>VDFB02281492.1:434198388-434658302 GCA_007258455.2 Sequoia sempervirens | reverse complement strand
TCCTACCCCCTCTCCCTCTCTTAGGTCTCTCTCTCACTCACTCACTCCCTCTATCTCTCTCCCCTTAACCCTAAACCCTTAAACCCTCAACCCTCTACCCTTAACACTCCCTTTCTTTATCTCTTTCTCTCTCTCAAGTCCCTCCCTCCTAGCACCATTCCCTCTCTCAGGTCTCTCTCTCTCTCACTCACTCACTCTATCTCAAGTCTCTCCCTCCTACTCTTCTCCCTCTCTTAGGTCTTTCTCTCACTCACTCACTCCCTCTATCTCTCTCCCCTCCACCCTTAACCCTCTACCCTTAACCCTCCCTCCCTCTATCTCTCTGAAGTATCTTCAATATCCTACCCCCTCTCCCTCTCTTAGGTCTCTCACTAACTCACTCACTCCCTCTATCTCTCTCCCCTTAACCCTATATGCTTAACCCTTAACCCTCCCTTCCTTTATCTCTCTCCCACTCCCTCCCTCCCTCTCTCTCTCAAGTCTCTCCCTCCTACCCACTTGTTAGCTCTCAAAAATGCAAGTTTGAACCATGAGAGGTTGCCAGGCTCTCACAACATTTCAGGGTAATAGACAAGGCCAAATGAATTGAACCTTCTACTCTTTAGGTGCTGCTACACCTAGGTGGGTGTACCTATGTGAATAAAGTAGACTTGAATTTTGTTTATTTCCTAAAGAAATTTACCCACACATCCAAATGGGAGTGGATAAATGAATTTTATTCTGGTGCAAATTGTATAAGCAATATCAAGGCTAAAATCTAATATTTTCATATGTGAAAATAAATGAAACTAAATAGTGGAATGGTAGAGACTAGTGCCTTATTGGGTGTACGGAGTCAAATGAAAGATCTGAAATAAGTAGCTTCTTTCTAGCAGATACTCTAATTGTTTGGCATATAAATTTGAGTTTATAATTTGTATAAACATGCAATAATATGATTACCAAGTTTGTCTCAATGATCCAAATGAGATTACCTAATTACTATGATTGACCAAAAGGATTTAATTTTTCCTTGAAAGAACCAATTAATCAAACCATAAATATACAACAAGTGTGCACTGATAAACTGAAAAATATCCTTGATATATCACTTTAAATAATTAGAAAACATCAACCTTGGAGACAACTACAATAATATTTTCAATTAACACAAAAAACAACTGATACCAAAATTATGCCACCAAATCAAATGACTTCCATTGATATATCCATTGTTTCATACATGCATCATAGTCTTGGAATTGTAAAACATTTTAATCTACTGTATTTTTTTTTTATCTCTCTATCACCTTTATTCCCTGTCAAAAATTAGTATTTATACATTAGCAGCATGAAAGGATGAGTCCTTTCATATTCAAATCTCAAGTGATCCATTTGTTTGGGATTTTATCACATTCATTAGACACTGCGAAGAAATCATGTAGTTTCTCAGACTCTCTGTGTTTCTCTTACTATTATCCAATCATATACCACTATGATGTCCTGCAGTTTCACCGACGTTCCAAGTCTCCCAGACATTTCTATCCCTTTAGCCTTGAATATGTTGCTATAAATTTCACCAATACAAACCTATCGCTATGACTATGTAAATCAGGTAGATGTTCCTCCACTTACTTTGCATTTTGTCAAGAATTATCCTTCATCAATTCTGATCACTGAGACAAAATTATTTTCTTGCCAACGGAACAACTTTCGGTATGACTCTTCTATCTCTCTCTAAAGAAGTATTTCTCACCGATGATCCAAACATATCACCAAGTCCTTACCATTGCAATCCTATCATTGCAACATACGGGGTCAGTAGGACTCCGTGACTTCATTTCGATAGAATGCTCCTTCGCTTTATCGACAAGACGGGATGAATGCTACATGACTTCACTCTGATGGCCCAAGTCTGGCTGATATAGTTCTTTGTGCTTTGATCGGTAAGACACATATGTGCTCGACATGACTCACCCCAATGACTGTTCTCTTGCTGATAATATCCTTTTGTCATTGAGATTGCGAACTGCATCATGCTAATATGAATCCTAAGATAAAATCGTATCGGTAAGACATTCCCGACCTCTTTCCGATAGACTGAAAAAGAATATATGTTAGTATAAAATAATCTTTTGGGATTAGTGATACCTGCAACACCTTATGTCGATATGATTTACACATTCAAATGCTCAAGGACAGGTGGATTCTATGGGACCAAATGACTAAAACATGGGAAAATATGTTATGAAAAGTGGATTCTTATGCTTGTGGTATGGGCATCTTAGGAAACTAATGAGTATAAACATCCATGAAATTTTCAAAATTTTATAGTTCTAACACCCCTCATCCCTAAACCCTCAACCATAAAACTTTAAACCCTAAACCCTTAAACCTTCTATCCTATACCCTCAACACTCTTCCCCTCGCCCTTCTGCCTCCTAATTCTCTCTCTCTCTCTCTCTCTCTCTCTCTCTCTCTCTCTCTCTTTCTCTTGCCTACCCTCCACCTCCTAGTTACTCATGGGTGTATGTGTGTAAAAATCAGATATCCGATTTAGATCGGATATCTGATTTATAGCACCAAAATATTACATTTTAAAATGTTTTTCAAATTAGATATTAGACACAAATTTGATATCCAAAACAAATCAGATATCCGATTTGAATCGAATATACGATTTGTAGTACTTTGGCTTGGGAAATTCTGTGGAGCAATGTACTGACACCCAACACAAAAAAAAAATCAACTCGGGATTTTTGCATTTTTTGGCGAGTTCAAAATGCTAATTTTTTCATGTTGCCACTTTTTGGCCCATCATGATCCTGCACATAACCAGGTCTAAATTAGGTAGTTGTTATTGCTAAGGTGGATCATTCCTTTCTATGAAGGCCATACACTTATGATTGGGTCAAGTGTTCTTTTCTTTAGAAAATTCCTATTTCCTTTTTCATAGGTTAATTATGATTTGATTAGATGGGTTATGAAGCAATTATTTCAAAAAAATATCTTTATGAAAGAAGTATATTGGCATGAAATTAAATTTGATTTGTATTCCAATGTAAAAACTACAAACAATGGAAACAATTCTTTCAACACAAACTATTATGTAGTAGTCAATTAAAATGAAAAATATTTTTCTATATTAGTTAGGATATAGAACTAAGAAAATGATCTAAAGTGACTTATTTATCCTAAAGGAACTAATTATATAGTATACAAAGAAAACCAACAAACCCACAACTACACCTATTTTGAAGGAGTTTAGTTTTCTCCCCTTCCTGATCTCGCTAATATTGTCTAATTATTTTAAAGAGATGAAGGTTCATAACACAACTTTATTCAACCTAGTAAATAGCTTGGTTAATGAAACTTCACAAATGAAAGAAAACAATTGCTACATTTGGAATTTCATGTTGAATGAAGAGTGGTGACAACAGTCTACTTATAGTATAATAAAACACCATTTTTATAAGAAGGCTTGACATTAGAAAGATAAGTGTTACTTATAGTTTAATAAAACACTATTATAGTTTTACCAACATATACTATTATATGCTTGCATGGATTCTTAGTTAATATATGGGGAGAGAAAGAGAGAGATATACAGATATATGGGAAGAGAAAGAGAGATGGTGAGAGATAGAGAGGGGGAGGGAGAGAAAGAGATATAGATAGAAAGAGATAGAGAGAGGAGTGAGAGAGAGATAAAAAGAGAAATAGAGATAGAGATATAGAGTAGGAGAGATGGATGGAGAGATGGAGTGAATGAGAGAGAAAGGGGGAAGAGGGAGAGATAGATCAATAGATAGAGGGGGGAAGAGGGAGTGACATAGATAGTGGGAGATATAGAGATATAGAGAGCGGCAGGGAGAGATATATCAATCACCCTCCCTATATCTATATCTATTCATCCTTATATCTTTATCTCTCTACCTCTCTCTATCTCTTTGTCTCCATTTCTATTTTTATATTTGTCATTATCTCCCTCTCTCTCTATATATTCTTCCCTGTATTTATCTTTTTCTCCTTAAGTGTGCAATGGGTACATTGAAGAGGTCTTAAAGGAGAATTATCATATCTTTAATCAAATGGCATGATACCTTGAGCATAACTCCCCAAGGACACATGCCATCCTTGGATTGTTGACATGAAACAAACAATCAAAATTTAGTTTCTCTCTCTCATATTAATATATATTACTATTATATTAAATATATATTATATTAATTATATTTTGTATTGTATAAAAGTATACTTATTATTAATTATTAATTATAATTTTTTTATATGTATTCAATAATTTTGTTAAAGAATATAATATATAATTATAATAAGTTGAATAATTATATTATTTATTATGTAAAATATAGCTAATATATACTTAACTATATTGTAGAATATTAAAACCTAGCTAAATGGCACCAAAATTTTCAATTTAATTAACATCCTATAAAACCTAACAAAACTAGGTTGTAGCTCATCAAATTGGAGAAGTGAAAGGTCAATACCAGCACCGAGGAAGAGTTTGGAGTAGTCAAAACAAGGTCAATGCCAATGCCAAGGAAGAGTTTGGAGTTAAAACAAGGTCAATACCAGCACCTACGAAGAGTTTGGATTAGTGAAAAGAAGGTCAATATCAATGTCGAGGAAGAGTTTGGAGGAGTGAAAACAAGGTCAATACTAGAGCCGAGGACAAGGTTGAGAGCACTCAGGGAAAATCGACGACCAAGGGGAAATGAGTACTGTAAGTTTGGCACCCTCATTCTCTTTAACCTACAATTTTCATGCCTAGTTTCCAAAGATCTTCTCGTACATTGGCACCCCTATTCTCATAGAATGGTATAAGATAAGACAGAAAAAATAAAATAGCTTAGTCTTTCACATTTTTATCGACCAGCCTCAAGTCTTCGAAAAAATCGCATAATCTACCTACATCTTGGTTGAGGTCTAGGATTTCATCACACATAGCCTTCATCATATGAGTTTGAAGCAATTTTAGACTTAGCCCAAGTATATGCTAGGCTAAGGTAGATCTAATGAATGGAAATAGAGGCATACAATTCTTCTTTAATACCTCCACCACAAACATATACAAGGTGTTGGTTGTTTTTACGGTAAGCAAGTTGATCTTCTAATCTACCTGTGGAATTTCCAATTCCAATAAAGGGCAGCTCGAAGGACTTGGACCAATTAACGAGGATTTTAAAGACCTCCTACACTTTGGGCTCTGAAATGCCTGAGAGGGTGATCCCTTAATGTGTTTACAACCTCTGCACCATCATCACAAACAACATTAACAACAACAAATAATCTCATTTAATAGCTCAACATAATAGGATAATATTGAATAGAATTGGCTATTTATCAATAATATCAGCTATTTGGAGCATGAGATAACTACAAAAACATTTCACAGTATAAGATAGTCATTGATTTGCAATTTGTAGCAAGCTCTAGGTAAAGGAAAATAAATACTAAACCATACGAATAAGTACAACTTAGATCAGTGCCATATATCCATTGGAGGAGTCAAATTTATAAGCATCTAAGGGTTTATGATAGATTTAACACATAACATATAAGATCCATGATAGCATTGCTTTACAATCTCATCAATATGTATTCTAACCCAATACTACTTATCAAATCCTTATACAAAACATTCAAGCATATAGCCCAGTTACCCTATTTTTTAGGGTTTTGTAATCCAAACATGATATAAAGGGGCTCTTACACTTTTTGTGATTACTGTAGCTTGTGTAAGTGGCCCCATGGATACTGGTGTAATTGTAGGATGCATGAATAGGGTGTAGGATGAGAAATAAAGAAGGTATAGATGCTTTCCTCAAGAGCTTTGTGAAGAAAAGCATGTGAAATGAGAGGTTCTAGCCTAGGTTTCAACAAAATATGTATGGGAGATCTAATATTATGAATTTTTATCCATGCTCAGACCTAATGGGTTGTTTCTGAACACTTAATATAAATGATACACATACACACAAACACACAGACGGACACACACATATATATGTATGTATGTATGTATGTATGTATGTATGTATGTATGTATGTATGTATATGTATTTTTAAATGTAAATGTAAATGCAACTACTAGATGCTCTCCTAGAACAATAAATGCAACATATAATTAAAGAAATCTATATCTATGTATATAAATGTGTATTTCTAAATGCAAGTGTAAATGCAAAGAGCATATGGTTTTGTAGTGTTATAGATACAACATGTCATTAAATTAATGTAATTTAAATTCTAAAGTCTTCAACACATATAATACGAAATTGACCAAACTATTAAACTACATGAGAAAAAAATGAAAATAGTAAACGCATATGTATGTGTATTTGTAAATGTAAGTGTAAAATAAATAAGAATAATGAAAATTATAAAAGAATACAAGGGGAGACCAGTGCCTTATTGGGTATATGTAATCTAATGAATATCTACAAATGTGGATTTCAATAATGGCAATAATTAAAACTATCAGGCACAAAAATTGTTTACAACTTGTGTAAACGTACAAGTGAATAATTGAAAAACTCTTCTTGAGGTAGAATGGCAATTCTAGTTATGTGATTCTTCTTACTAATCCAAGTAACACTTCCCAATTGTTGTGATTGATTAAAATATTTTAATCCCTACTTTAGAGAGCCGAATAACCATATCACACATATATAGCAAATGTACAATGATAAACTGAGTATAAACTTGTCCAACCGTATAAGAGAAGACCGCTGCTATGTGTACCTGGATACCATGGAGAAAGGATCTTTGGGCTCTTTCTTCAATCATCCTACCTTAAAACATACCAAAATTCTCCTAGCAATTAGATATAGGAAGATTTAAGATGACTTAAAAAAAAATTATTGCCAAAGCATAAACTTATGATGACTTAACCAGGCCTAGTACACACTCCCTCCCCATTAACCACTTAGACATATGGAAATTAAATGTAAATTTGCTGCTATTTTTAGTCATGTAGGTGTCCAATAAACCACTTGGTGGTGTTTCCCTTCAAGTTTATTTACTTTAATGAAGAGAAAAAGTCCTTTTATTACAATTAGAGAATACATTTGAGGCCTTGGTTGTGTAACTAGTAGACCATAGTCAGATTTAACACTTGTTACAAAGATTGGGAGTTAAAACATTAAGTAGATTTGATTTGTGATGGACATATTTGGATGGTAATAATAATAACTTAGAAACTATCAAGAGTTGATTACCTTATAACCTGTGAAATTCTAGTGATGAAATGATAGATTAATCATAATGTCACCTTGGGATCACATCACCATGAAAGAAATTCATCCAACATCCTTATGAGTGTAGGTACCACAAAATAGGTATTTGTCAGATTTGTCTTCCTCGAGCGAGGGAAATTCAGAAAGAGAAGAGGAAAGTGAGACATGTAGCTTGTCTAAAAGAGGGAGATCAACTAGAGGTCAAAAGATTAGAAGAAAATTCTATAAATGAATGGAATTTTTTCTTGTTGAAGGGGGTTCATCTTCTTATGATGATGAGAGGATAGGCAATGTCAAGGTGCCCTTGGGGTACAAACATCTACAAAAAAAATGGGTACCCAAGGAACTTCCTCCAATAAACACTGATTTTTGTGTCAACAAGAGGATATATCGCATAGCACCATCGTCATTACATGGTTTGGGCCTATTTTGCATCGATGACATAAAGGTCTACTATGAAAAAGTTACTAAATTGATGGAGTATGTCAGACCATGTTACAGTTACAAATATTGGATGCAACTAGTTTGATATACACGAAGTATGCCTAGGTATGTGCTGTCAGCAAATTATATACAGCTAAAAGATAAGGATCAAAATAAAGGAGTGGATATGTACATTGATGGAAGGCCAAAAGAATCAGGGAATATTGCAGGGTTAATAAATAATACATGACCTGGGTCAACAAATAAGCAACCCAATTGCATATTTGAGGCGCGTGAGGGAAACCGTGTATTCGTATGTGGGGTAAAAATAAATAACTGCAGGGGAAGATTTTCTAATCGATTACAATTTGAATTGCTTAGTTACAAACACAGTTACTATGGGGGTGGTACATACTATGTACCATTTTACCCAACCTCCAATTAATGACTCCAATATAACATTTTATTCTTATGTTTTTTTCGTAAGTCTATTGGTTTCATTTCGGTAATGTTTTTTTATATTTAATTTTTGTCACAACGAGACATTAATCATATGGAGAAGGCTTCAGCCCATAGCACATATTGCGATATATCTTTAGGAACTTCTACCTGACAGGTTTACCTCATTGTAATTGTACAAATTAGATACGAGCAAAATGTTTTATTTTTTTATTTTTTTTCATAAGTTTATTGGGTTAATTTTGATAATTTTTTTAATATTCTTATTGCATTTGACTGATTGGGGAAAGGCACCAGTAGTAGATGAGAGCATCCATAGGGAGGTTCAGTAAATATAATGTGATGATGACATCACTTATTCAACAAACCGTCTTGATATGATAAGGAAGACCCAAAAAAAATGCAATGAAGAAATCCTTAAGTTGTTATTCATAGTGCCTCAAACAAATGACATAAGAGAGAGGGTTAAAATATTGACTAAGAGATTACAAAACTTTAAATTAAGGTATCATGAGATATTTAACTATAAGATAAGTTCATTTATGGTTTTATATTTTGTACTCTTTCGTGTCATGAACTAAAATATGTGTTGTTTTTAAAGGACTTTTTGCATCCTCATGATGCTCCTGGCCATGATCATGGTATTGCAAGTGTTTCCTGAGGAGTAGGGGTTGGTACAAGTGTCCATCCTAATCTTCCTACGCATACATCACATCATCTGACCCCATCATTTGTGCCTATATTGTCATCTGAAATGTCGACAACACATACCATGCATGTATCCGTTAATGGACCTTCTGGTAGGGAACACATGCCAAAACATGCATTAGGACATGTACCTGGGGATTCAAAGGCCACTAGTACTGGTGATGTTTTAGAAGCATTTCCTAGATCTTCCCGTATTACTAGTACAGGAACATTTCTGGTCACATTTGTGGTGATCGAGGATTTCCTTCCCATAAAGATAGAGAAGGTCCTAGGTACTTTAAAATGTTGTAATTATTATTATATATAATCCAATTGAAATTTAGTTATTGATCACTCTTTTTAGACTATTGATCCCATGATCATTTTGCAGGAAATGATGTTTTTTATAAACAAGTAAGTGATATTACATTGGAGCTCTTCAAGCCCACCATACGTACACGATGGAATGCCCAAAATCAATATTTAAAAGATGAGCTCATTAACCGTTTAGTTGTGTTGTTCGGTGATAAAACATTCAACTAAACCAAGGTCCTTAAGAAAGCTGGTACCTATCTAAAGTATGTGAGGGATGAATATAGGTCACATCTAGAGAAGAAAAAAGAGTACAAGCATCCCCCCATGATTTTAGAGAGGGAGTGGAAGGACCTGGTGTCAGATGGAAAAGAGAAGGCTAAAAAGAATAAAGGAAAGACACCACCAAGCCAAGGAAGGTATGTGATACTATCAACAATGTAATTATATACTGATTACTCTTTCTTTTTACGTATTCTAACATATTTCAAACTTTTCATAGGCTGCCTGACACATCGAAGGAAACAAAGGAAAGACTAGAAAAACAAAGGCATCACAAACTTGGCTCTGGTGGTTATATGAAATTAGCTGCATGAATTGTAAGTATCAGTAAATGAAATATTGCATCCAAATAATAAATTGAAAACAATTTTGGATTTATCACACCATAGAAGCAAAATTCATGATCTTATGCAAAAATGTAGGGCTCTAAATTCAACAGAGTTCCCACAGAAGAGGACCTAAAGATTTCCTTCTAGCAAGGCTATGGAGTCGTGGTTGAATGCCTAAGAGTCTTGACTAGGAAAATACAATCTTCCACTACATCTAACACGTAGGTATATAAACTCAATAAATTTTATTTAAAATTGAATACTTGTGCAATCTATTCAATATTAATTTCCACCATAAAGTAATTACATTCCTATTTTTTTTAAACATTCAAGCAATGATAATACTACACATGACATTGGAATGCAGCCTAGTGAGGGTGGAGCACAACCTGCAGATGAAGATCATGGTGTGCATCTTGGTACTTTAGATCATATAGACCATGATCAACATGTTGAGCATGATCAGGCTAGAGAAGATCAGGAACATGATGTGGCCCCATCAGGTAAAGAGGACCACTCTAAAGTTCTTTTAAACATATTTAATTGCAATTGGTGTATTAATTAATGTAACCTTTCTTGTTTCAACTTTAGAGCATGTAGAGCGTGATCAACATGTTGAGAATGATCAGGATAGAGAAGATCAAGAACATGATGCGGCCCCATCAGGTAAAAAGAACCACTCTAATGTTCTTTTAAACATATTTAATTTCAATTGGTGTATTAATTAATCTAACCTTTTGTGTTTCAATTGCAGATCAAGATTTAGAGGGTGTTCAACATGTTGAGCATGAGTCTATAATAGAAGTTTAGGAACATGATGTGGACCCATCGGGTAAAGAGAACCACTCTAATGTTCTTTTAATTAATGAAATACTTGTAACAATAATAATAAAACATATCAATTTAACATTTCTTTGTTATTGCAGTAGACCCCCCCTTGCAGTGGCATCCACGTCATGAGCAGACGACTAGGCACACATTAAGATCACGAGCAGAGGACAAAACAACTAAAGGGGGGACAGATGATTTAGAAAATGATACTCCACTTCAGATTTTTTTAGCATTAAAAAAGAAACAAAAAAAAAGTGATTGTAATCATATCATGGCAACCATATTTTTGATAATATATGTAAGAACTGAAAGAATGAATATATTATATGTTAATGAATGAATGTGAATATGTTAATTAAATAATGTTATATGTTAATGAATGAATGTTATATGTTATTAATGGATGAATGAATGAATGTTATAAGCTATTAATGGATGAATGAATGATTAATGTTATATGATTGGGTACGGGGAATTGAGAGTGATGTGAGGGGGGGGGGAGGGGCCAAATGAGCTTCCACCATCACATGGTTGGCCCTGTTAAGTAGAGAATATTAAACTATTCTCAAAAAAGAGAAGCTCAATAAGGTAATGCACTTTTCAATATAAGAAATGCATCATTTGAAGCATCAAACCAATATGCAAAGATGAAAGAAAGTGCTAACTTTTCACTATGGTGGCAGAAAAATGATTCTTTATACCCTTAATCCATGCTTTGCATCATAATTTGAAGTTGTTTCCATTCCAATGTTCTGAGTTTAGTTTGTTTGTATGGCTTTGTATGAATACCACATTGTGTTGTGTGTGGATTTGGTTTCAAAGCTCTGTTTCTTCTATTTTTAGTGGTGACATAACTCTAAAATTTGACTTTTGTGCATAATAGGTTAGTGGAAAAATTGACAACTCTAAAGGGTTTAGAGGCTCGATTGAGATAGATACACGGATATTTGGATCTTGTTGTTGATGGGAGGCTTCCACTTAACCATGAAATTTTTACCATCTGCAGGTATGCAAAATTTCTCTACTTACATTCATTCTTGATCATAAATGTTCTAAATGATATTAATGCTTCAAACTTAAGATTTGTTTCATTGTTATAATGATCAAAATGTTATACTTTTCTATACATTCAAGCATTCTCTTGCCCCCTACCCTTTGCTCTCTCCCCCCTCCTTTTAAATTTTTTTTGTCATAAAAGATTCACATTTTTGTATCATTTACTCAAATTTATCTGAAGTGCTAGGAGTGAATAAAGATATGTAAAAGATGATGGATTATGTCTAAACAATAACTTTCCATCTTATAGCTAATTAAATCCTTAATATTTGAATAGTTTAGAGCTTGAATAATTCTTGTATATGCATGTGTAGCAATAAGGGAGCCTATGTGAACATTGAAATTTAAAACATCACTTTCATATTTTTCCTTAGGCAGTGAAATGATATTTTGAGTAATACAAACCTACACACACATTGATATTTTTTAGCATTGCATTGAGGAATTTTTTTTCTCTTATACCTACCCTCAACTAGACATGGAGGTATATAATATTGGTTTCTAGGTTTTTTCTGTAAGTAGTTGATTTCACAAAGGAAGACTAAAATCTTCTTAATGTCCTGTCAGGTGTGAAAGCATATGAATCACTTGCTGAAGCCACCATTTTGTATTCATCCAAAAATTGGTTTGTTCTTCTTCTTTTTTGTTTCTTGCATGTGCTTTTTTTACACTCTATAGATGTAGCTCGACTCTTTCCTTCGCACTTTTCATCTATTTTGATCATTATAGTAGATTGTTCTCATAATTTTTGATGTAGATTTGTTTGTAACCTTATTTTCTACCAATCAATTTGCAAACTAGTCACATATTAAGGACCATTTCACTAACTTGTAGTCATCCATTACTTCATATGTTGTAGGTTGTGTCTGTGTGCCAATAAATCCTGATGATTGTGAGAACTTTAATCCTACAAGTGTACCTAATCTTTCTCAAGTAAAAGTCTTACCTTATTTTATAGTACTTTAAATGGTTAATTGAAGGTGCTTCTTGAGATCTAAGATAGTTGAACCCTGAATTAAAATATGGTATTAGATGGGTATTATAATGATAAAATTGAGGTACATTGAACACAAATTACGAACATAATTTACTAGACTATGAATAGTGTTACAATTATAATTATTTCTCCTTTACCTACCTCTGCATTAATGAAAAAGATAGCAGATATTGGAAGTTCATTACATGTCTCATGTATGTGTTAGTATTTTAAATTTTTTTAAGTTGTTCAAGAGCTTAATTAGGTCACAAATATGTTCTAGAAGCTCTATTCTCTTGACACTGCTCAACATTTTCTCTTCAATCCAAACATTTCTTAACTCCTTCCCTTGTTAGCCCTTGGTTGTTCTCAAGTGTAATGCTTTTTCTATGCATCTTGCAGCCTGTATGTATGATCAGTCATCTCTAATGAAGCATGGATAGCCTTTCATGGAATTGTTATTGTGATTAGACAATTGCCATTGTGAGAATAATCATTTAATTTGTATGGAAATAAGTCTTTTTCATATTATTTGACTTGGTATTATAAACTTGTCTTTGTAGGATTCTCTAGGGGGGAACAAAAAACTATGATGATAGGTAGAGTTGTACAACACCATAAATCATTTGGAATTATCAATATATTACTTATAGAATACTCTATTCAAGTAAAATGGAATGTGCAATGACAATTGGTCTCGAATTAAAATATGTATCTAAGTACATTATACATAAGAAGATGGTATCTATTCTATGATTTAAAGAACCCCAAAATAAGAAAATTAATAGGTTGCATCTGTTCACTTTCTCTTAGTCACTTGTTTAATCAACGAGACCATTAGAATGTCTTTTTGATAACCACCAGTGTTCAAAACTCCTGAAGAGGTCAGATCAGTGTGACATTGGATCTGTCTTGCCAACATAAGTCATTGGAAAGACATGGACTATTGAAGTGAGTTTTCTATCCTATGTCGATGATTGATCTCTCACCGATGGGTTGGCTTCAGTGGTCATCACCAAGAGTCTCTACGATGGTACATTTCAATGAATATTTAAAAAAAAAATTAATTATTTCATCACAGTTTTGATGAATGCCACCGACAAATCACTGAAAAGGTCCGACGAAGGATTCGTAATAACTCCTTGCCCATTTTTGTTGAAATGGTGATGAACTTATCGTGTTGTTTTGACACTTCGGAAGAGCCATTGCAATTGAATTTTGGTTATAATTCGTTGGTGGATACATGAAGTTGTCATTGATATTCTGATGAAAATCAGAGTCATTTTATTATGCCAACGACCAATGAATCTGAGCCATTATTTCAACGTTTAATTCATCGTCGAAATTGCGATGAAAAGATGGAAACAAAAAATATTTCATCATTTCATCAATTGTCTGAAAAATCTTTATCGAAAGACTGACAAACGTTTGTTAGAAAATGGAATCAAATTCAATAGTGTCAGATAAGAAACAAAAGAAAGAAAAGAATAATCCACATTCAAATCAAGTAAAGAAAAAATCCTCATCCAAAGGGGAAACATCTAAGAAGGAGAGGCCTTTTTGTGCATATTTCCAGAAGGATGGACATGAAGAACACGATTGTTACAAGAAAGATATTGATGATTTGAAGCATCTTCTCAAAAAGAATCACATTGATTTTCCTTCTAGAATATCTAAATCTTCTTCTCCTTCTACTTCAAAACATTCTAAAAAGGACAAAGGTCAAGCATCTACATCAAGATAAAAAGGAAAATCTCTTTGTTCTCTTTTAGGTCCAGGACTAGGGAGATGACTTCTAAATTTAGGAGGATCTCATCATATGGCATCTTTGTAGTCTATATTCTCTTCATTTCAGCCTTTTACTATGTCTCCTATCTTGATGGGAAACAATACATACATGAGTGTAATTGGGAAGGGATCTATTAGTTTTGGGAACAACACTTTCTAGGATGTTTTGTGTGTTCTTCATTTGATGAACAATCTTCTTTCCATATATTAGATTACACATGGTGGAGATGTGAGGTCTATGGAGTTCACACCTAATTTTGTCATCATTCGAGACATGGAGACTAGAGAGATCATTCCTACTAGGGTGGCTGATCATTCATCTCAGTTGTATACCTTTGCATAGTTTTCTTCTGATGGTGACATTGTTCTTTCGACTGTTGATCACATACACCATGATTCAAAGGAGACTTTTGGCTTCTTGAACTTGGGAGTTCTCACATCAGATCCAGTTCTTGATTCATGCATTTCATCTCCTCCATCTACTATTGTACTTGATGATGCTTGTGTTGTTATAGTTTTGGCTCCTTGTGATTCAGTGTAGCAGGATCTTGATTGTCTTCCAGATATGGCTACTTTGGATAACTTCTTGATAGGTATTTTAGACTTTTTTGTGGAGTCCCATCTTGTAGATTTGGGAGACATTATTGATGAAATTCATCTTCTCTTAGATGAAAATGATCCTTCTTCAGTTGTTGTGAGGGAACGCCTTGACCCTTTTGTTCATTCTCTACATGATCATTCTTAACAGATTGGCATGAGTGTAGATCTTTCTAGACAACATTTGGAAAAGGATTCTTTGTCTTTGGATCATGTTCTACATTCTTCTCTACTAGATGTTGGATTTTCCTCTTTAGTAGTGTGGCCTAGAACGCCTATTTGGAGTGTGTCAACTTTCGGCATCGACATGGAGACACTTGAGCATGCTTCAAAGACATCATCCATCATCCATCTTCCAAACATCCTACCTACATCCATGGGTTTGTTTCTTCCTAAGGGGAGGAATGTTGTTTGACACTTTTGGATCATCTTCAACATTCAATGTCAAGCTTCTAGAGACACAACATTTAGGGGGGGCTACCTTGTCTCTCGTCTACTTCTCTCTTATGGGGGGGTATTTTTCCTCACATGGGGTTTTTACCTTCTCATTCATCATTAAGAGTATTTTATTTTGTATTTCATCTCTCTTTTGGGGAGGAGTTTTGTCCCACTGGGTTTTCTCTTTTTCTCCATTTATGAGATATTGCATTGCATGTACATGGGTACCTAACATGGCCTAGTAGCCGTGACCCATATTTTTGTCATTTTCATAATAATTTGATACTCCCTAAGTTTAACTTAAGGGGGCTGTTGGTATAAATAGAGTCTTGTACCTAGTTAATTCATTATTAGGGGACTTATTTACACATGTTAAGTTTACTTAGGCCATAGGAAGGAACCTTTCTAGAAGGTGTTAGTTGTCATTAGTTGTGATCTTATCCTTTCACAACTACTACATGTGAACCTAGGTAATTAGTGTGATTAGTTGTCTCATGTCAATGATTAAGACACCTAGCATAATCATATGACATCTTGTATCTCACCTTGGCTATATAACCAAGGGGTCTCTCTCATTGTAAATCATAATAATCATCTCATATCATTACATTGAATATAGTTTATTCTTATCATATTCATCTCTCTCTTTTGTGCTTTCCATTTGGTCTCAAGATCTTCACATCCATATCCAATTCTAACATGGTATAACAACTATATATTAGTTCTAACAATGATAAATCTCTAAAAAATTATATTTTTCTTCCCCCTAGCCGCTATCATGACTGGGCCAGAACCTATCACAATCATCACAAAATACTGTAAATTTTTTCAATTTTCAAATTTCTCATCATGAAATTGTACTGAAGTTCATCTAGTGTGCTTTCTACATGGCCCTAGATACTTTAGAACACTTTCTGGGAATTTTTCAAAGAAACAGGGACACTTTGCGAACAAAGAGAGCACTTTGTGAAAAAAGGGGACAGTTTGCAAATTTTTTTCCAAGAACCCTACATTAGCCTATCCATGCCTAGTAATCAGTATAATATCATCAAATCACATGGAAAAAGTTAGAGAATTTCCTTACCTCATGATATCGCTCGACGCATGCCACCTGCTCATGAAGATCGTCCAGCCGCGAAGGTGTGTTATCCCATCTGCTCGGCATCTTCTCCTTCTACTTGTCACAATCAAGCTACAAAAAAGGTGAAATGAATAGTAAGTGAAAAATTACTTTCATTTATTTACTTTTACATCTTAACCTAACACTCTTTTCTTTTTCCCTAATTTATAATGGTATCATTCTTCACATTCACATAACAGGAGCTAGGGTAATCTATTTTTGAAATTTTTTGATGTGTTGGAATCATGATTTTGTACCTAAAATCTTCATTTACCTATCATCATGTGGCATGGTACTTGGAAATTCCCTATGATATGGTATTTCTTCTTCAATGCGGCTAGATTGCTACCTTGACCACCTTTGTAAAGCAAGCAGAATCAAGGGGGCATACATCTACCCTCTACTGGGATTTCTAAGAAGTTAGATAAAATGAATTTTTGGATAATTAACAAATATGTGTTACAGGATGTCAATCCTAATGTTGTGGTTTGTAGGTAACTACACTAGGGTTTTTTTTCTCCCATCTTCTAAATATCTATCTTTTTATGTAGTAAAGTGCATCATTTAGAGTCCTTTCACTTACATATGCACGTAGAGTTATATGGGTGCTAAAGTGTGGGCTAAATGTGCCTTAAAAAATTGGACCCTTTTGAGAAAAGAGATAATTTCATGCATACTTAGACCCACTTTTGAGTCATTTCATACCATTTCCCCTTTAAAACAACATTTATAGGCCCCTTAGACCTATTAATTTTGATCTAGAGGCTTGTTTCAAATGAGAAATCACATAAAACCAAACAAACAACACTTAATAACATCATATCATGACAATCCACCTTCAAATAGCAGTAGTGGAACCCATTCGCCACCATTGGTGAATGAATTCCCTCTGGTGGGACTCATTCACCAAGGATGGTGAATGAGTCCCCTTTTAGGGAAAATTCAAAATCAAGTGGGAATTTAATAAATTTAATTCTTATTTCTGGTGAATGTTGGCCTCTTGGGTCTAATTAATGGGAAAATAACTTATTGTTTCCTATAAATACAAATTTTAAGTCATTTTACACAACTAGAGATCATTATCTAAGAGTGAAAAACATACAACAACAAGTTGCATCATAAAAAGTTGAAGTTTTAGGACAACAAACTACGGTTTTTGTAGGTCCTGTATCTCACTTATATTGTCAAGATCCAACATTGCAAAGGTTTGATGATGGATGCCTATGGTGAATCATGAAGAAATCTAGGGTGAAGAGGTGCAACTAGCCACCAAATCATGCCTAAGGAATTGGTTTCCTATTGATTCCATCTTCCAATATTACTCTATATTTAGATCAAGCTTTTCATTGTGTTTATTTAGAATTTACATGTAATTTTCTATCCATATTTCATGTGCTGTAAGGTTTCTAGGGTAGAGATCTTTCATCCTTTCAATCATTCTTGCATAACTTATTCTAGAGCAATAGAATAGGGTTTTTTCCATTATTCAGCCTTTCCTAGTCTTTAACACATCTAAGGCTAGGGTTTGTTTGTATTTTTCTCTATTCAAGGTTTGATTACCAATCTAGGGGTTTGAAAAATAAAAACCCCCCATTAGACCAATACTTTTAAGCTATTTTGTAGGGATTTTCTAAGATCTGGAATCGAGACTCCATCAGAATTTGTTGTACAAGTTTCAAGGTGCAAATTTGAATCTTGAATTTGCAAGAATCGAAAGGTGGACTAATTCACCATGCTTGTTGAATGAGTCCCACATGAGATTCAGAATTGAGTTAAAAGTTGTTTGAGGTCTCCGACAGTTAGAAATCAAGTTTTGTTCAGAGAAGGCCTAATTCGGGACTGATTTGCCACCCTTGGAAAATGAGTCCTATTCAGCTAAAGTACAAGTTTTATAGGGTTTTTAGTTTATTATCTAGTTCTATACAACTTTCCAGGTGCACACATTCTCAGAAACAACCTTCTGTTTAGTCAAATATTTCATTTTTGTTCATTATTTCTATCTTTTTGTACATCACACCGTGTTTTCAAAGAATACATAAATCTTAGTTTTGCATTCATTTTCAGTCATTTAGATCAATATATTGCATTTATTTAAGTTCATTTACATCATATCTCATTGAATACATCCTAATTTGAGTGTTACATAAGCAATTTAGACCTAGATCTCTCTTCTTTTAGGTGAAAACCCTAGAAGTGTAAGAGAAGCATTTAGGGTCCCAAAATCTATGTCACAACTGGTTTTACTATTTTTCAATTGGTCATCGGTGCTAAAAATGAACTCTAATGTAACCAGGCCCCTCAGCAACTTATTTGTCTTCGGCTAGATAATCTGATCCTTGTATTGTTCTTTAATTTTTCCTGATTTACAATGGAAAATTGATCTTCCTCCAACAAGAAACTTAGAATCTGTTCATCACTTTCAAGGACTTTCCAATTAACATTTTTTTTAGGGATAGAGGGCCTAACAACTATTTTAACATGTTGTACCTTCTCTTTTCCAATCTCATTGGGAATGTCAAATTGAGCAGTAATTGTAGTCAATTTGTCTGTGTGCATATTTTGACTCCTAGGGACTAAAATCATATTAAAGGGATCAAAATCCTCTATCATATCACATACTTTATGCTTATAAGATTTCAATGTATCATTCTTTGTCACATTTAATCCTCTCACCTGATTAACAATTAATTCACTATCCCGAAACACTTGCAAGCAGCTTATTCCTCTTCTCCTTGCCCATTCTAAGCCCTGTATCAGTCCTTCATACCCAACAATATTATTAGAATAGGAAAAATAAAATCTAAAAGTGGCATAATACCTATCACTTTGTGGAGAGATCAACATTGAACCTCAAACAGCTCCATTTCTACTTCTAGAGCCATCAAAGTGCATCTACCATAGTTCATCTTGTTTGTGGTAATTATTGTTCTGCCTTCTTTTCAAGGTTTGGCATCTCTGTTTCTGGTTCATGCAACACATAAATACCCAAAATAGCTTGTTGAATGAGCTCATTCAGATTATCCACTATTTTTTCCGCTACCCACTAATTTAGCAACACATTTAGTATACTTTTAGGTTGTAGCTCCTGAGCTATAACAAGCTCACTATCTTCAAAAACAACACAGTTAGCATTAACTGCACTTGGCACATAAGTTTCAATGTGATCCTTTGCCAATGAATCTAATTTTATTGTCACTTTTGTTCCATACCTAGTCCTAAAAAGCATATGGGACCAGTCAAAATATAGATAACCTCAAATTTTTGTAGTGAAGTCCCTTGATAAACATAGGGCAAAGAATTGAGGTAAATCAATGATGAAGAAATCTTGGGGAATTGAAAATTTGGAATGGGCATGTAATGTGAGACCAAAATCTTTGATAACACCAATAGTATTAATTGTTGTCTCATCTAACTGAAACACTCCTTTCTCAAGGGCCTGGTATTTCATTCCTAATTGGTCTACAATCTTTTTTCGCATGACTAAACTACTGGCTCCACTGTCAACCATACAATTATTTACTAATTTGTCTGCTACAATCAAGGTTACATAGAAAGGAGGGGTCTTGACACCCTTTTCAGACTCTTTACTTGGTTGTTGAATTTGTTGTTTATCATTAGCCTGGGGTACATTTGTGAAAATAACCTTAACTGTATCAACTGAAACTTCACTACTCACTATCTTTTAAGTTAAGGAAGATTGTAATAACTATTTCTAGCCTGGGATTGCCAAAGAGTCCCACATAGACATTGTGCTATTAATTTTTTTCATATTCTCAACAATATTGAAGGGAGTAGCAGAATTTACCTTATGTTGTATCCTTGCAGCAGCATGTTCAATCTGCAAGTGGGGTTGCTCCTTGGCAGAAACTTTTGCATTTCTCTGCAAAACGTGAAATACTTGTGATGTAGATGGTTCTACAATTCCTTTTTCTTTATTATCTGATTGCTCAAGCTTATAATCCCTTTTCTTGTCTCTTCTATTTGCTAAAATCGAAGAATCATCATTAGACAGTGCACAAAATTCTTCACCCTACCAATTTAGAAAGGTGGTATCAATTGAAGATTAATTTTGATGTTGTAGGGATGCATCAATGGGTTGATTAGGCTATGAACTTTACATATTTTTCACCACTAATTTTTGGTTAATAAACCCATTTGGACAAGAGGCTTGGTTGTGAGGCTGATTGCAAAGCGAACAACATTCGTAATCTATTGCAAGATTATTCTGAACAAGAACAAGCTCCTTAACAACACTAATTAGGGCTAGGTTATATGGCTGAAATGGTCCCGGATTAACATTTTGTCTCTACCCCTGATAATTTCCTTGATAAGGATGCCTATTTCCCTAATACTGCTGCCCTTGACCTTTTATTTTTCTAAAAAGATTACCTAATTTGTTGTTGTTTCTCTATGTTCACTAACTTTTTGCCAAAAGTTTGTAATAAGTTTTTAATCTCTTATAGCTCTTGAGATGAGCTTGAGCTAGCAATCCGTTGATTAATAGTAGGTTGGGTTGCATCTGGTAATGCTGGTACAACTGGTAAAAATGCAAAAGGTAGGATTTTCAAGGGCATGGAAGCCTAAATGTCTAGAAAAATTGGCATTGAGGGTCTAGGAGCTATCCTTCCAGCCTAAATAAGGTTGTTTTCAGCCCTAATAGCTATATCATATGCTTGAGGCAATGTGTTCCCACCCATAGATTGAATCATGACAACAATATCACTGTGTAAATCATTTAAATAATACAAAAAGGAATAATCATGAGTAGGCCTTACTATTTCAGGTATTCTAAACCAAGTTTTCTTGAAACAAAAATTAAAATTAGTCATTTTCCCTTAAGGATCCCTTTTAATGGTTATCAGTTGTTCAACCAGTGACAAGTGGTCTGACTTATCCTGAAGCTGCTTATATGATTCATCCCCTAATTCATCCCAAGTTGCAATAGACCCAACTTGCAAACCTCTAAACCACTGCAATTCCTTTCCTTTCAATGAGGCTACAAGTAATCTAACAACTACATTCTCTTGGGTTATATCATGAACCCAACATAGAGATGCTACATCTTTGATGTGCTCAATAGGGGTTGTTTGATCTTCTCCTATAGAAAAATGGAATGATTCTTAAGGAAGCTACAGGGATATCATTATTCTAGGGAAAATTCAATTGACTACCTCCATTGAATGGCACAACAGGTTGATTTCTAGCCATTTACACCACTAGAGGCTGGCTAAACTAAGCTAGAACAACAAGAAATGAAGTTGCAACTATTGTTGGACTGGTTATAAAAGTTGGTCTGAAAATTGGTGGGGTTGATTGAACCCTCTTTGAGATGGAAGCTCCTTTTACAGACCTGCTTTTCCTTCTAGGTGGAGACAACTATAAGTAATCAAAGGATTCTAAGCTCCTTGTTTGAATTTTTTTCATAAAAACAAACAACACTAGTTTTTCTTGTTCTGTTCTGAGTGGAAGTCAGGAGATATGCAAAAACTACCTCTTAAAGGCTTGAAAATGTTGGTAGCATATTATAACCAGCAAAGACTTATACTTTTCTAAACTGTGTGATTTGAAAGTCCCACCGGGCATGCCAAAACTGTTAACATTGTGATTTGCACCCTGTTGAATGTGAAATTCAACAACTCAATGTAACATGGGAAGACCTCTCAAAGTGTGGGCTTTGATAAGTAGAGATCAACCTCTGGAGAAGGCCATCTCCTTCTTGTTATCACCTAATTTAATCTACTCTACTAACTTATTGAGAAAAGGGTAAAACAAAATGACATAAAATGAAAATTAGTTCCTAAGGTTATACACCAAAATATTACTTAGAATTGAAATACAAAATTCACACACTTGCATACAGTGACTAGAAAACCAACTTGCACAAATTGTTTAGAACTGTGTGTTTTGCATAAATGTTTTATAAAGAGGTCTTACTGCTTAAGAGAAACCTTCTTTCTTGACACATATTACAACCCGCAACATCATAATTCTCTTGAAAAAGGTACTTAAGCCAAGAGAAAGAGTTAAAGGAAATGAATAAAATCTCACAATGACTCGATCAATCATGTAGAAACACACAATTATGCAATAACGAAAAGGAAAATTACATTATTCAATGATTACCTATTGGAAAAACAAGGACAAACAACTAAGATGGGGGGTGAATCAATTGTCACATAGATTTACACTTTTTCTAAATTAACCTAACCTTAATCTCAGATTTGATGAATGAAAAATTAACCATAAGAAATTAACACATCAGAGGGACAAAGAATACCAAGATTTTTTACGTGGAAACCCTGTTAGGGGAAAAACCACGGTGGATGTTAGTCCACAAGATTCTACCCTGTTAAAAGTATAATGAAAAATAATAAGGGGAATGCACATGCATTCAAGCACACTACCTAGAGGTCATTGGTCAATTACAAAAGGAAGACACAATGTCTTACAAAAATATTTGGATTAAAACCGTCCAGATTTTGAATTGAGAAAATAGCATCTGCTAATGCTTGATTATAGTTCCAATTAAGCTCAACACTTCTTCACACTTCAAACATTCTTTTGTACACTCTACTCAATAATTATATTTTCACATATGCACATAGGATCACATGAATCATACTTTCCGCAGATCACACAATCGCTCTTATACATCCTCTACATGAGATTTCACCACAACTTTGTTGACCAAGAAAATAAATTACATTTGCAATGTTGGCCCAGATTATTAGCTAAATTTTAATGTGAACTCACCAAGGTCAGCCACAACATAGTGGAGACCCAAATTAATATCTCCAACAAAAAAATACTTTCATTAATTCTTTCTCGAAGATCCACAACATGCTACCACCTTTATGTCGGCCAGGAATAAGAAAAAATGAACATGCACAAAATGATCTTCAACCATGAGCCAACAGATCAATGTTGACATACCACAAAGATAGAGAATGAATTAGAGGAATCTAATAAGACCAAGAAATAATAGAGAAGCATCCACAACAACTGAGATAAGCAGAATCACAAAATCTTCATTCAAGAAAAATGATAGAAACTATCAAAATATTGTCAGACCACAACACACTAAAAAATTCATGCAAACCTATGAAACTTTCGATAAATGATCTAGAAATGGTTAGTAATAAACCCTTTAATCCACATTATCTAATATTTTATGTATAGAACAAAATACCTTCATGACCTGCATAGTTCCACTAGGAACCCGGAACACTTTCTTTTACAATTTTCTCAATAACCTTGACATATACAACAATAGATACACCAAATGATAATAGTGTTGACATCAATGACAACCAAATATCAGTAACACATCCACAAAATCCAACAATCTCCCAACAATCTCCCCCTTTTGCATTGATGGCAACACATGATGTGAAAAATACCATCAACCCAACACACTGACTTCTTTTGCACTTCATTTCTGAAAAGATTTGTCATGTTGCTCTTCTCCACCTAAGATATTATTCACATTACTCTTCTCCTCCATTGACATCAATGGAAAAGGTAACCATGACCTTTCCATATGCTTTGAACCACATATCTGCACATTTGACTACTCCCCCTGAGTAGCAGCCACAAAAACATCAATCTGGATTGTAATCTAGTAATGAAGTTTATGGATTAATGCAAGAAAATACATCTTTTAGTTTTTATCAGGAGGGGTAATTACCCCTAGCATTCCTCTGAGATACTTAAAAGTATCCTTCGGCAATCGCTTAGTAAATATATCTACAATCTGTTGTTTGGTAGGCACATACTCTAGTCTGACCTCTTTCTCATTCACTTTCTTCCTCAAGAAATGAAACTTGATTGATATATGTTTTGTCTTAGAGTGGAGCACATGATTCCCATATATATTTATTGTGCTTGAGTTGTCATAGTATATGGCAATAGGCTCTTCATAGATTACTCTAATATCTCTCAATATCTATTTCATCCATAACACTTGAGTACAATTATTGGTAGCAACAATATATTCAACTTCAGTAGTGGATAGAGAAATTGAGTCTTGCTTTTTACTTAGCCAGGATACCAGCTTCTTCCCTTGGAAGAAAGCACCACCAATAGTACTTTTTATATCATCCACATCACCAGCCCAATCAACATCAGTGTATGCACACAAAGTGAGATCATCATCCTTTGGATACCACAGTTCAAAGTCAATTATTCCTTTCAAATATCTAAACCTTTTTTTAACAACAGTCACATGTGATTCTTTTGGATCAACTTGAAATCTAACAACCATGCATACAACATTCATAATGTCTAGTCTAGTTTGAGTCATATAGAGCAATCCACCAATCATTGACCTATACCTAGTTTCATTTGCCTTAGGAGAATCATCATTCTATGTTAACTTACATCCAGTCATCATAGGGGTACCAATAGGTTTGGAGTCTTCAATTCCAAAATTCAACAATTCTCTCACATATTTGGACTAAGATATGGAAATCCCTTGGTTGAACTGTGTAATTTGCAATCCTAGAAAGAACTTCATTTCACCAATCATGCTCATCTCAAATTCACTCTTCATCTCATCAACAAATTTCATGCATATATTATCATCTCCTCCAAAAATGATGTCATCAACAAAGACTTCTATGATTATCTCCTTATCATGATCTAATTTGAAGTATAAGTTACTATCAGCAGTACCTTTAGTGAATCCAAGCTTTATTAGATATTTGTCCAATCTAGCATACTAGGCTCTGGGGGCTTGTTTGAGTCCATACAGATCTTTCCTTATTCTAAAAACCATATCTTCCTTATCTATTAACTAAAATCCATCTGGTTGTTCAATGTACACTTCTTCTAGTTCACCAATCAGAAATGTAGACTTTAGATCCATTTGATAGACTTTATAGTTCTTATAAGCAGCATAAGCAAGAAATAATCTTACTACTTCAATTCTAGGAATAGGAGCAAAGGTTTCTTCAAAATCAATACCTTCCATTTGAGAGTACCCTTTGCATACCATACTTTCCTTATTTCGAACCACTTCACCTTCCTCATTTAGCTTGTTTCTAAATACCCCCTTAGTACCAATCACATTCTTCTCCTTCGGCCTAGGAACCAGTGTCTGTGTCTCAATTATTTTCAATCTGTGCTAGCTCTTCCTTCATAGCTTCCAGCCAGTGTACATTTTGACAGACTTTAGTGACATTCTTAGGTTCAATCTTGGAAATCATACAATATTCTTTTGCAATTTTTCTTCTAGCTTTCACTCCTTAGCTTTTACCTCCTATGGTTTGACTTTCAGAATGATTTAGCTTTACATACCTTGGAGTCTTGGGACTTTCTCGAACTTTTGTGTCTTCTAAAATTTCTTCTACACTTGCACTTGTTTGTGCTTCCTAACTGACTCAATTTTCCAAAACAACTTGTGGTTGCATTATTGGAACATATGGAATAATCTAAAGTAGATTTGGTGTTTCAGTGTTCTTACCTTGATTTGTGTTGTCTTCATTTGAATCGTAGCTACATCATTTGGATGATTTGACAAAGTCCTCATCAACTCTGACATTTGCACTCTCAACAATCTTTCTCAGTCTCTTGTTATAGCATCAGTATGCCTTGCTCTTCGTGGAGTAACCTAGCAAGATCCCCTCATCACTTCTAGCATCAAATTTTCCTATATCATCATATCTCTTGATATAACATTTTCTTCCAAAGATCTTGAAGTACTTAATAGTAGGCTTGTGACAAAACCATAATTTATAAGGGGTCTTACCAGAATTACCATTCACATTCACCCGATTCAAGGTATACATAGTAGTGCTTATCGCTTCACTCCAATACATCTGAGACACATTTCCTTCCATCATCATTGTTCTGCCAGCATCCATAATTGTTCTATATTTTCTTTTTGCAACTGCATTTTGTTGAGGGGTTTAGGGAGTAGATAATTGTCTTTTAATTCCATGCTCTTCACAATAACAGTTGAACTCCTTGGAGATGAATTCACCACCTCTGTCAGATCTCAGGCACTTTATTTTCAAACCTTTTTCATTTTCGGCCATAGCCTTAAAACTTTTGAACTTATCTAATGCTTCACATTTTTCTCTCAAAAAGGAAACCCAAATCATTCTAGAAAAATCATCAATGACCAACATAAAATACTTTTTTCCATGAATAATTTTAACTCTGGAGGGACCACAAAGATTGGTATGTAGCAGTTCCAGTAGATTATTTGAATGAAATATTTTTCTCTAGAAAGAGGCTCTAGTTTTTTTACCCATTTGACATTCTTGGTAGACTACATTAGCAAGCTTCACCAACCTAGTCAGATCTCTTACTAATTGAGTAGAACTTATCTTGATAATGTTGTCAAATTTTACATGACACAACCTTCTATGGCACAAACAACTTTCATGTATTTGAGAAATTAAGCAACTTACACTAGCAGTATTCAAGTGAAAATATTACCTTTAGTTTGCACACTAGTAGCAATCATGTTCCTAGAACTCCCATTAATATTGCATTTTCCATTCTTGAACTGCAGATCATATCCCTTGTGTACCATCTGTCCAACACTGAACAAGTTATGTTTTAGGCCTTCAACATAGAGAACATCATTAGTGTTTTCCTTACCACCAAGGCTAATAGAACCTCTTCCACGAATCACACAAGCATTGTTATCTCCAAATTTTACAACCCCACCATCATACTTCTCTAGAATCACAAAGTTGCTTTTATCACTAGTCATATGATGTGAGCATCCATTATCAATGACCCACTCATATTTCTCCTCAACTTGGGCTACAAGAGCTTTCTTATCTTTAGTAGATTCAATAGGCACAGGTTTATTTTCAATGGTAGCAATGAAAGCCCAATCATCTTCTTTGTCTTTATCAGACTCATCATCAGTCACTGCTTCTTTAGTAAAGTAGCATTTTTTTTGGAATCTAGGTTTTCTAGGCTTAGATCTAGGAACTCTTTTAGGAAATCTTGATGCAAAATGACCTATTTTATTGCATGAAAAAAATTTAATAGGAAATACATCTTCATACTTAACTTTTCCTCTTCCTTCTTGCTTTACAATCAGTGCTTCCAGTTAAATTGTACTTCTCTTTCTTTGTCTTCGAGCTGTTTCAGTTCTTCATCATATTTAGATATCTTTCTGGAGCCCTCTCCCATACTATATCTATTCTTGTTACTTTCGGATATAGTAGCCTTAAAAGAAGATTTATTTTTTGGTGTGGATTCACCAAATTCAGTTATTTCAAAAATAATAAGCTTGTTGATCAGCGTATCTCTTGTCATCTTGTTCACAGATTGGAAATCTTCAATGACATGAACTTTTATTTTTTAGGAGGGATGCAAGGATCTGAGTAATTTGGCCACAATTTCATTATCATCCACAGAACCACTGGCACATGTAATACCCATCACTATTTCATTTACTCTTTGCATAAAAGAGGTGATATTTTCATCTTCCCCATCTTCAAATTCTCATATTTACCTTTCAAGCTCTATAGCCTAGCCATCTTCACCTGTGCATCACCTTCATACAAGGTTTCTAGTTTCATCCATATCTCATGAGTTTTCTGTAGTCTTAATACATTAGCCATCTTTGAATCTGTCAGAGCACTCACCAATGCTTCCATGGCCTTGGTATTATTTTGAGCATCTTTGGTCTCATCAGTAGTGGAGGGACCATTCTTAGGGATAATATATATATTTTTAGTAACCTTCTATTAAGCATCACCAATGCACTGTAGATGAAATATCATCCTGAATTTCCACATGGAATAGCAAGTGCCATCAAATATAGGACTATCCTTCTTGAATGTTGCCATTCTCGATCACCTCAAGCTATTAAACTTCTTCAGAGGAACCTACTCTGATACCAATTGTTAGAAAAACAAGGACAAACAACTCAGAGGGGGGTGAATCACTTGTCACAAAATTTTTGACTTTTTCCTAACTTGAATTCACCTTAATCTCATATCTGATGAGTGAACAATTAACCATAAGCAATTAACACATCAGAGAGACAAAAAACACCAATATTTTTTACGTAGAAACCCTGTTAGGGGAAAATCCATGGTGGATGTTAGTCCACAAGATTATACCCTGCTAAAAGTATACTGAAAAACAATAAGGGGAATGCACATGCATTCATGCACATTTCCTAGAGCTCACTACTCAATTACAAAAGAAAGACACACTGTCTTAAAAAAAGATTCATATTACAACCATCCGGATTTTGAACTGACAAAATAGCATCTGCTAATGTCTGATTACAGTTCCAATTAACCTCAACACTTCTTCACACTCTGCTCAGTAATGATATTTGTACATACACATATAGGATCACATGAAGCATACTTTCCACCAATCACAGGATCACTCTTATATATCCACTACATGAGATTTCATCACAACTTCATCACCTAAGAAAAATAAATTACATTGGAAATGTTAGCCCAGATTATCAGTTAAATTTTAATGTGAACCCACCAAGGTCGGCCACAACATAGTGGAGACCCAAATTAATATCTCCAACACAAAAATGATTTAATTAATTCTTCCTTGAATATCCACAACACGCTACAACCTTCATGCCAGCTAGGAACAAGAAAAATTGAACATGCGCAAAAGGATCTTCAACCACGAACACAGATCAATGTGGATGTACCAAAAAGATAGAGAATGAACTATAGGCATCTGAGAACACCAAGAAACAATAGAGAAGCATCCATAACAACTGAGATAACCAGAATCGCACAATCTTCATTCAAAAACACTGACAGAAACTAGCAAAACATTGTCAGACCACAACACACTCAAAACTTCATGCGAACCTCTAAAACTTCTGGTCGATGATCTAGACATTATCAGAAATAAACCCTTTGATCCACATCAGCTAATCTTTTATGTACAAAACAAAATTCCTTCATGATCTACATAGTTCCACTAGGAACCCAGAACACTTTCTTTTACAATTTTCTCAATATCATTGACATATACAACAATAGATACACCAAATGCTACTAGTGTTGACATAAATGACAACCACATATCAGCAACACATCCACAACATCCAAAAATCTCCCAACATACCCAAGGTCTGCACTATATTTCATGTCCAAAAAATGAAAATGAGTTACAAAGTCTACATGAAATTTGATGAAGGACTCCAAAAAAATCTCTAAGTCTCAATCTACCTCCAAAGAAGTGACTCCAAATGAGTTACAAGAGTCAAATTATAACACAACTTGATATGGTTGCACCAAAATAGGAGCAAGCAACTACCTTGGGTCGGATCCACCAAAAGAGCCTAAAATTGAGGCATTAGATTACCCCTAAAAAAGTCTCCAATATGTGGGGAAACCGGTTTTGACTATGCCAAGCATATAGGAGTGTAAAAACACCCCTAGTATCAAGAAAAACCTCCAAAAAGGTGCATAAATTCTCCTACATACATGGTATATCTCTCCAAACTGAAAATAACTCACCCTATATACACTCCATTTTTTTTGAAAGTCTTCATCATTTTTTGCATTTAAGAATAACAAAATAATTTAAGGTTTATATTTATAACTTAAAGTCATTTTTTTTACAAATAATATTTATGAAAATAAATATTCAAATAATATCCTTAAAAATGCACATTCATAACTGAGGTGGCAATTCAAGCTGAAGTGCACTTCATATGTTGACGTGGCATTTACATTACCAAAAAATTATAAAAATCACCATGAGGAAAATAATTTTCCTAAGGCATACACACCAACATTAAGGACCACAGGCTCACATTAGTTTGGCATTTGATTTTTAAAAAACAATGGAAAAAATGCCATGTTATGATCATTAGCCACCAATTTTAGGGTTTTGACCCTAAAGCAAAAGAAAAAAGAGAGAAATTTCATTCCCATCATTTTGTATAGAAGCTTTTGGGAGAAGCTAAGGCCATGAAACCTCCATTGCTAGGGTTTTCTTTCACAGTAACACACTTCCACTATGGGTTTTTTCAGCTTATAGAAGAATTTTATGCAGAAATCTATTGATTCTCTCCTTTATAAACAAGCTAGTAAGTTATTTCCATACGAAAATAACATGAATACAAACATTTTTAATCAAATTTTGACTTTCAAGGCCATGTACATTCTATAATTTTGTTATGCTCACCCATTTATTATTTTTTCTTCTCTGTTGATTCTTTACTATAAACCAATGCTACAATTGAAAGGTCTGGAGAGCTTGGAAGAAGACTCCCATGGATGATTTGATGCCTCAAAGGCACATATTAGGTAGATTTATGGTGAATAAGATTAGGTGAGCTCCTTGTAAGTGTAAAATTCTTCATTTTTTTTTAATCTGAACCCAAGGCCACGACCTCCATTTTTCTCAAATGTTTCTTCATTTCTCTTCTGTAGATATCTTTCACATCCTTGCATTTTGTCAACTTTTAATGGCCACAGATTGACCTAGGACTTGATAAAGAAAATGAGGGTTTGGGTTTTCTCCTTTAATTTTTGAGTCGTATTCCCTCCTCTTAGAGTCCTCAAGGGTTTCCCCTCACTATGGCTATGAACATGTGAACTTCATTTTTTTGTGCCTAGATTCATCTTTCATTTATGGTTGTTAGGACAATGTTGTAAGGACCCATTTTGATAATGAGGGTTTTCCCTCTTTTATTTTCATAATATGTGAAAAGATGATTTAATGCCATTGCACAATATGGAATAATTTAAAGATTATACAGATATTTTTCTTTCCTCTTTGATAAGATTCAAAAAATGAAGAAGGTTTATTCCTGTCTCAAAGAACTTAATATTTTGAACCTTACCTCGACTTTCATTACCTGGAAGTAGAATAAGGCAGCCATATAGGCCTTGTATTTAGTCTGATGACTACCATATAACTTTTAAACTATCACCACTAAAATTTCTCTCTGTGGCATTGATCCACTATCTGAAATCTTGTATTGGGAACTTAGGATATGGTGGTTGTAATTATGCTTCATGCTCTCAATAACTATAAAGATAGTGACTATTGAGGGCTACCCTTGATCTCTATTGTTCTCTTCTTGCTTCTCTTACATCTGTATAGTGACTGTTCTTTTTACTTATTAATGAATTTCATTTGTATATATGAATATTGCATCCACTTTGTATGCTCAAAAGACAAACATTCAGGAATTCCTTTATCACTACTCTCTTTACCATATTTCCTTCTTGTTACTGCACATACTCCTACTTACTATAGTCACTTTTTTCTATGAAGAAACACACTTTTTGTTATCAAATGGCACTAAAGGTTGAAGAGAAATTAAAAAGAATACAAGAGAAGATAGAGGGAGAGGCAACATAACAATAGGAAGAGGAACTTTCTATACTCCAAGACAAACAAGTGAGAACCAAGAGGATGCACCTAAAAGAGAAGAGAAAGTTGCAGATTTTAGAGGTTTTAGAGGCACAAGGGGAAATTTTGGTGCTGGGATAAATCCTAACATTTTTGTAGGGAGGTGTTTCAATTGCTAAGAGTTTGGTCATCCTTCTTACAAATGTCTTGAAAAATTTGGTTCAACATCAAGTGGAGGAGAAAGGAAGAATGAAATAATAGCACAAACTATTGAAGAAGATGAAGCTAAGAGTTCAAACTCCAGTAGTATTCATGTTGCTCCTAAAGTAGGTGAAATTTTGATGATGAATAGACAACTCCTCAATAAATCCAAGGAGAAGGAGCTGATTCAAAGAAGAGCATTGTTTAGGATAGCTTGTGGATGCAAAAATAAGGTATGTAAGGTGATAGTTGATTCAGGATGCATTGATAGCATGATATCTGGTGAAATCGTAGATAAATTGAAATTGGAATGAGTACCTAGAGAAAAGCCATGAAAAGTGTGTTGGGTTAGTGATAATCAATCCATTGTGGTGAGTGAACAAGATTCAGTTGAATTTCAAATTGGTAGATATGGAGATAAATTTGTTTGTGACATTTTTCCTATGAGTTGTTGCCATGTGTTAATAGGAAGGCCCTGGCAGTTTGATAGGTTAGAAGTGTATAATGGGAGAAAAAACACTTATACAATTGAAAAGGATGGAGTAACATTCATTTTCACTCAATTGAATGAAGAGACCAAAGAGAAAGGTGAGATCATCATGATAGGGAGAAAAGAGTTTGTAAGTATTGATTAAGGTAGGAATAAGGGGTTGGCAACTAATGGAAGGCTTAACACTATTGGGACAGTAGGTAGGAGAAATCAAGTTAATATGTAGTCAGTTGTGAATAAGAATTCTTTCATGTGGAAGAAAAAGGCAGATGAAATTATGTCTTGGTTTGATACAATGCAATGTAAGAGTAAAAAGCCTATCAAAAGGAAAGAAATGTGTGATGGAATCATAGTTGGGCTAGTCATGTGCCATGTTGAATTAAATAAAGTGAAGAGGAAGTCAAAGGTTATAATTATGGAGGTTGGTAGGATTGATGGGACAGTGGAAAAGGTATTTGTAGGTCTGACAGAGATATCAAAGTGTGATGGTGTAGTTGTTTACAAAAATGACAATGGAAAAGGTGAAGACAAGAAGGGTATTGAGCAGGGATCTAAGCAAGAAGCAAAGATGGAAGTGATGGTAGTTGGTAAAATTTTGTATATAGAGGTGAAAGAGAGGGAAATTAGTATTTAATGGTGGAAAAGTTGAAGAACACCCCACAAATAGAGATGTGACCGAGTGGAGCATGAATCAAGCAATGACAAGGACAAGCATGTCAAGCACAAAGTGAATCACAAGCAAGATGAACCTGATAAAGGAAATAAAGAAGGTCAGAGGAAGGTGATGATCAATGGTGGACAAGTTGTAGGATTATTTCCAAGAGAGTTGGAAAAATTCCAATTTGGGGTGTATGGTGTAGGAGCACCTTTGAACAAAAATTGTCAATTAAGGATGATGTTGAGTAGACATTAGGATTTGGATTCTTTTGTTTAAATAGGGTCATGTTGACCATTTATTGTTGAAATTAGTTATATTAGATAGTTATTAGGTGTTTAGGGGGTCTAGGATTCTAAAAATATAAAAACATGAAAAGTTGTCATTTGAAGCAAAAAATGCAAAAATTGCTAAAAAGTTGCAAAAAGAAGATTTTTGAGGAATTCCAACAGTTGGATCATTCAAAGGTTATTTGTATGCATTGGAATAGATGGGTTTTGAGGGAAAAAGCATAAATATGAGGAAAGGCATCGATGTAAGTTTGATCTTGAAGATTGAAAGCAAGCAAAATAAAGAATACCCTTGTTTTTCATATTGTTACAAAGTTGTACAGTCCATACAATAGAAAATTGATCCAAATGTATTTTGAATTCATTTAAAGGTGTGATTTGGCCTCTTATTGCATTTTATTTGAGCATTTGACATTGGGTTTGGTGTAATTTTGATCTAATTCTTTGTGACTAGTCTATGCACCCTATTTTAAGGGTTTTTAAAGTCTCTAAAGCACAAAATTGACACATTCCACTCACTGTGGCTACTGTAACTTGTGGATGGGTCTTGGGATATGTTGTGGTGTGCCCTTATGGGTCTTTGAAATGGTAATGGTATTTTTTTAAATAGACCTTATTTAAAAGATATACCCAATTAAGGGAGATTGTAATGCTACAAGGAATTGAGTGGATTTGTTGAGATACTGAGAATTTGAAGGTTTGGTGATCCAATAAGTTGTTGTTTTGGTTGATACTGTGTTGTATGGTTTTAGGACCTCCCTTGGTTGCTATCATTTATGCAGACCATTGATTCATGCAATGAATGGTGTGCCTTCTGCTCTTCATTGTAAAATGAAATAAATCTACAATAATAAAGTATACACACTTGATGCTGGTTCCAAGCCTTATAGTGTCCTACCACTTGAGAAAACAAATAAAATCCCTTGATCACATCAACATCAAATACACAAGTTGAACCCGTACAATAAAATAATAAATTAGATGATGATTGGGTTTCCTTAAAATTCACACCAACAGTTATAGGTGAGTACAAGATCATAACCAAAGATTCAACTAAGGGAAACAAAAACACAATCACATCAACACAAAAATTGGATGATCCTTCGAAAGCATTTGTGCCTTAACCACTTTAGACAAAACACATAACAAATTATACAACAACCTTTGATGAACACAACAATGAATAACCACTTGATTCAAAAGCAATGAAAAAGATTTATGGAAAAGGTTATGACCTTATGAAACAACCTGGTTATAGTGGAAAAGGATGTGATGCTAAAGAATGAGGAATCTATGTCCCCATCGATTCTAACACACAAGAAACAACTTATGGTCTTGGCTATTTTCCTTTGATAGAAATCACCAAGCCCTCACTCAATGTCAACACTCTCACACAACATTATTCTAAGCCATCTTTAATTGTAAAGCATCCTAAATTGATAGAAACTAGTGGTCTTGAAAACCATCCTTTACAAAACATGACACAAACAATGAAATCTTCGCTTAATTTCAATGTCAACAAAAAAAACAATAATGAATTGAATTCGTTAGATTTACACCCTCTTATAAAAGAGAGAACCAAATATCGCAATCTAAATAGTTTTGCATAGGTATGAAATCTTGTACATGCAAGCAAGAGGTATATTTGCAACACACTACAGGACCACCTTCTACCATAGATCTCAAGTGGGTATCTATTGGAGACTCCTCCAAGATCACTTGATCACCCTTCCTCCAAGAACTCAAAAGAAATTATATTAAAAGAGTTAATTTTTTTGCATACCATAGAGTACATGGTCATTCCACTAATGAATGTAAGGATTTGAGTTAAAAAATCCAACATTTTAAGGAGTTTGGTGTTCTTCCTTATGTGGGGGCACCTAATCCTTCTAATTGCTATTGATTTTCACTCTAGCATGCATTTCAATCATTTTGGCTCACCTTTGTACTGCACTATGTGGGGGAAAGGGGTTAAGTAGCCTTGCCCTTGTATGTCACTTGTTGTTGTCTCTTTTGGATAGCTGTTAACCTTTCAATAACATATAAGAGAAAGCTTGGAATGTTCAAACCATGCCTTCAGTTGGCTCACATGTGACTTGGCATAGGGTTTCCGAGTAATCTCTCACGTTCTCCTTCTACTTTAAAGCAATTACTCACAGTATTGGTGTTTGCAACTTCCTTAAAATGGGGGCATACATTGACACTCACACTTCATTGTGTTATTTCTTTCTTCTTGCGATGCATCCTTTTCTTGGTGGCATCATTAGACTTGATTCCCTCCAAAAGTGTCATACTACTTTGGCACATCCTCTCTTGGAGACGTTAAGCCCAATGTTCCCTACGATGAGACCTTGCACGAACTAAGAAAAATCCCTTTGAACATTTCTTGCATTATTTTACCATTTACAATAATTGTTACATGCCCACCTCACATAACATGGCTTTCATGCCTACAATACTATCCTATTTGTCTATGAGCGTCAAGCATACAAAGTTTTTCTTGCCTCATAGATCTCAAAGATCATTTTTGTGGTGCCTTATCAAAGTTATTAGGAGGTATAAATTTGGGATGGTTAAGCGAGAAGCCCAACCAACTGAACGACTTTCCCCAAAGCCACTTGTGTGTGTGGGAGTGCATACCAACTGAGCATATGTTTCTCACCTTTAGGGCCTTCTCACCCTATAGACAACCAAAAGTCTCATGGCCCTAGACTGAGTATACTTTTGGGATTTCTCACCTAATGGATAGCCAAGAGTTCTATCACCCCAAAGTGAGTACAAATTTATTTTTCTAAACAAACAAGCCTAGATCTAAAGCACAACATGTTCAACTAATGGTTGAAGCTTGATCCACCCCATTTTAATTTCCTTCTAGTTCTTACCATCATATGTGTTGTGTGGTCTCACAACATGCCCCAAGAATGAAAAGATTGGGGACCCAAGTAAAACATATAAATCTTATGGTAGGAGCTATCAAATTGGAAGCTCATCGGAAGTGAAAGGATAAAATATTTGATGACAAAAAGTACTTCGTAATGTAAGTGTTTTGGGAACCAAGTACTAGAAACATGTGAAGTGCAAAAGGTAATACAAGTTCAACTGGAAGGCTCTGGTCTGATACAAAGCTATCTGGTATGAAGCGTTTCGATATAATGGAGTTCCAATATAACCAAGGTCCAAGAAAGTAACTAAGTAAAGTTGAATACTGAGTATCGGGTACTAGGTACCAGTTGTAATGTGAAGTAAAATGTTTAAATTTTAAATTTATCAAATGATCCCAGTAATTCAATATATATGTATGAGGATTCATGATATGGGTATGTGCAAGATCATCATGGAAAAAACAAGCCCTTAAGTGGCAAAAAATTCAGAAAAATTAGAGTTAGGCAACTTGACATAAAAATTTGAATAAGTTATATATATTATTTCAAAAACATGTAAGAATAGAATCTATAGCAAATTGAATTTTTTTTCTAAACTACTACGTTTATTTTAAAATATATATATATTTGGTGAAAATTTGAAATTTTAATGCAGTAGTACTTAAATTTTAGGGAAAAAATAAGAAGTAGGTGTCTGTCTGACCACCCTAACCACAATAAAATGATAATATTTTTCTATAAGATTTTAGACATAAGTAGAGGACTCATGTCCTAGTGTGATGCATATTTTTTGTAATTTTTTTCCAAGTAAATAATTAATTATGATTTTTTTATTACAACTTTTAAAAATATAAAAACTCGTATCTTTGACCACCTTAATTTGGTCAAAACTTCATGAAATTCATTTTTTCTTTTTTTAATCCTATATGCAAATCATAGAATGTGCTACATGTTTTGGATTCAAAAAATATGATATCGTTTGAAAGCTATAGATGTTTTTCAATCATCTTATCAATCAACACTTTAGTCGTAATTCAAATAGAAAATGAATAATAATTATTTATTAAATTCAAAGTAAAGAATAATTTATATTGGTGGAAATATGCGAATCTGCTTTAAAAACTCTTTTCATTTCATCAATTTTGGGTAAAAAAGGTCATTAGCCACATACCCTACAAATACCCATCATATTGCCACATTTTGGCCCATCATGATCCTACACATACCCATATGTTTTTTGAAAGGTGTGTTGATTATGAGATTTGTGTACTAACATTTGAATAATGGTTTTATTTACATGTGATGTTATAAATGTTTTTAAAGGGATTTAATGTATGGAATTTATGATTGCAGGAGATGTAGATTGTGATGCAAAGTTTGGGTATGGATGGTCAGGAAAATTGTATTTGCAAAAACATCTAATAAAGTTGCTAGGTTCAATAGTACACTTTACAAGCTCATGCTGGAATAGAGTTCATTGCAAAGATGTGCCAGATACTAGAATACCGGGATGTTGGAGTTAAAGCATGTAGTGCATAAGTGTACTCATTCTAAGGGGTGGTCCATTCCTAAATTGTTCAAATCGAGAAAGAACCTGAAATGTAGGGGCTAAACTTTCACCTAATCACTCCAATTTTATGGGAAGTGATTACATTTTTTTTGAGTAGATTTGTTTGATTTTAGAAGGAATCCTAACAAAGATGAAAAAGTAGAACCCAAAGAGCTTCAATGAGTGATTAGAGTTGAATTCCATTGACTTCAATTATAATTATCCTATTGGTCACGATATTCCATGTGCATTGATCAGATCTGTCCCTTGGATTTCCTCTCATGTGTATTTGTCTTATCCTGTTTGAGCCTTGTGTTCTATAAAAGGCCAGAGGATCCTCATTTTTTATTGTAATTTTATGATTTTTGGATGTTAGAGGAGCATTAAATTTTAAGTTTTGTTGTTTTTTCCTATATTTTGAACCATTCTAGCAAAAAAATATTAATGCTTGTACACATTAATTAATATCAGAGCTTGCTAGATAGCTACCCATCTCAATATCCTTGGTAGTTGGTTTTGTTAGTTTAGCCAAACAAGACTGTATGTTGATCCATTTAAGGGTGCAATCAAAACCTACTCAGTGTACAAAAATGAATCCCTCTCTTTAAAATCTTGCACCGTTTTATATGTAGTTGTGAAGGAATCTAGTGAAGTATAAAGTGGTTTTCTTTATTTTAATTAATTCTTTCGGGCATCCATGGAGAATAACTGGGATAAACTTTTAATTTTTAGTATTTTTTATGTTTTTTTTAGAATATATGTTTAAATATTTGAAAATGCTCCAAAATTTAAATGAATGGAAGAATTTTAATTGAAATTCTTTTGTTTTCGATAAAGTTGTTGAATGCTTAATGCTAAATCTACTTATGTGAAAGAAAAGAATTTGTGATGTTCATGAAATGTTATGGAAAATATTTTGGTTTCATAATGTTTGAACTTATTTTTCTAATTTGGAATTTACACATAAAATATTCAAAGAACAACCATATTCCCTTTGAGATTAACAATAATATCACGTTAGTACCCAAGAGTGACCCTAGTGTAACCATGACCTAGTTATCATAGACTTGGGATTGAACAAAAGCCAATATTTTCCCTATAATGCAAAATTCCCCTTTAGTTTGTATTTGTTCCATATCTTTCAAGAAGGATAGGCTCTTTGCTATCTTGTCTATGAAGAATTTATTCACCTTGTTTGTTGCGAGTAAAATCGTCATCAACAGGAACTAGCACTAGAGGGAGGGCCTCTGTTTAATATTCTAGGTATCATTCTTTGGAATTGGAGAATTTTGTTTCAAACCACTAGTTCTAAGTTTGGTAAGGAGCTTGTAAATGAGAAATTGAATGCAAGACGGTTTTCATTATGGAAGTTTAAAAACTTTGGAAAATATTTAACCAAAACTACATCTTTTGAGTTTTTTTACTTTTGGAAGAGTCACCAAGTGTAGAATTCATGATACAATAGATCACAGTGAACTTGAGTGTGAATTTTTTTTAACTAGGTTAATTTTCGCCATAATTAAAGTGATTCCATTAACAGAGGAAGTATTAACTACTAAAAGAAAGGGATTGTTAATGAGAAAAATGTTTTTCCCTAGTGAAGTTGGAAATATTAAAAAAATTAACCAATATACAAAAATAGTTGGAAAACTATGATTGGGTATGTGCAGGATCATGATGGGCCAAAAAGTGGCAATATGATGGGTATGTGGCTGATGACTTTTTTTACCCAAAATTGATGAAACGAAAAGGGTTTTTAAAGGAGATTCTCAGCTTTCCACCAATATAAATTATGCTTTACTTTGAGTTTAATAAGTAATTATTATTCATTTTCTATTCAAATTACTACTAAAGTCCTAATTGATAAGCTAATTGAAAAACATCTATAGCTTTCAAACATATCACATTTTTGAATCCAAAACACGTGTCACATTCTATGCTTCACATACTATAGGATTAAAAAAGAAAATTTGAATTTCATGAAGTTTTGACCATGTTAAGGTGGTCAGACATACAAGTTTTTATATTTTTTAAAAATTTGTAATAAAAAATTATAATTACTTATTTACTTGAAAAAAATTACAAAAAATATGCATCACATGAGGCATGAGTCCTCTACTTATATCCAAAATCTTATAAAAAAATATTATCATTTTATTGTGGTTAGGGTGGTTAGACAAACACCTACTTCTTATTTTTCCTAAAATTTAAGTACCAGCATTGAAATTTCAAATTTTTTTAAACAAACCTAATAGTTTAGAAACTACATTCAATTTTCTATAGATTCTATTCTTACATATTTTTAAAATAATATAGATAAATTATTCAAATTTTTACGTGAAGTTTCCTAACTCTGATTTTTCTGAATTTTTTGCCACTTAAGGGCCTATTTTTTCCATGATGATCCTGCACATACCTGATTATTATAAAGAAAATTCTAATGCTTTGCAGGAAAATAGGTGAGAATGTCAAGATTTAGAGATATTTCATCACAAACGAGGAAATGTCATTGATGAATCATCATTTCCTATATACGTGGAAAATACGCATAATGAGAAGAAGCAGGAAAATCAAGTGGGAAACATGTGTATTGTGCTTCAAGTTGAAAATTCACAAGCTATAAAAAGCCATTTTCTTGATTTAATACAAGATACAGAATATCAAGTTTTAAATTTTTCTCTCTTTGATAGCAATATAAATAGCGATATATCTTGGTCTAATGAAATGCGAAGTGAAAATAAGGCCGAAGACATGTAGATTTTCAGAGGAGGAGGAAGCAGAGAAATAAACATAGTCATTCATGGAAATGGACTAGGGTGGAGGAAGGTACAGTATGGTCACATCAGACGAAATTTGTTGAATCGATCTCTAATGAGATCATTTTCATACATTTGAGCCAAATTATGGGTAAGTAAACTTTTGAATTTACGATGTTTAAATGCAGAAAATTTAAGATAATTCATTGTTACAATAGAATACTAAATTTTTTGATAAGTGAATTTAAAGAAAAACATGTTGTAATTCATACCAAAATTGTAGAAGAAATAGTAGTAGAAATTGAAGTAAATTAGTTTATTAGAGTTAATTTATTGTTATGTTAAATTTAGGGTAGTTAGGTTTAGTTTTTTTTTTGTAGGGTTTTGTGTTTTCTTTGTTTTATTTCTTCATGTTTATTCTTTTCTTTTTCCTAGCCTTCGCATTGGAAAATTCTGCTTAAATTTATCTTACGCATGAGAGTGAATCTAAACATTTGTAAAATTGAACTAAGAAAGAGAAATAATAGAGCCATACACAGTAAAACACGCTTTGAAAATGTATTACAAGTGATATATGTGTGTGTGTGTGTGTTTGTGTGTGTGTGTATCACATATATACATTAGATATCTGAAATCCTCATTTAAGAAAATTTTAAAAAAATTAGTCGACAAAAAAGAGTGAGCAAAGTTGTAGACGATAGTAGCCATTTAGTCAATGTGAGATGCCTCTTCCATCAGGGATAGATACCCTATGTAGGTGAGTTCCTGGTGAGTTTCAAAGTATTGGATATGGAGATCAATAAGAAAAGGCCAAAGTGGAACAACTTCCCCATGTTCCAGGAACTGAGGAATATATCCATAGAGGAAATCCCAATGGTTGGATGTGCAAAAGCTAAAATGGTATCCAGATTCTCCAAGAATTCAGGTTTCACTATCAAGTTGGCAACAACACGAACATCTTCAATAGGTAGCCCAATGTCTAGAAGTGACGCTACAAAGTGAGAAGCTATGTCAGAGTAAAAATAAAAATAGCGATTGGATGCAACATATCTTTCCTCAAGGACTAAGCATAAATTTCAAGCCTTTGTGATATGATGCTCCCTAAGAAATTTTTTTTTCTATGAGAACAACCTAAGAAAATTGGACTATCCATGGCTAAGAAGAAAATTTGAAGACATAGAACAAAATTGCAAAAACAAAACACAAAAAAAAAGAGAAAAGAGAAAAGTGTGGAGAATTTGAGAAGAAATGCACAAATTTATACAGAGCCATAAGAAAGTTGTGATACATAGTTTCCATGAGTGAATTTTTTTTGAGGAAATCGTAAGTGAGGTGGCAGCTAGATAATTATCTTTAGAGTTAAAGGTTAAATCAAATTAATTCTTTACACATATGTGGTAGAAAATTGCTTTAAATTTTAGGAGTACAAAGATTGCGAATCAAGTAAGTTGAAGATTTTGAAATTAATAGTGGTCATTTCAAATTGTTTAAAAGAGTCATATTAATATTGGAAGTCTTATATGTGTGGAATGTAAAGGGAAATGAAGCTAGAAAGGTAATAAACATCATCACCTAATTAAGTTGAAGAGATAATACATGTAATCATGACATTTCTGATCCATTGATGAAGTGCAGCACCATCAAGTCAAAATTGTTGGCATATGGTTTTGTGAGATTGTTTTTGGCTTCTAATGTTGTCATTGATGGAAACTAAGGTCGTCTCCATGGTCCATAGATCTCTATCCAGTCATACCGACAGACGAAGTAGATTACTTTGTTTTATCAGCAGAATACTTATGGAATAGAGTATCCGGTCAGTTAGCTTCATCAGATCATTGTGTCGTGTTGTGGATCTCTAGAATTACCTATTGATCATGTGGCTAATCATTTAATTGAGTTTTTGGGTGTTTTATTAGTTGCTATATGATTTTGGAGGCCCAATAGGACATTTTCTATTTTTTTGCTTAATAGAGCTGACTTAGTGTAAGTGGTGCATTGTGGATGTATAAAAGTGAACTTATTTAAGTCGTTTTCAAATTCAAATGCCTAATTATTGATCCTAGCTATTTTCTAGCCGACTTGTTTAGATACGCATGGAAATTGTTCATGATTTGGCCTAAAAAGTTACAAATATTATTAAATTTTGTTGAGCTAACCTGTGGCGATTAAATCCTTAGTTGTGGATATATTTAGCTGATCGGATATATCAGTTTGGAGATAGTATAAGGTGCATGGATGAAATTTGTAAATGTATAAAGACAGTTTGAGTGATATCATGCACAGTTTCACTTGCGTATAAAGATTTTTGTGTGTGAACTTGAGCAAAAAAGGGCAGAAGTTCGGTATCAGTCATTAGGATAGAAGTCCATCATCAAAGCTTAACCAGGAGTGCAATCAAGCATTGGTAGATGCAATTCAGTCAGTTCAATCTATTTGGATCTAGTCCAAACTAGTGTAAGGATATTAATTCCATTTCTGAGCAGTGAGCTCTAGGTAGTGAGCCTGAATGCAAGTGCATTTTCATTTTGTAATATTTCTTTTGAGTATACTCTAAACTTATTGTGGATTTCCCATCCACCATGGTTTTTCCCTTAACAGGGTTTCCACGTAAAAATCCTTGTGTTATGGTTGTGTGGTTTCTTTCTTTTTGTTTTTTCTTATTGATTTTAATTAAATATTTTACGTGGTTTAAAGATCAAAAGAAGTGGATCAATGTTTCCAGAACACTGATTCATCCCCCTCTCAGTGTTTCTTGTTTCCAACAATTGGTATCATAGCCCATTCCTTGAAAGAAGTCTAATATCTTTGGGAGATCTTGGAAAGTGTTCTCAATGGATACAAGTAGTATTCAATAGCAACTCATGGTAGCCTTGGATGATCTTGACTAGTCAAAATATGAGATTCAGGAACTGGAAGAAAATCTTGAAAATGCAGAAAAATTCATGCAGACATTGAAAGACAAGATTAATGAATCAAGGGAAAAAAGAAAGGAATTATGTGGTTAGCTTAAGTAGAAGAACAAAACTAGTGAAGGTGAACAACTCATTCAAGCCCTAAAAGAGAAAAAAAAGAATGTGAAAATTTTTCCCAAGAAAATGCTACTTTGAAGCATGAGATGGAATCCATCATGATGAAGATGAACAAGGAGTTTGAGGAAAGAAAGAATAATGAGAAAAGCTTGCACAATCTCTAAAAGAAAAATCTAAACAATGTAGTCGATTAGAAAATGAATTGGAGCAATCCGAGGACAATGAAGAGGAGCTTGAAAAATAGCTTGATGATCTTAGAGATGAACTTGCTACTGCAATTGAGTTCAAGGAAACATTCAAAGAAAGTTTAGCCAAACTTGATGAATTAATCAAGGGACAAAGAACTAATGGTGACAGACGAGGTATTGGATATGAAGAAGGAGAAAGCTCTGGATTTGGACAAAGGAGCTCTAAACAAAGGACTTTCAGAAAAAGAAAATTCAGACAAGGAAACCAGTTGAATGAACCCAGAAGGAACCCGGTAAGGCAACCTAATGCTCAAAGATTTAATGGTTATTGCTATACTTGCAACAATTTTTTTCATATGGCTTCTAAGTGTAGGAGTACGGTGAACATAAGTCGACCATCATTCTCAAGTCAGTGTTTTAATTATCATAAATATGGTCATAAGTCAAGTGAATGCAGAAATGAGATACATAAATTTCTTAGAAATGTTAGATGTTATGCATACAATAGATTTGAACACATTGCTAACCAAAGTAGGTCAAGACAAAACTAGTGGAATGATTGGCCTAGACAGAGAAGTGTTGTGTGCTACAATTGCAACAAATTTGGTCACACCTCTAGTTTTTGCTGGAACAAAAGAGGTATGGTAAGACAAAACAAGCAACCAGATGTTAAGGGAAAAGGAAAATCACTACTGATGAGATCAAGAAGCAGATGCAAAAGAAATGGGTGAAGAAGAATTCCTCTACAGAAGGAAGTGGATCGACACCAAAAGTCACTTATGGTAATACCTATGGAAATTAATTTTAGGTCTCTGCCTTAGGGGGAGCTATTAAGGAAATTTACCAAACCCCCTACAAGTGATTGATATTAGAATTTAGATGAGTCTAGTGGGAAATTCTAGATACTCTTCAGACATTGTGAAATGAATCTAAGGAATCAATGGAGAAAATTGTAGATCCATAGAAGAGTTATCTACCCTAGAATATAAAAGGAAAAGAACAGACTGAATTAGGGAAAGGGCATTTTTTACAAAAGTAAGGAGTTAGATTCGTTGAAAATAAAAGAATGGTTTTCAATTTCATTTGTCATATTACATTTAGATGAAAGAATTTTGGAGTTCTCTGGCATGATATTTTCCAAATTGAGAAGGGATTCAAGTAAAGAGGAGAATCTACAATCAGTCTCTGTTTTATCTCCAAAAGGTATTTATTGCAAAACTTGTAATTTTTTTTGCTCACAATTATGTCTACCCCTCTTTTGGTTGAAGTCAAGGATAAGTTGTGACCAAAGTTCAAATGACATCCATATAAGTCTGTAGACACAAAACCCTTAGGTGTATTTTCGTCGGTTCCGTACGGAGTTCTTCATATAGAAGATATTAGGGAATATGTGCATGCTAATATTGAAGATTTGGGTAGTGCACAACTATTGGAATTGTACTCTAATTACATAGTTCAAGAGGATTTCTCTGTGAAATCTGAATTTCAAACCCCAAAAGACAAGAGACTTGTGCAATTCATGAAATTTCCTATCTTTCAGGAGAATGAGTGGGTTCGATACATACTGAGTCATGTGCATGATGAATTCATGTGGCTGGGCATGCCATTCAAAATTACCAAGGAAGCTATATGTGCAGTCACAGGCTTGAATTCCTTTGAGAGACTTCTTGTATTAAAGTCGGTAAAGAATGATGAGGTTACTAAAGCGACTGAGTCGAATTGGAATAGAAGGGAAATGACAATAGAACATATTGCTGAGGTTGATGTAAAATTTGCATCTATGGTCATAGGGTACAAGTTTTATCACTCAATTCGGGAAATTTTTTTGTCTAGAACTACCATTTATATAGCATATGAAATGATCAAACAAAATGTAGATTATGATCTATGTGAATTACTCAGAGGTCAACTATTGGAGAACCTAAAAAAGATCAAGAAGGACAAGAAGAATGTATTCAAGTTCAGAAACCTATTAATCGGCTTGTATTTCTACTTCTTAGGTGAGGTATCGAGAATTGGTAAAGCTCATTGGAAAAATGGCATTCTAGTAGCCATTCAGATCTGGGATATGCTATGTAGTATTGGAGAGCAATAGACTCGCAACACAACCCTATGGGGTCATTTTAAAAGCTTTCAGAATCAGATGTATGCCAGAGAGAGAATTCTTGGAGCCTTAGTGGAACAATATAAAGACTCAATATGTTTCATGGTAGACATCAACCAATGTCACATGGAAGCAACTGATCCTAGAACTATTTGGATCATGCCTATAAGATATGAAGTGGATGAAAAAATTCTTAGGATGTACGCAAAACATCTACTAAATTCACCACTAGAACCTAATGAAGAATGTTTTGGCACCTATGCAGAGAAAATATTACAACTCCACTTAGATTTGAGAAAGCCCATATCAATCAAGAAAGTGAGAAAGGAAACATAAGTCCTTATAGAGAAAATGGGTCTTTCACTTGAAAAACTGAAAGAAATAAGGAGAGAAAGAGATGAAGCTAAAGTATCCAAAGAGAAGGAAAAGACAACTCCAGCTAGTCCAGGAACATCTTCTTCTAGAAAAATTGGGAGTTCCCCTACAACACAACCAAATCAAGTCGAAGCCTCCAGAGGAAGAAATAAAAATGAAATTTCAAGAACCTACAAAGCTACATCTACAAATGAAGAAGAAGAGATAGACTCAGAAGAAATTGTTAAGGAAATAAAGGCGATTGGGACTCATGCTATCAAACGTAATAGGAGAAAGCCTTCTAGAAAAGATGAAGAAGCAAAGAAAAAGACCAAAATTGATCAACCCAATATGTCTATGGAAGAGGTTGTGAATGCAGTAGGAAGACAAAAATCTCAAGCCACTCTGTGACCTATATGAGACTTTTGATGAATCCGATAAAAAGATTCATGAAAAAGCCACAGTCAAGCACTTAAATTTTTTCAATAAAACTCTAATTGAAATCATGTCTGGCTTTCCTACAAGCCTATATGAAGCTTTGGAATCCAGGAGAGAAAATTCCAGAACTGAGGAAGAAAACTTGAGGAAAAGAGTTCTTGTTGACTTGTACCCAGAAATGGAAATTGAAGAAATGGATACACTTCTTCATAAAGCTAAAAAAGATTTTAGAAGCAAGTCTAGAATAAACAAACTTATGATTAGTGACACTAATGTTTTTATCAATGAGACTAAAACAATTCTGGAAGAATACCTGTCAAAGGAAAAGGTAAATACTGAAGGGATCAAGATTGAACATGTTGAAGGTCATGAGGAAGCGAATGTGGAGGTGAATAAGTCAAAATAAGGAAATGAAAATGAGGAAGACATAAATGTATCTAATCCTCCAATTTTTGAGGACATTCTGACTTCCCCCAATGTTAAAAAAATTGAGATACCTATGGAGACTAAATTTCAAATTGAAGTGTTTATTGAAGAGAAAGATGTTCCTGATGAAGAAAAGGAAATACTAAAAGTTATTTCGGAAGCTCAATCTAAGATTGACAAGGGAAAGAATCAAGAGTTTAGCTTGAAATAGGAAAAAGAATCCCTATTGGAGCAAGAGATAGAATCAAATTCTGAGCTTGATGTGAGTTCAATCAAATTATCAACTTTGTCCCCAATCCAGATGCTGAAAGTAGCCAAAATAGCTTAAGATAAAGCCAATGAGAAAATATTGCAATCTCACATTGAATATAGTGAACTGCTAAATCTCGCTTCTAGAGTTCTATAGAAACTGATGCCTACCCATGTCATGGACCCAACAGGCTCTTCCTCTGGTGAGCTAAAAAGATTAATAAACTCTATAGATTCTCATTTCAAATATTTTGAGGATTCTGCTCTAGTTAAAGTGCAAAAGGAATTTAAGGTGGGAAGAATTAGTAGCCTAAAACAACTGATTGCGAAGGATAAAGCTCTGTTGAGTACTTACATAGAGAATGTCCAAGGTGTTGTAACTGTAGGAGGAAATGTGTACAAATCTTGCCTAATCTTGTCAAAATTTACTGAGGAAAATGAGAAGAAGATAAAAGATATTGAGTAGCAGTTGGTTAATATTTCCAACACCTTTGATCCATTAGTCGACAGTGTTTGTCATCAAAATGGTTAGGTAATGTCTTTTCTCGACCAAATAAAGAATCTAACATCTGAAAATGAAAGAGTTATTAGTAGAGTAAGTGAACTCAAGGGGCTGATAAGTCCAAAAATTGAGATATTGGTGAATGCCTTGAAAGTAGCAAAAGGTGTTGTGATGGTTCCTAATCCCATATGTGTGGAAGTTGCAGAAACATTGTCTTATCTTCTCTGTGGTCATATTACCATTCTGGAAAGTCTAAACAGTGTGTGGGACTCAAATATAAATGGACTAAATAATGTCTTTGCAAACATCTTCAAACTTCTGTAAGTCTCTGAACATACTTATACAATTTTGCAATTTTGGTTTCCCTAATTTTTTCATTGATGTCAAAGGGGGAGAGAGAGTCAAGTGAAAAATTCCTTGATATTCTTATGGGGAGTAATATTTTGCAGTGGAGATGCATGTAGTATTTTGAATTTTGGAAATGTGCTTATTAGTTCGACACTTAGTCATTTTTCTCAAAGTGTTACCATCAATGCCAAAGGGGGAGATTGTTGGCATATGGTTTTGTGAGATGTATTTTGGGTTCTAATGTTTTCATTGATGGAAAATAAGGTCATCTCCATGGTCCACAGATCTCTATCCAGTCATACTAGTAGATGAAGTAGATTTCTATGTTTTACCTGCATAATACTTGTGGAACAGAGTATCCAGTTAGTTAGCTTCACTAGATCATTGTTTTGTGCAGTGGATCTCTGGAATTACCTGTTGAGCATGTGGATCATCATTTCATTGATTTTTGGGGTGATGTATTAGTTTCTATATGAGTTTGGAGGTCTAGCAAGACATTTTCTATTTATTTGCTTAATAGAGCTGACTTAGTGTAAGTGGTGCATTGTGGATGTATAAAAGTAAAATTATTTAAGTTGTTTCCAAATTCAAATGCCTAATTATTGGTGCTAGCTAGTTTCTAGCCTACTTGTTTAGATACACATCAAAATTGTTCATGATTTGGGCTAACAAGTTGCAAATATTATTAAGTTTTGTTGAGCCGACCTATGGTGATTAAATCTTTAGATGTAGATATATTTAGATGATCAGATTTATCAATGTGGAGGTAGTAGAAGGTGCATGGATGAAAGTTGTGAATGTCTAAAGAGAGTTTGAGTGATATCATGTATAGTTTTACTTGCGCATAAACATTTTTGTGTGCAAAATTGAGCAGAAAAGGGAAGAAGTTCGGTATCAGTCATCAGGACAAAATTTTGTCATCAGAGCTTAACCAGAACTGCAATCAAGCATTGGTAGATGCTATTCAGTTAGTTCAATCTTTTTGGATATGATCCAAACTATTGTAAGGATAGTAAGTCCAGTTTTGAGTAGTGAGCTCTAGGCAGTGAGACGGAATGCAAGTGCATTGTCATTTTGTAATATTTATTTTGAGTATACTCAGAACTTATTGTGGATTGGCCATCCACCGTGTTTTTTTCCTTAATAGGGTTTCCACATAAAAATCCTTGTGTTATGGTTGTGTGGTTTCTTGCTTTTAGTTTCTGCTTATTGATTTTAATTAAATGTTTTAATTGGATTAAAGATGAAAAGAAAAGGATCAATTTTTCCGAAACACTGATTCACCCCCCCTGCTAGTGTTGCTTGGTTCCAACAGAAATAGCTAGCAAAAATTTTAGTTGTTGCCATAAAATTTAATTGGAAGGGTGGTAACTAATGTTTCTAAATTTAGATTCAAATTTTTTGATTAAGTTGTTTATTCCTAAATTTTAATTAATGCATATTTTTTAACCATATAATGTGCTATAGTTAGCTAGGATTTGGCATAAATTAGTGAAATTTAGCTGGAAATACACACTTATAGGGAATTGTTAAAGGAGTTTTTGGGAAGTAGTGAATTGATGAAGGGATTTACATTGAATATAAAATAAAAAAGTAACCTTCGCTACCACTGTAATTCCCAACCTAATAGTAGTGCTTCATTGCTCACAAGTTGATAAAAGAGATATCATTGAAATATCAAAAGTGAAAATGAGCTATCATTGCTATGTATACAAAAACAAAAACATATCAACTCCTTTGGCTATCCAAAAAACTCTACCGAGGCTATAGACACATGACCAACAATAGAGATATGGTTGGGATAATTATGGAGATAACCTTGTCAAGGCTATGGACTCTTGACTAGTAGCAAGGCTCTATCCTTGGTTGGCTTTGGAGGATTACTATATTATGTAGTTCAATTTTAATGAACTGATTCTTTTTACTAAGTTTTGAAAATAGGAATTAATCAAAGCACACACGGATGTTTGCGGTGGAATTTTACTTCTATATGCCAAAGTCTAGGTTAAGGTAGAAGTTATTGTTTTAAAATATGCATAAGTTTTAATTTATAATAGGTGATTTAATTTCACATTTGGTTTAAATTTATTTTATTGGTTACAATTTGTTGTGTGGTCTCACAACATGCCTCAAGACTGAAAAGACTTGGGGACCCAAGTAAAAAATATAACTCTTATGGAAGGAGCTAGAAAATTGGAAGATCACTGGAAGTGAAAGGAGAAAATATTTGGTAATAAAAAGTACTTTGTAATTTAAGTGTTTCAAGCATCTGGTACCAAGTACCAGAAACATGCGAAAGGAAAAAGGTAATACAAGTTAAAGCAGAGGGCTTTGGTCTGATATGAAGCTATCTAGTATGAAGCGTTCTGGTATAATGGAGTTCTGACATAACCGAGGTCCGCAAAAGTGAGTAAAGCTAAATACCATGTACCAGGTACCAAGTTGTAATGTGAAGTAAAAATTTAAAATTTAAAATTTATCAAATGATCCTAGTAATCTGGTATATATGTATGAGGATTCGTGATATATTTTTTGAAAGGCATGTTAATTATGAGACTTTTGTACTAACATTTGAATAATGGTTTTATTTACATGGGATGTTCTAAACACTAACTCATTTGACTGAAAATATGATGAAACTTTCTGACGAAAGATGTATAACTAGATGAATCGTTAGGTACCTATGTATTTAATGTGAAATTTTCAAAGTTTTAAAAAATTTGTGCCCGACGTTTGTCAAAATTTTGATGCTCCGGGATTTTTGTCGCTTTTTCGACGAACGTTAGGAATAAATTTTAATCAATAAAAGTGAGTTCACCAATTTATCTATACTTGCGACAGTGGTTTCATGCTATACTTGCGAATTCTCCCTACTTGCAAATTTTCTATACTTGTGATAGTTTGTGGAGGTTATAGGCCGAACTTTTTTGGTGCAAAATATTAGAATTATTAGATTTTATTACCTGTCTATGATTAAAAATCATTGGAGTGTGAGTTTGATATTTTTGGAAGATCTAAATATTCAAACTTGGTAAAGAAAAATCATGACACATAGTATTAGTGAAAAACAATTTAATGAAGAGACACTTGCTAGATTGTGGGCTAGATTGAAAAGAAAGGATGGTGAGAAATGTTACTGTCCTTGCAATAATTGGAAGGGCTTAAAGATGAGAAGACTTTCAATCACAACAGCTGAGAAACATTGTAGGCAGCATGGTCACATTGAAGGGGGGCATGATAATGGTCCATTGGTAAGTTGTTCATTATATGTCCTTATATTGATTGAATTTGTAAATGTTTATATTGTTTTAACATTTTATATATATATATAAAAATTCACTTGGTCATGATCATGGTTTATTTATGTCAATCATTGTTATAAAGGTGGGGTGCCCTAGGGCACATGATATGGATTATCATGGCCTAGAGAATGTGGTTTTGCAAGCGGAGGAACATGGAGCTATGAATATCGAAGATGAAGTTAATGATCCTATGGAAGAAAATAATCATGTGCCAAGAAACATAGTTGAAGATGATGGTACAAATACATTGATCCATGACACATTTAGTGGCATAGCTGATCATGATGATCAAGATGACTTTGATGATGTTCATGATTTACTTGTACTTGAGAAGGCATACGAGCCCCTTTATGTAGGCTCCCTAAAAAATCTTCTCTTTGTTGTATTGTTGCTAGTGAACTTGAAGGTTATGAATGGTTTATCCAACATAACAATCTCATGGATGTTAAGGTATGTCATATATGTCCTCTTTTTTCATCTATTTTAGTTGTTAGTCCATCACTAGTAAATAAATGATGAAATATGTACCATTAATATTCTTTATATTAACAAATTATTTTTTGTTGTAGATTGATAGGTGAATTTTTGTTACCACCATAAATATTTTACCTCACTCATACTGAGATTTATCTTCCATTATGAAAGATATTGCAATGGAGTATCAAGCAATAGATGCATGTCCCCATGATCATATTATATATCGTAAACAACATGAATTTGCAATAGAATTCCCAAAATGTCATATCAATAGATATCGAATAGATCAACTAACAAAAAAGGTTCCTCATAATGTTCTTCATTATATTCCCATTATTCCATGTATGCAATGATTATTTAGGTGCAATAGCTTAATGCAAATTATGGATTACCATGCACGGAATATAAGTGGAGATGACATTCTTCAAATGTCTACGAATGGTTCTACATTTAGGGACATGGAGGAAAAATGGCCACACTTTAAAGAAGAATGTCGTAATCTCAGGCTTTCATTAGCAACGAACCGTGTCAATCCATTAGGAGAGTTGAGATCTATTTACTCGGTCTGGCCTATTTTTGTTATCAAAAATAATATTCTTCCATGGATGTCAATAAATAGGGACCATATAATGTTGGAAATGATTGTTCCAAGTATTTGTTTACATCAATTTTCTTTAATGTAGTAGCATCTCATTTGTCTTATTTGTTGCATAATGACATATTTTTTTCATTTAATAGTCATGTACAATAATTTATATATATTGCAGTAAAATGGTTATAATAATTATGTAATGTATATGTTCATTCGACTAGGTAAGTATCAAGTTAAAGATATGAATGTATATATCGAGCCTCTTATCGACAAGTTACTAAAGTTATGAAATGGTGTCACTATGTATAACATCTCTAGACCAATAGGACAAAGACAATTTCAATTCCATGAAATGCTTGTATTTACAAGTCATGATGCCCGAGGGATAACACATTTTTTTGGTATGTTATAACGTTCTACTACAGTTTAACAATATTTAATTTTATGAATTAGATATCATGCATGTTTTTCAAATAATCTATTCATTATATATAATTATAAAAATTGACATATTTAATCCAACTATTATATATGATCTTGTAGGTCTTCAAACAAAGGGAAAATTTGCATGTCGAGTTTGTGGTCCAATGATGAAATCTCGTCATTCAACAATTTTAGGAAAGTAGGTGTTTGATGAGTATAGGAACTTCCTCCACATAAATCATAAGTATCAAACTACTGAAAAACATATTTTCAATGGGAATGAAGGGACTACATAAAAACCACGAAGAATGACACCTCGCCTATGGAAGTTGGAATATAATAGAATTAATCGTCAAGGTTATACATCAAATCAAATTGTTTATCTATCATATATGATATGTTTGGAATTTATATTTTTATATTGTGTTTTGTTTATTCATGTTGTAATTGAAAATGGTTTTTGTTCTTAATTTGTTTAACTTATGTGCCTCATGAAGGTCATCAAGGCATTAATGACCGGTTTCCACAGGGACTGAAAAGTTATCCCATACAATTTAGTAGGTTTCCCTACTATGAGCAACTACAAATTGTGCATTAGTTTGATAAAATGCATATTAGAAAGAATATAACAAAAGCATTATGGAAAATAATGGATCAAGGGAAGGACAAAGAAAAAATTGTCAAAATTTGTAGTGACATTCAGGAAGCCAATCATGCAATGAAAAATGTCATTCAATTAAATAGCGATGGAGACCAAATTAATATAAGTGCCCTTCCTTGGTTATTAACAGAGCATGAAAGCAATGCTATAAAAGAAGTCATACGAAAAAATTCAATTTCCCACAGGATTTGCTGTGAACATAAACAATATCATAACAAAGAAAGGTGAATTTGGGCCAGGGATGAAAACACATGATTGGCATACCTTCATTAAATATAGTAAATATATTTTGAATTATATAAAATAATACTTATTATTAATTATTAATTATAATAATTTTATATGTATTTAATAATTTTGTTAAAGAATATAATAAATAATAATAAGTAGAATAATTATATTATTTATTATGTAAAATATAGCTAATATATACTTAACTATATATGTAGAATATTAAAACATAAATGGCCATGATTTTCATTTTAATTAACATACTCTAAAACCTTCGTCGAAACCTTATTTTCAGGTTGTAGCTCGTCAAATTGGAGAAGTGAAAGGTCAATACCAGGGAGGAAGAGTTTGGAGGAGAAAAATCCCTACATATTAATTTGAATTTCACATGTTATTTTGATTTTTGGCCCCACACGCATAGGAGCATGACATAGCTTAGTGCACCGAGACCCTAACTAGAAAAATAGGGCAGGAAAAAAGCTAGAGTGACGAGGTTGAGGGCAATCAGAAAGGGAAAATTGATGACCAAGGGACAATGAGTACTGTAAGTGATTTATATCTTTTATATTGGCACCCCCATTCTCTTTAACCTGCAATGTTCATGTCTTTCCAAAGATTTTCTTGTACATTAGCATGCCCATTCTCTTTAACCTGCAATTTTCATTCCTTTCCAAAGATCCTATTTGGCATGCAAGAATGTTGGCAATTTTCAGTTGTCTCGTAGGAGGTGCATTGAAAAAACCAATATGGTACTTTTAGGAAGGTTGATTTATTTCCTCGAGGCATTATCATATTTACATAAAACCTTTTTTTATTTCTTTTGCTTCCATAATTGAGGCTTCAACAACCACAATGGTGTTCACAAATTGATAATGGGAAATGGGTACACTAGTTGAAGTGGGTTTCTCACCTTAACTTGCCTTCAATAATCGCTTATTGAAGGCTTCTTCCCAGAGCTTCCACTAGAATAATAAATGAGAATGGCAAGAATACAAGGTTCTCTTGTCAGATTCTAAGTCCCTAAATACTATCTCAACCAATTCCACAAGGTTATTTTACAACATTCATGCATTTCATTAGTCTTTCCTACCAAAAAGGCTACAAAATTACCCCTATTTTACAAAGGAAGGCCTTTCTAACCGCTTGGTTCTATTCCACAATGTATTGAAAGAGATTTTTTATGACACAAAACATCAGATTTCACCATTGTTGGGCTAAGCCATGCCCCTTTTGTCACTGTTCTACAAAACCCTCCATTTTCCCTCAATACACTAAGTTTTTAGAGAAACACCATATACCTGACCTCCCTATCAACTATTTTCTTCAACACATTAAAATCATCCTTCAATAGGACAAAAAATCTTCATTCATACTATTCCATTCATCAAATTGACAAACCCTGACTTAACAACCACAAATTCACAAGAAAATTGCCCCTGTTAACCCTAGGGAATCACTTCAATATCAAGTTTCTTGCTTTAACAGACCCCTATATGAAATGAAACTCTATCCTACCATGTTTCACACCAATCCACCAAGTTACAGTTCCAAGACAATGGGTGGATTGGCGGATCTCATTTTTTTTTAGCCATCAAACCCTTACATAGGCAAAATAGGGTAGTCCTTGTATTTGATTGTTTTCTCCTTAAAAATAGTGATTTAGCACTTCAAAACAAATTAAAATGAAAGGGAACACATATATTTATCCACACCAATGATCTCAGAGCATTTCAAGCTTGTACAGATCTATACAACACAAAAGAACTTCAGAAAAATAGTAAAAACACAAAAAAAAATTCTTCAAGAACGTGGTATTTGATATTAAATTTTGGTATCAACTCCTCCAACAACCTTTTCTCAGGCCTTGGAATAATTTTTAAATCATCTCAAACCCCAAATACCTTCAACCAATTTCCATAACTGAATTACAAACACTTAACAACCCATTATTTAGCAAAATTGTAATTTTGACAACTTTTAATGTCAACAATTGCAACTTTTTACATTATCAACTAGATGACTTCCAAGGACCCTAAACACATTGAAAATGGTCTTGTTAGACCTTATTCACCTTGAATACATAACTCCCTACAAGAAAACCTATTCTACCTACTTTGACAATATTCGACCATCATTGACAATTTCTTCACATATTTGATCTTGTTTACAATATGGATCAATGAAATAATAAATGGTATTTTAGACATTATTAAAACATTAAAAAGCTTATAAAACCTCACTAGACACTTCTATGATCAACCTCTAATGCTATAGTTGTGAACATAAGCTGTAGGTGCTCCTGCACCAAAGACTACCCAATGAGCTATGCCTCTATCACATGGAGTCGTCTTCCATTGATTGTAGAACATATTATTGACCCCCATTCACAAAAAGATAATATGGTTTCTTGGGAAAAAAAGTGGAGAAACTCAAAGATATTTTCTTAGCAATATTTAAAATTTAAAATTTCATTCTTCCTTTCTTATCATGCAAACTTGTGACTCAACAAAACAAGTATGTAAGGCCAACAACTTCAAAGCTAAGAATGGCAGATTGCTAAATGTTTAACCTTTTTTTTTTGCAATGGGATGGGAATACATTATGATAGAAGTGGGATAATAAATGCATCACTTGAAGTATTAAACCAATATGCAAAGATGAAAGAAATTGCTAAACCCTTAAACTGAAAAAGTTTCTTTTAACTTAAGTTTGTTTGGTAGCCAATTCTTTTAAGTTATCAAATCCCGCCATCATACATAATCAAAATGTTGTTTATTCAAATGACTATGAGCACTAACTTTCACTATTTTAAGATGTTGAAACCTTGTCATAGAGAACTAGAACATTGATCTAACCACTCATCCTACCTTAAAACATACCAAAAGTCTCCTAGCAATTAGACATAGGAAGATTTAAGATTACGTAAAAAAATTATATTGCCAAAGCATAAACTTATGATGACTTAACCAAGCCTAGTACACACTCCCTCCCCGTTAACCACTTATACATATGGAGTTTATTAGTGGATAGTTGAACCACCTCACATGTGCACTTGAATTATGTCTATTAGTGTTCTAATTCATCTTTTTCAAGACAGCGTAAACCAAAATGTTATATATGGTGAAACCATTCTTCTGCACACTACAGAACATTTCAATGGGAATTTGCATTCAATTTGCTACTAATTTTAGTCATGTAGGTGTCCAATAAACCACTTGGTGGTGTTTCCTTTCAAGTTTATTTACTTGAATGAAGAGAGAAATTCCTTTGATTACAATTAGAGAATACATTTGAGGCCTTGGTTGTGTAACTGGTGGACCATAGTCACATTTAACATTTGTTACAAAGTTTGGGAGTTAAAACATTAAGTAGAAATCTAATAAATAAAATAAATTCATCCAACATCCTTATGAGTGCAGGTACCACCAATTAGGTATTTGTCAGATCTATCTTCCTCGAGTGAGGGAAATTCAGGAAGATAAGAGGAAAGTGAGTCATGTAGTAGGTCTAAAAGAGGGAGATCAACTAGAGGTCAAAATATTAGAAGAAAATTTTGTAAATGCATGGATTTTTTTCTTGTTGAAGGGGGGTCATGTTCTTATGATGATGAGAGCATAGCGACATCGAGGTGCCCTTGAGGTACAAACATCTACGAAAATAATCGGTACCCAAGGAACTTCCTCCAATAAACACTGATTTTTGTGTCAATGAGAGGATATATCGCATAGCACCATCGTTATTACATGGTTTGGGCCTATTTTGCATGGATGGCATAAAGGTATGTTATGAAAAAGTTACTGAATTAATGGAGTATGTCAGACGATGTTACAGTTACAAAGATTGCATGCAGCTAGTTTGATATACACGAAGTATACGTAGGTATGCACTATTAACAAATTATATACAACTAAAAGATAAGGATCAAAATAAAGGAGTTGCTATGTACATTGAGGGAAGGCCAAAAGAATGAGGTAATATTGCATGGTTTATAAATATTACATGACCTGGTTCAACAAATAAGCAACCCAATTGCATATTTGAGGCACGCGAGGGAAACCATGTATTCGTATGTGTGATAAAATCAATAACTGCAGGGGAAGAGATTTTAATCGATTAAAATTTGAATCAAATAGATACAAACACAGTTACTATGGGGGTGGTACATACTATATACCATTTTACCCAACCTCCAATTAATGACTCCAATATACCATTTTATTATTATGTTTTTTTTCATGTCTATTGGTTTCATTTCAGTAATTTTTTCTATATTTAATTTTTTCCACAATGGGACATTGATTGTACGGAGAAGGCTCCATCCCATAGCACATATCACAATGCATCTTTAGGCACTTCTACCCAATAGGTTTACCTCATTGTAATTGTACAAATTAGATATGAGGAAAATGTTTTATTATTATTTTTTTCATAAGTTTATTGTGTTGATTTTGATAATGTTTTTAATATTCTTGTCATAGTCGTTTGATTAGGGAAAGGAACCAGAAGTAGAGGAGAGCATCCATAGGGAGGTGTAGTCACTATTATGCAATGATGACATTGCATATTCCACAAACCCTCTAGATATGATAATGAAGACCCAAAAAAATGCAATGAAGAAATCCTTCAATTGTTATTTATAGTGCCTCAAATAGATGAGATAAGAGAAAGGGTTAAAATATTAACTAAGAGAGCATGAAACTTGCAAGTAAGTTATCATCAGGTCTTTAATTATAATATAAGTTAATTCATGGTTTTATATTTTGTACTCTTTTATGTCATGAAGTAAAATATGTGCTATTTTTATAGGATTTTTTGCATCCTCATGAAGCTGTTGGCCATGGTCGGGGTACTACATGTGTTGTCTGGGGAGTAGGGGTTCGTACAAGTGTCGATCCTAATCTTCCTACGCATACATGACATCATCCAACCCCATCATTCATTCCTATATTGTCGAATAAAATGTCAGCAACACATACCATGCAGACATTGGGTAGTACACCCTCTGGCAGCGAACACATGCTAGAACATGCATCAAGACATGTACCTGGGGATGTAGAGGCCACTAGTACTGGTGATGTTTTAGTAGCATTTCCTCGATCTTCCCGTATTACTAGTACGGGAACATTGTCGGTCACATTTGTGGTTACCAAGGATTTTGTACCAATAAAGATAGAAAAGGTCCCAAGTACTTTAAAATGTTTTAATTATTATTATATATAACCCAATTGAAATTTACTTATTGATCACTCTTTTTGGACTAATGATCCCATGATCATTTTGTAGGAAATGGTGTTTTTTATAAACATCTAAATGATATTACATTCGAGATCTTCGAGCCCACCATATGTACATGGTGGAATGCCCAAAATTATGATTTAAAAGATGAGCTCATTAACCATTTAGTTGTGTTGTTCGGTAATAACACATTCAACCAAACCAAGTTCCTTAAGAAAGATGGTACCTATCTAAAGTATGTGAGGGACCAATATAGGTCACATTTAGAGAATTAAAAAAAGTACGAACATCCCCCCATGATTCCGAAGAGGGAGTGGAAGGACCTGGTGTTAGATGGAAAGTAGAAGGATGAAAAGAAAAAAGGAAAGACACCACCGGGCCAAGGAAGGTATGTGATATTATCAAAAATGTAATTATATACTGATTACTCTTTCTTTTTACATAATCTAACGTATTTAAAACATTTCATAGGCTTCCCGACACATCAAAGGAAACAAAGGTAAGACTAGAAAAACATGGGCGTCACAAACTTGGCTTTGGTGGTTATATGAAATTATTCACACAAATTGTAAGTATAAATAAATGAAATATTGCATCCAAATAATAAATTGCAAACAATTTTGGTTTTATCACACCATAGAAGCAAAATTCATGATCTTATGCAAAAATGCAGGGCTCTAAATTCAACAGAGTTCCCACATAAGAGGACCTGAAGATTTCCTTCCAACAAGTCTATGGAGTTGTGGTTGAATGCCTAAGACTCTTGACTGGGAAAAAACAACCTTCCACTGAATCCAACAAACAGGTAAATACACTCAATGAAGTTTATTTAAAATTGAATACTTGTGCAATCTATTCAATATTAATTTCCACCATACAGTAATTATGTGCCTATTTGTTTTAAACAAGAAAGCAATGATAATACTGCACATGACATTAGAATGTAGCCTGGTGAGGGTGGAGCACAACCTGTAGATGAATTTCATGGTGTGCTTCCTGGTACTGGATGTATTCATGTGCTATACAAAATTTAGTATGGATTAATAAAATTAAACATCTTTAATTGCAATTGGTGTATTAATTAATGTAACCTTTCGTGTTTCAACTCCAAATCTGGATTTAGAGGGTGTTCATCATGTAAAGCATGAGGCTATAAGACAAGATCAAGAACATGATGTGGCCCCATAAAGTAAAGAACACCACTCTAATGTTCTTTTAATTAATGAAATACTTGTAACAATAATAGTAAAACATATCAATTTAACATTTCTTCGTTATTATAGCAGACCCCCCTTGCAACGGCCTCCACATCATGAGTACACGACTAGGCATACATTAAGATCACAAGTAGAGCACAGAACAACTGAAGGGGGGACAGAGGATTTAGAAAATGAAACTCCACTTCTTTTTTTAGCTGAAAAAAAGAAACAAAAAAAAAGTGATTGTAATCATATTATGACAACCATATTTTTGATAATATGTAAAAACTAAAAGAATGAATGTTATATGTTAATGAATGAATGTTATATGTTACTAATGGATGAATGTATGAATGTTATATTTTATTAATGGATGGATGAATGAATTTGAATATATCTTAATGAATGAATTTGATATGTTATTAATGCAAGATGAATGAATGAATGTTATATGTTATTAATCGATGGATGAATGATTAATCTTATACAATTAGGTATGGGGAATTGGGAGTGATGTCAGGGGGGGGAGGCGCCAAATGAGCTTCCGCCATCATGTGGTTGGCCCTATTAAGTAGATAATATTAAAATATTCTCAAAACAAAGAGAAGCTCAATAAGGTAATGCAGTTTTCAATATAAGAAATACATCGTTTGAAGCATCAAACCAATATGGAAAGATGAAAGAAAGTGCTAACTTTTCACTATGGTGGTAGAAAAATGATTCTTTATACCCTGATGCCTTCATTTTCCAAGCCAATTTCTCCTACTTTGCATAGCTCTACCATGTTTGTGGATGTGATATGTCTCCTACACAAAAAACATGTACTAGTTAATGGCCTTCAATCCAACTACATCCAAGTATCTTTATAGTTCCTCTATCTTTCATCAATCTATTTAATATTTCAACCTCATAGAGATGTTTAGATGAAGAACCCATTATTGTTAAATGTGCCTCTCGTTGAGTAAAGTAAATCCATGCTCTGCATCATAATTTGAAGTTGTTTCCATTCCAATGTTCTGAGTTTAGTTTGTTTGTATGGATTTGTATGAATACCACATTGTGTTGTGTGTGGATTTGGTTTCAAAGCTCTTTTTTTTTTTTTAGTGGTGACATAACTCTAAAATTTGACTTTTGTGCATAATAGGTTAGTGGGAAAATTGATAACTCTGAAAGGTTTAGAGGCTCGATTGAGATAGATACATAGATATTCGGATCTTGTTGTTGATGGGAGGCTTCCACTTAACCATGAAATTTTGTACCATCTGCAGGTATGCAAAAATTTCTCTACTTACATTCATTGAAGAGGCTAGATCACTTATCTTTTGTCATGTGGTTGGATTAATGTGGCATACAATGTCAAAGTAGGCTATAGTTTTTTTAATATGTTTAAGTTATGCATAGTTTACAATGAATAGAGGGTGAAAAGGGACGTGTAAGTTAAAAAAACTATCATTAACAATCATTATTTATACTATGTTATATTTATTCATTATTCCAAAAATTCTTAAACATACAGACTAGGAAGAGAACTCTATTCAATACATGAGTATGTACTACATATATTGTTGTATCCAAGCCTTATGATCTTGGATATATCTAGGAAGGCCCAATAAAGGAGTTGAATGCATATAAGTATTTGATTGGATGTCTAATAAGTTTTGGAAGAATAACAATACAAGACTTGTATGTGTAACAATAAATAACAATGCACTAGTTTCAATAAGAGTTGCATGGGCATGGATATAGACACAAATGTGATTTTTTTTCAGTGCCCACCCTTATTATGGTATTGATATTATTACAAGTCCTCTCTATATTTCTAGCATTGTATTGAACACTACCTCTGAAACAAAAGCAACATTTTGTCTGCTCTCGTACAATTGTTCCTTTTGTAATTCCAATTATTTTCCTATAATACAAGTTTTGGAATATTTTATAAATGTGAATTTACAATTCAGTATGCAAATTCATCCATGTTTCAGAACTTGCAACCTCGAGATGGATAAATACTATCTCGCAAACCCCTTCCACTAGCACACAACAATACAACACCTACCTGTGAATATTGAAATAATTAATCAATTTGCATTCTCACATCACTGATAGGAGCCCGCTCAGATGAATGAAAGGATAAATAATGTAATATAATAATATAAAAAATAGATTTATGGTTTCAATAATGTAATATTATGAATATCTTTTCCTTTCTTTCCTATCTTGATCTCCCATGATAAAGAGTTAGAAATTAAAACACCAAAAAATAATGAATACTGTTGTTCCATATTCTCTTCTTCTCTTATTGTCACATATTTAAACTCTTCACTTAATGAAAAAAATTGGCATATCTCAATATCACCCATTGATGGCTTCAAGTGCTCATTATAAGTAGCCATTGTCCTATGAGTGATGTAGTAATAACTAGCTATCAATGGTAGATCATTAACCTAGAAATATCCACTTTTCCAATCATATTTCACCAAATTACTTTTGTCCAAGATAGTTGCAGCTGTATGTATTTGTTAACATAAGGAGTTCAATTATCAGAAGCACTAACAAGTACCATTAAATTAAAATGAAAGGTTCATACTTGTCTAACAATACTATAGTAAAATTACTATGTACTAAATTGAAAATCACAGCTATGCTTACCAAGTCTTCCCTTCTCTTTTCTATGGTATTGTCTTCCTATAAAGCATCAGTAGATAGACCATATAGAATTGGGTTTCGTAGCATGTGAATGTAAAGATAAGTATATCCCAACCATGTGCATACCTCCCTTACATTTTGAACTGTACCTAGGACAATTTTTTCATTTAAATGATCTGTTAATTTTGAGATAAAATGGCTCTTAATTGGTAGTTGTTCATTCATAAGGAACAAATAATATATCATCTCACTATGACCTATTAATATTATTCCTTCTCCATTGAAATCATAATGTGGCCTTCCATATATTGATTTTCCAAAATGGTCTCTATTGTTAGCATGGGCATCTCCAACATGGATCCTTTTTCAAAGGGATGTTGAGGTGTATGATCCTTATTGGGATAGAGGTTCAATAAGTATGTGTTAAGGTCCCTGTTTGGTAATGGAAATTGTGGCTACTTGGCACAATATAGTGTATTGTAGCATATTAGTAGATCAGGGATGAATGTTTGGTGTTTTTTCGATGATTTCAAATTGGTGCTATGCAACGTTTGGTTTTTTTTTCCTTTGATAGATGGACAAAGTTACATCAATTTTGCAATGAAAACCACCAACATTTTTCATCGCGTTAATCGACGATGTTGGGTCGTGGTTTCGATGAATAGAAGTTGGTCGTTAAAGTGATAAAATTTAAAATAGTATTTCGTTGGTATTTCGACAATATTTTGTCGATATGTCACTAAACATTTGTCAAAATTTGTAGTCAAATACAGTACTAAAATGTTTTTAAAGGGATTTGATGTATGGAATTTATGATTTCAAGAGATGTAGATTGTGATTCAAAGTTCCGATATGGACTGTCAGGAAAATTTTATTTGCAAAAAAATCTGATGATGTTGCCAAGTTCAACAGTACATTTTGCAAGCTCATGTTGGAATAGAGTTCATTGCAAAGAAGTGCTAGATACCAAAATACAAGGATGCTAGAGTTCAAGCATGTTGTGTATAAGTTTACTCAATCCAGGGGGTGGTCCATTCTTGGATTGTTCAAATTGAGAAAGAACCTAAAATTTAGGGGCTAAACTTGCACCTAATCACTCCAGTTTTATGGGAAGTGACTACATTTTGTTTAAGACTTTTTTTTCATTTCAGAAGGAATCCTGACAAAGATGAAAAAGTGGAACCTGAAGAGCTTCAATGAGTGATTGGAGTTGACTTCCATTTGCTTCAATTACAATTCTCCTATTGGTCACAATATTCCACGTGCCTTGATGAGATTGGTCCCTTAGATTTCCTCTCATGTATTTGTCTTATTCTATCTAAGCCTTGTGTTCTATAAAACACCAAAGGATCCTCATTTTTTATTTTAAGTTTAAAATTTTTGGATGTCAAAGGAGCATAAAAATTTAAGTTTTGTTCTTTTTTCTTGTTTTCTAAACCATTTTGGCGTAAAACTTTGTATGCACATAGACATTAATTAATATTAGAGATTGTTAGATAGCTACCTATCTCAGTATCTTTTGTAACTGGTTTTGTTAGTTTGGCCGAGCAAGATTGTATGTTGTGCCATTTAAGGGTGCATACAAAACCTACTCCATGTCCAAAAATGAAACCCTCTATTTAAAATCTTGCACCATTTTATATGTACCTGTGAAGCAATCTAGTGAAGTATAAAGCAATATTCTCTATTGGAATTAATTCTTTGGGGCATCCATGGAAAATAACCAGGAGAAACTTTTAATTTTCAGTATTTTTTATGCTTTTTTTTAGAATAGATGTTTAAATATTTGAAAATGTTCAAAAATTTAAACGAATGGAAGAATTTTTATTGAAAATATTTTGTTTTCGATAAAGTTATTGAATGCTTAATGCTAAATCTACTTAAGTGATAGAAAAGAATCTATGATGTTCATGAAATGTTATGGTAAATATTTTGGTTCATGATGTTTAAAATTATTATTCTAATTTGGAATTTACACCTAAAATATTCAAAGAACAACCATAGTCCCTTTGATATTAATAACAATATCACATCAGTACCTGAGAGCGACCCTAGTGCAACCATGACCTAGTTATTGGAGACTTGGGATTGAACAAAAGCCAATCTTTGCCCTGTAATATAGAAATTCCCTTTAGGTTGTCTTTATTCCATATCTTTAAGAAGGATAGGATCTTTGTGGTCTTGTCTATGAAGAATTTATTTCCCCTGTTTGTTGGTAGTAAAATAATCATCAACAATATGATCATGTATCTTGTCTTGCTACATATTATACACCTTCCATGTTTCCTTTCCATTTATGTTGGCTTCACTTAGGATCTTGGATCCTGGGGGCTTGCACAACCTCCTTTGATCTTTGTCATTCATTTTTTTTCTGCATTGGTACGATTTGACTCCTCTTGAATGGCTACTTTAGTGTGAGTTTCAAGCAAGTTCATTCTCTCACTAAAGTGGGGGATTAATGTGTTGCCAAAAGTGTATACTTTGTTTCATATGGGAATAATTAATTTCAAATTGGACTTAATAAGGCCTTGATTTGGTGTTGTGAGGTGTTTACACATCCACACTAGGTCTTGAACCCTTGAAAATTGAATAAAATACATTTATTGATGTCCTGCAAGAGTGTTGTAAGGTGTTGTAACACATCTTCACACTTTTCTAAGACCATAATATCATAATTCACCTAAATAACCCTACCAAGACCTATTTAAAAGTGTTGTAAAGTCTTGTAACAAACGTTCACACTTTCCTATGCTTGTCATCAATATTTACACCTTTCTTATACTGTAAATGGATCCTTTATGCACTTACAAGCCTTAATTAAGTGTCTTGATGAAGAAGAACCCCATAAACAACATTTAATACATCTTAATCTCTAAAATCGACTCAAAATTTCCCAAGTGAACTAAGTCACCCCCTTAGGAAACTTAGTCCCATGTAGCACAAAAATAAAAATTAATTTAAATTTCTTTTGATTTTTTATTCCTCAAGACCTAAGGTTAGCCTGTGATGAGGTATTTTTGGGAATTAACGCATAATTATGTATAAATATAAGGTTTTCCCTCTAATTTTAACTAATTCATCTTAATTAATAACTCATCATCATTCATTCATCATTCATCATGTTCTCAAGTCAAGCAAGCTAGGGTTTTATCATTGCAAGTCATCAAGATAACTTCCAAAGATATTCAAGGGCATATTCTTCATGTTTTGTTGTAGAAATTCAAGATGAAACATGATACCAAGGTATTGATTTCAATGTTCCATGCTTCATTATATTTTTTCTATTGGAAACAATTGAGAGGGGGGTGAATCAGTTGTCTGAGAAATTCAAAACTTATATAACTTATTAACCCTTATTCTCAGATGTGATAAATAACCATGAAAGCATAAATGATCAACACATTAGAAATGCACATAAAACCAAGATTTTTTATGTGGAAACCTTGTTAGGGGAAAAACCATGGTGGAAGTCATTCCACAAGATTATACCATGTTAAAAGTATAAAGAAATGTGAATGGGGAATGCACATGCATTTAACCACACTAGCTAGAGATCACTACTCAATTACAAAAGGAAGACTCACTGTCTTGCAAAAAGATTTGGATTACATCCACCATATTTGAACTCAAAAAACTAGCATCTATTAATGCCTGATTACAGTTTTGGTTAAGCACACGGATACTTCTTCACACTCTCATTTTTATTTGGAATGATTGGGACATTATTTGCATATTTCACTCACAAGCACACCTTCGAATGGAATAAAAAATCACTTATATATATTTGCAACAAGAAATTACATCACTACATGTCAGACTCAATAAAATAATAAAATGAATACAAATTGTTGACCAAAAAAAAATAAAAAAATTCAATGTGAATCAACCAAGGTCGGCCACAACATAGTGAAGACCCAAAATAAAATCTTGAAACACAAACCACCTTAAAAAATTATTCCTCGAAGATCCACAACACGCTACAACACCTTATCAGCCAAGAACATGAAAACATGAACATGCAAGAGAAAATATCCAATCGCGAGCACAACGATCAATGTGGATGTGCAACACAGATAGAGCACAATATAGAAACATCCACAAACATCATGAAACACTAGAGAAGCATGTACAAAAAAATAACTTATTAGAATCACATCAACTTCATTCAGGAACACCAACTGAAGCAACAGAAAAAAATCTCTCAGAATACAAATCTTCATAACTAGATCAAATCTTCATGTGAATCTCAAAAACTCAACATGGATAAACTAGATACACTTGATAAGAAGCCCTTTAATCCACAACCTCTGATAATCAACGTATTTAACTCACCAATAGACTGAACTTCACTTCACCATTGACAACCTACAACTCATTTAATTACAATTTTCTCAATATCCTCGACATATACAACTTCTAATGTCTTAAATTCCAATAGTTTTGACATCAATGACAACCACATATTAGCAACACAACCACAACATCCAACAATCTCCCCCTTTGGCATTGGTGGCAACACATGATGTGAAAAGCACCATCAATGCAACTATCTTTAGCACTTACTCCCCCTTAGGTTTTGACTCTTCTCTCCTTAACTCTTTCACATAATTCTTCTCCCAACATGACTCTTCTCTCCAAATAATTCACATTTTTTGACATGACTCTTCTCCCCCTTTAACATCAATGACAAAGATCTCCTTTCCCCACACAAGCTATGAACCACATATATGAACATCTGACTACTCCCCCTAAGTAGAATCCACCACAACATCAATCTGGATCAAGATATGACTATGAAATGCATGGATTGATACAAAAAAATGCATCTTAGTTCTTATTAGGAGGGGTAATCACCCCTAACTTACCTCTAAGATACTCAAAATTATCCTTAGGAAATGACTTGGTAAAGATGTCTATAATCTACTCCTTACTAGGTCCATACTCCAATTTTACTTCCTTTTCACTCACCTTCTCTCAAAAAGTGAAACTTGATAGATATATGCTTGGTCTTTGAATGTAGCGTTGGATTCTTAGAAATGTTAATTGCAATTGAATTATCACAAAATATAGCAATAGGCTCATCATACACAACTTTGATATCTTTCAATATCTACTTCATCCATAGTACTTGAGTATAATTGTTAGGAGTAGTAATTTATTCTACCTTTGCAGTAGATAAAGAAATGGCATTATGCTTCTTACTTAACCATGAAATCAGCTTCTTACCCAAGAAAAATGAACCACCACTAGTACTCTTTTTTTCATTCGCATCACCTACCCAATCAACATCAGTAAAAGCACTCAAGGTAAGATCTTCATCTTTAGGATACCATAGGCAAAAATCAATTGTCCCCTTCAAATATCTGAAAATCCTCTTTACAACAGTCACATGAGATTCCTTAAGATCAGCCATAAATCTTGCAACAATGTATACAACATTCATGATATCAGGTCTAGTTTGATTCAAGTAAAGGAATCCACCAATCATTGATTTGTATCTAGTTTTATTTTCTTTTAGAGAATCACCGTCTTGTGTCAACGTGCATCTGGTCACCATAGGTGTACCAAGTAGCTTTGAATCTTCCATAACAAACTTCTTCAACAATTCTTTCACATACTTGGACTGAGATATAAACATCCCTTTATCTAATTGAGTAATTTGAAATCCCAAAAAGAATTTCATCTCCCCAATCATTAACATCTCAAATTCACTCTTCATCTCATCAACAAACTTCATGCACAAACCATCATCTCCTCCAAAAATGATATCATCAACAAATACTTCCACAATCAAATCTTTATCATCATCAATCTTGAAATAAAATTACTATCAGTAGTACCTTTTTTAAATCCAAGCTTCAATAAGTACTTGTCCAATCTAGCATACCATGCTCTTAAGGCTTGCTTAATTCCATACAATGCTTTCTTCAGCCAAAAAACCATATCTCCCTTATTAGTCAATTGAAATCCATTAGGTTTCTCAACATACACTTCTTCCAATTCGCCATTTAGAAATGTTAACTTGACATCCATCTGATAAACCTTGTAGTTTTTGTAAGCAACATAAGCAAGAAATAATCCCATACCTTCAATTCTAGCAATGGGGGAAAGAGTCTCTTCAAAGTCGATTCCTTCCATCTGAGAATATCCTTTAGACACCAATCTTGCTTTGTTTCTGACAACTTCACTTTTCTCATTCAGCTTATTTCTAAAGACCCATGATTTAGTTCCAATTACATTTTTATCCTTAGGTCTAGGAACAAGAATCCATGTATCATTCTTCTCAGTCTACTATAATTCTTCTTTCATTGCTTCAACCCAATGTTCATCTTTTCATGCTTCATTAACACTATTAGGCTTAGTCTTTGAAATCAAATAGTATTCTTTTGTAATTTTTCTCCTAGTCTGAACACCTTTCTTATCACCCATAATCTGATCTTCTGAATGATTTAATCTTACATAGCTTGGAGTCTTAGGATGTTCTTGAACTTTAGGCTCTTGTAATCTCTCTTCTGCATTTTCACTAGTTTCTCCTTCCTCTTGATCTTCTTGATTCACTAGAATGATCTAGACTTCATTTTGAGTCTAAAATTTATTTCATGTGATTGAACTGTTATTTTGATCATTTGAATCATATCCACAGATTCTGGATGGTCTAACTATGTCTTCATCAACCTTGAAATTTGTACTTTCAACCATTTTCCCGAATCTCTTATTGTAGCACTGGTAGGCCTTTCTTTTAGTAGAATAACCAATAAATATACCTTCATCACTTCTAGCATCAAACATTCTTATATCTTCATCTCTTTTGATAAAGCATTTACTCCCAAATATTTTGAAGTACCTAATAGTAGGCTTATGACCAGTCCATAGCTCAAAAGGGGTCTTACTAGTATCACCTTTAACTTGTACCTAGTTGAAAGTGTAAACAGTAGTACTCACATCTTCTCTACAATACATATGAGGAACATTTCCTTCTAGCATCATAGTCCTAGTAGCATCTTGAACTGTCTTGTTCTTCCTTTCCACAACTGCATTTTGCTGAGGGGTCCATGGGGCAGATAATTGTCTCTTTATCCCATGTTCTTCACAAAAAGAATTAAACTAAACATAATTGAATTCACCACCTTCATTTGATCTCAAGAATTTAATATTTAGACCTATTCTTGTCTCAACTATAGCCTTAAAAACATTGAACTTCTCTAGAGCTTTAGATTTATCCCTTAAGAAAGTAACCCACATCATTCTAGAATAATAATCAATGAGTAGCATGAAATACCTATAACCTTGTAAACTTCTGACTCTAGAAGGACCACACAAGTCAGTGTGCACAAGCTCCAACAATTCATTTGAACTATGTTGTTTTCTCCAAAATAAAATTCTATTTTGTTTCCCTAACTAGCATTCCTTGCATATGGCATTAGTAGGTTTTCCCAACTTAGGAAGATCACTCACAACCTTAGTAGAGCTTATCTTTATAATATTATCATATTTTACATGACACATTCTTTTATTCCACAACCTACTTTCATCAACTTGAGAAATCAAATAGTTTTTACTAGCAGCACTAAGGTGAAAGATATTACCTTTCTTTTTTGTACCTAATGCAATCACATTTCTGGAACTCCCCAATATTCTGCAGTTTCCATCCTTGAACTAAATATGTTATCCCTTATCAACCATCTTTCCAACACTTAAAATATTTTTCTTCATACCTTTCCACATATAGGACACCATCAGTATTAGTCTTACCATTAAGAGAAATACATCCTCTGCCATGGATTACACTAGCCTTGTCATCACCAAATCTTATAGCACCACCATCATACTTTTTTGAGCTCACAAACTTACTTTTATCACTTTTCATGCGATGAGAGCATCCACTGTCAATCACCCATTCATCTTTCTCTTCAACTCAAGTAGCTAGGGCTTTCTCCACATTTGTACAACTAGCAGATTCAGTAGACATAGGATTATTCTCCTTGATAGCAATAAATACCTATTCATCCTCACTTGCATTCCCTTTATTAGATTCATCATCTGTCACACCTTTATCAATAGCATAATAACACTTTCTTTGAAATCTAGGCTTATTAGGTTTTGGTTTAGGGACTCTTTCTGGACAGCTTGATGCAAAATGACCTATCTTATTACAAGAAAAACATTTAATAGGAAAATTTCCTTTATACTTACCTTCTCCTCTAGCTTCTCTTTTGACAATAACTGCTTCAAGCTTCTCTAGTTCTCTCTCTTCTTCAATATTTCTCATTTCTTCCTCATACTTGAATACCTTTCTAGAAAAACTTTCTCCCAGATCATATCTCTATTTTTCTCTTCTAGAAGTAGTAGCCTTGAATGCAGATTCTACCTTAGAAAGGGCATCACCAAATTCACTTAACTCAAAAGCAATAAGCTTACCAATCAACATATCTCTAGCAACATTTGTCACAGTCTGAAGCTCCTCAATAGTTGTAGCTTTGACTTTGTATGCAACAGGAAAGGATCTAAGAACTTTACCAACAATCTTTGATTCTTCCAACTATCCACCAACGCATCTAATACCACACAAAAGTTCATTCACTCTTTGCATGGAAGATGTAATGTTCTCATCATCACCCATTCTCAACATTTCAGATTTCCCTTTCGCACTTTGTAGCTTAACAATCTTCACATTAGCATTACCTTCATACAAAGTTTCCAACTTTTTCCAGATTTCATAAGTAGTCTTTGGATCCATAACATTTGTCATCTCATAATCATTGAAAGCACTAAACAATGCTTCCTTAGCCCTTATATTGTACTCAACATCCCTAATCTTAGTAGTAGTAGTAGTACCATTCCGTGGGATAAAATACCTATTAATTTTAATGCTCCAGTAGGGTTCACTAATGCATCTCAGATGACACTCCATTCAAGTCTTCCATAGAGAATAATTTGTTCCATCAAACTTTAGACTATGGGCATGTGCAGGATCATCATGGAAAAAACAAGCCCTCATGTGGAAAAAAAATCAGAAAAATCAAAATTAGGCAACTTGACGTAAAAATTTGAATAAGTTATCTATATTATTTAAAAAATATATAAGAATAGAATTTGTAGCAAATTGAATTTAGTTTCTAAAGGGTATGTGCAAGATCATTATCGAAAAAATAGGCCCTTAAGTGGCAAAAAAATCAGAAAAGTCAGTGTTAGGCAACTTGACATAAAAAATTGAATAAGTTATCTATATTATTTCAAAAATATGTAAGAATAGAATCTGTAGAAAATTGAATGTAGTTTCTAAACTACTAGGTTTATATAAAAATAAATAAAATCTATTTGGTGAAAATTTTAAATTTCAATGCAGTAGTACTTAAATTTCAGGGAAAAAATAAGAAGTAGGTGTCTGTCTGACCACCCTAACCATAATAAAATGATAATTATTTTTTATAAGATTTTATATATAAGTGGAGGACTCATGTCTGGATCTGATGCATATTTTTTTGTAATTTTTTTCCAAGTAAATAATTAATTATGAATTTTTATTACAACTTTTAAAGAATATAAAACTTGTATGTCTGACCACCTTAACTTGGTCAAAAATTCATGAAATTTAATTTTTCTTTTTTTAATCCTATATTATGTGAAGTATAGAATGTGACGTGTTTCGATTCAAAAAATGTGATACTGCTTTGAAAGTTATAGATATTTTTCAATCAACCTATCGATTAGGACTTTAGTCATAATTCTAATAGAAAATGAATAATAATTATTTATTAAATTCAAATTAAAGCATAATTTATATTGGTGGAAAGCTGGGAATCTCCTCTAAAAACCCTTTTTGTTTCATCAATTTTGGGTTAAAAAAGTCACCAAATACCCTACAAATACCCATAATATTGCCACTTTTTGGCCCATCATGATCCTGCACATACCCTAAACTACTAGGTTTTTTTTTTTTTAAATCTATTTATTGAAAATTTGAAATTTTAATGAAATAGTACTTAAATTTCAAGGAAAAAATAAGAAGTAGGTGTGTGTCTGACCACCCTAACCACAATAAAATAATAATATTTTTTTATAAGATTTTAGAAATAAGTAGAGGACTCGTCTTCGGATGTGATGCATATTTTTTCTAATTTTTTTCTAAGTAAATAATTAATTATGAATTTTTTATTATAATTTTTTAAAAATATAAAAACTCGTATATCTGACCACCTTAACTTGGTCAAAACTTCATGAAATTCATTTTTTCTTTTTTTAATCCTATAGTATGAGAAGCATAGAATGTGATGCATGTTTTGGATTCCAAAAATGTGATACCATTTGAAAGCTATAGATGTTTTTCAATCAACCTATCAATAAGAACTTTAGTCGTAATTCGAATAGGAAATGAATAATAATTATTTATTAAATTCAAAGTAAAGCATAATTTATATTAGTGGAAAGATGAGAATCTCCTTTAAAAACCATTTTCATTTCATCAATTTTGGGTTTAAAAAAAGTCATCAACCACATACCCTACAAATACCCATCATATTGCCACTTTTTGGCCCATCATGATCCTACACATACCCCTATCCTTCTTGTATGTCACCATCCCGAATCACCTCAAGCTGTTAAACTTCTTGCAAGGAACCTGTTTTGATACCAATTGTTGGCAACACAAGGGTAGACAATTGAGAGGGGGGGATGAATCGGTTTTCTGAGAAATTCAAAACTTATTAAACTTACTAACCCTTATTCTCAGATCCGATAAATAACCATGAAAGCATAAATCATCAACACATTAGAAACACACATAACACCAAGATTTTTTTAATGGAAATCCTGTTAGGGGAAAAACCACGGTGGATGTTAGTACACAAGATTATACCCTATTAAAAATATAAAGAAATGTGAATGGGGAATGCACATGCTTTCAGGCAGACTACCTAGAGCTCACTGCTCAATTACAAAAGGAAGACTCACTGTCTTACAAAAATATTTGGATTACATCAACAAGATTTGAACTAAGAAAAATAGAATCTGCTAATGCCTAATTACAGTTCCGGTTAAGCACATGAACACTTCTTCACACTCTGCTTCTTCCTTCGAATGATTAGGAAATTATTCACACATTTCACTCACAATCAGGCCTCTAAATGGAATAAAAAATTTCTTATATATATCCGCAACAAGAGATTACATTGCTATATGTCAGCTTCAATAAAATAATAAAATGAATACAAACTGTCAGCCCAAAACAATAAATAAATTTCAATGTGAATCAACCATGGTCAGCCACAACATAGTGAATTCCCAAAATAAAATCTTCAAACATGAACCACCTTCAAAAATTATTCCTCGAAGATCCACAACACACTACAACACCATGTCGGCGAAGAACATGAAAAACATGAACATGCAAGAGAAAATATCCAACCACGAGAACAACAATCAATGTGGACATGCAACACAGATAGAGCATAATCTAGAAAAAATCCACAAACATCATGAAACACTAGAGAAGCATCCGCAACAACTAAAATTATTAGGATCACATCAACTTCATTTAGGAACACCAACTAAAGCAACAAAAAAAAATTTCAGAATACAAATCTTCATAACTTGATCAAATCTTCATGCAGATCTCAAAAACTCAACATGGATAAACTAGATATAATTTACGAAAAACCCTTTAATCCACAACCTTTGATCATCAACGTACTAAACTCACCAACAGACTAAACTTCACTTCACCACTAACAACCTGCAACTCATTCAGTTACAATTTTCTCAATATCCTTGACATATACAACTTCTAATGTCTTAAAGGCCAATAGTGTTAACATCAATGACAACCACATATCAGAAACACATCCACAACATCCAAAAATTTCTTTATTTGTTTTAATTATCTAAAAAGGGGTTTGACCAAGGCAAACCCCCATGCCCTACCAATCAACATTTTCTCTTTCTATCTTTGTTTGTTTGCAGATTTTGGGAACTTTGAGGATTTGAAGATCATTGAAGATTAAGTTGAAGACTTATTGAATACATATCCTTTTTTACCAATCTAAAATATCAACAAAAAGTCACTTTCAGGTTTGAAAATCAAAGTTTTAGAAGCGGAAACTTTTCACGATCTGAAGTACAAACCAAGGGCTTCCATTTCCACTTTCGAATTTTCAAAAATTTAAAAGTGGACTAAGTCACCAATAGTGGTGACTTAGTCCCGTTGAACCTATTTTTTGGGAAAATTTTATAGATTTGGATACCCATTTGGCCAAAACGGGCTCTAGTGTAGTTTTCTAAAATCACCCCCAAAAAAAGGACTAAGTCACCCAGCCTGGCGTAAGTGTTCCTATAGGCTTAAAAATTAGTATTCCTAGAATCTCAGAGTTGCTTCAAGTCTGGAATACATTTCTAGGTGCACACCTTTCATTTCATAGCTTTCTATTTTTTTTTGTTTGCATTTCTAGGTCAGTTTCCATATGTTTGCATACAACACTATGTTTTCCAACACTTTGTATTCCTTAGGCTTTACATTAATAATCATCTTTTCTCTTCATTATATTGAATTGAACATCATAATTAGGAATATTACATCCCTTTTTATACTAATATTAAATGAGGAGATTTCCCATGTTGGCCCATCTTTCTCCTTTTAGGTTAAAAACCCTAGAAGTGTTAGAAAGAATTTAGGTGCCAAAATCATTGTCCACAGTGTCTCACCTTCTTGGATTACTCTCCTAGCAGATAGCCTAAAGTTCTGCTTCCTTAGAGTGATTGTGCATTTTTGGACAAACAACCTTGATTTGATCCTAATTGTGATGGATAAATGGTCTAAGCTTGATCCACCCTTTGTTTTTCTTCTTCCTTTTCTTTTGTCTTTGGCAGTGCATACTTGTTCTTTGTTGTAGCTCTTATATCATTTTTATGTGCGGTATCTTGTGCCTATGTTTCTTTTGCATGGGCTCTTGATCCTAGGGGCTTGATCACTCTTCCTCATTGTTGTCATCCCATCTTATTGAAATTAGTGCACTTGGACCCCTCTTGAAGCAAGTTCATCCTCTCACTAAAGTGGGGGCTAAATGTAGTGTCAAAAAATGTTTTCGATGACATTTTCACACTTGTATAGGCCCTCCTTGTAAAATTGAGCTTAAATGGTGCTTTGACTTAGTGATGTAATGTGTTTAACACACTTGCATTAGGTCTTGGACCCTTGTAAACTAAATAAACTTAATCATGCCTTATTTAGGGTGTTGTAAAGTGTTGTAACTCACTTGCACACTTTTCTAGGGTTTTCATAAATAATTGGACCTCTTTATGATTTAAATGGCCTTATTTTTCATCCACAAGGCTTATTTAATGCATATTTTTTAGATAATCTTGACATAAATCAACATCCAAATATGCAAGTGTTTTCACGTTCTGTAGCCCAGATTTAGTGATCTAGGACTCATATGCCACCTTGGGTGTATGAGTCCCACCTAGGTTTTTGGGTCTCAATCCTTGTTTCAAACCTTTTGAAGCATTTTTTAATTTGGTCCCACAAATTATGCCTAATAGGACTTCTAGACACTGAAAATTGTCCTAGGCCTGTGACTAATTTTCATCTGAATTCTAATCTTCATTTTCATAATTAAATAATGTTAATTGTTTAATTATTTTCTAAAGTCATTTTTCCTCTATTAATTAAATAAATTTCATTATTAAATAATTAATTCATTTTTACCTTTATTCTTCTCTGATTTATTAAATAAATATTATTTATTTAAATATGTCGTTAATTAAATATATCCTTAATTAAATAATAATTTTAAATTATTTAATTATCTCATACCACACTTTCAACCATAATTAAATAATCACTTTAATTATTTAATTATTCTTTAGCCTTTTCTATCTTTAATTAAATAAATCTTTATTTATTTAATTTAATCTTAAATCTTGAATGTTGAATTAATTTATTCTCATCTTCTATCTTCGACAATCTTTATCTTTACATTCAAACTTTATTCTTCTGAGTTTCAAACAATCTTAACTAAAGACTAAATTATTATTTAATTTAATCTCCACCTTTTATGCTTTTTATATCACACTAATTCAACCCTAATTGGAATGCATGTCAAATATTTCAATATTAATCATCAATCTATCTTTTAATCTAATCATGTCATTTGAAAACCATGATTCCTATAAATTGGCTTGACCTTCATTATTTCTCCTCCCAAAATCTTATGAGTTTTGGAAGAAATCAAACTTTAAAATCTTTGATGTTTTGCTAATAACACTATCATGAGGCTATACTTGCACACTTAAGATAAATCTAAGGGAAATTATCATATGACGAAAAAATGGAGAAGTGCAATCGATGTTATTCATGGAATTACATAGATGTTTGGTGAGATCATTCTTGTATTTATGCTTTTACATTCCATTGTTCTTTGTTGTTACCATAGGTTTAGTTTTGAGTTTACTGGATTATATTGCTTAATCTTGCTTCTTTTCCTATGTTACATTGGTGACCCAGACGTGAACACATGATTTTCAAAAAAATCCATAGATTTTTATTTTTTGTAGCTACAATACGGTTCAACGCATCTAAGGCAAAAAATGACGCAATTGATCCAGTGAATACCATATGAAGAATAACACGATGCATCTGGCTATGCAAGAAGCATATGTGGCTTTGTGTGACACATTTGACTTGTAAAAACTATGAAACATTTGAATGGTAAAAATATAATTTTTTGATATCCAATATTCTAAATTTTCATTTTTAATCATTGCAATTTTTGTTATGACTAATTCGTGGTTTGCAGCATGTGATCTTGTGGAGCTAATATAGTGTTTACAGGATGTTTCCTAGAAAAATAAACAAATAGTGTTTTCAAGATGATTGACGAACACAAGAATCAAACTACTAATGAAATAGATCTTGTAGGATGATTTTCAAAGATTGATATTGAAATAGATTGTCTGATTAGATTAGATCATATTTCATTTGGGATTTGAAAAGAATCATTTTTTTCTATGTTTGGTGCGTTCTCACATTCTGTTAGATTAAAACCTATTTCAATCATTAAAGAATCATCTCCCATTGCGAACTTGTATGATATTAGGTGCAAGAGAAATAGTTATTAACTCTAAAAATTGGGCCTTCCTTGGTGGGAAAAATTACCCACCACCAGGCAACTCAAATTGACAATGAAGCTTTTTAGCCAAGCTACTCCCGACTGGTATACAAATGTGAATGCTATGGGAAAAATTAGCATTACAGGTGTAGATTTTCTATGAACACAAGTTAATCTTTCCTCATGTGTAGCCACTTGAATGACTACCCTTATTAAAATCTAATTATTTTTAGATTTACTAAAATCCTTCTATTTGTTGGTGTAAGAGGTTGGACCTCTGAAGCCGTCCCATATACATGCAATTATTAGTAGAGATGAAAAGTTCATCATGGGAGATTCATGAGAATTGAAGCTTGGTTGACCCATAGAAGTGAGTGTCATGGAGGGGAGCTAGAGTGGTCAAGCTTCTAATCATCCATTTTGAATAAGCGCAACTAGAGAAATCAAAGTGGGAATTCAGCAAATATTGTCCTTGTTAGCCATAGGAAGTGTAATTTTTGGTTTGGAATTAAACATTTTCACATCAAATTCAAAATGAAACAAATTATTTTTTGGTTGTCTATTATTTTCCAAATTTTGATCAAAATCACATAGAGTCAAACCTACAAATTTATAGAAAAACTACATATGTTAACCAAAAATACACATCTATTGTCTTGAGTCACATCTGTTAACCAAAAACATGCATCTGTTGTAGTGAGTCGCATTTGTAAACCAAAAATATGCATCTATCAAAATAAGTCACATCTGTTTACTAGAAACCTACATCTTTCATACTGAGTCACATCTGTCAACCACATATGACACTAAGAAGCACATCTGTTAATTTTTGTGACACATCTTTCAACCTATATTGTAATTTCTTGATTAATAGAAAAAAAAAATTCATTGTCACAGTTTGAGGTCAAACAATCACACTAGTCTCTAATTTATCCCTTCATAGCGATCTCTAAATAGAAACTAGAACAATTTTCTCATAGTTTTCACAATTGCATCCTTTAAGTATCATTTAGCCATAGTGGAAGACATACTAGTTGCAAAATTTAGCTCAATTAGAATTTTAGGACAATCACCTTAGTGAATTTTAGAATAGGCCAACTTTCCATAATCTGGATACACCCTTGCTTCAACAAAAATTGTCATTGAACCTAGTCACTTGTCACACATATCTTTTGTCATCTTTGTGAGTCTTTCCATATCATCAGTCTAGTTTGGGAGCTCACATTATCTATTAGTCTTACAAAAGGTTCTGTGACAAATTAAATTGAAGCCTTGGTCAAAATTTAGATGGTTAGTAACCTCTTTTCAAATCTTCTAAAATTGATTTCCTTGAGAAGCTTGCCTACACTTTTTCATACTTAGACATGGTCATTTTAGGACATCATCATTTTAGACTTTCCTTATCTTCCAAAAAAAAACAAAAACTTAGTTGCATTAGCATTCATTCCTTATATCCAAGAAAATCCAAAAAACGTAGACTAAAATCATATCATTCATAGACAATTTTGCATCATCCGCACTTTGAGCATATCTTACATGGTCAAAACAAGTTCCAAAAGAAGAAAAGATAAATTACTGATCCAAAAGACTTCATTAATCCATTTTCAAATGCCCCATTAGGGAAGTTGAGACCCCATAAAACTTTATTGGACAAATTCGTCACTAGATACCAATAAGGACGCATTGTAGTCGAAGACTTAGATGTTGCTACACAAGACCCAGAGTTTGCCTATGTTGTAGATGAGTAATTGGAAAATGATACCCAACGATACTTAGCAAAATTTCTAGTAGAAGGTGCCATACTTCCTCTAGGATTTGACATTCACACATTGAAATCTTCATCTACCCAAGGGATAAACATGAATATCCCTCATATAACTACAACTATACCATTTGGAGTACCTACACAAAGTGACACAATAGTACACACATCACCATTTGGTACATCAAGCATGACACAAGGCCTTAATTTTACCATAGGGGCAATAGCATAAAATCCCTTTGGCACTAATACTAGAAACAAAAGGCCTGAAGTTGGCACAAACACAACAACTTCAATACCAACCATCAATGTCACTAGTGCCATACTGTAGATAGGGGTCTCACAAAGAGGAAACATACCTTTCATCCAACATGGAAGCCAACCTGATCCTTCACAAAATGTTTACATTCCCAATCAATCAAGGTCAAACCAAAACCCATTATCTAACATTCCAAACCAAAATCCATCACAAAACGTTGGATTCCAAAATACTTACATAGACCCCAACAATCCAACCAACGCATCATTGACACAAGTGGATTTTTTGCAAGCAAAAATGCAAGCCCTTCAACACTAGATGGATAATATGGTGGTGTCTAGTAAAATGAGTTTTTCATCAAAATACTTATGTCCATTTCCTTTTCACAAATCATTATACATGACGCCTTTCCCACATGGATATGTTATACCAAACTTGCCTAAGTATAATGGGAAGTGTAATCATGTTGGACATATAAGGGAATTTTCCACAATGTGCATAGACGTTGCATATGAACCCACATATCTCATAAGACTATTTCCATGAAGCCTTATGGAATAGAACTTGAATGGTTTTCTCAATTTCCATATGACAGAAGATCATGGGGTAAACTTGCTGAAAAATTTATTGAACATTTCTCCTTTAATATTGACAACAAAATCATGATAGCATCCTTATGTCACACTACACAATATGAAGGATATAACTTTATCACCTTCTTCTAGAGATGGAGGATTCTAGCTAGTCGATTCCCTATTGAAATACCTAAAAAACAAAAGGTCATCATATTTCTCGAAAACCTCAATTAAAAATTGAGAGGTGACTTAATAAGAGTATATTGTTGCACTTCTTTTGTGGAACTAGTACAAAAGGGTATTGTAGATAGGTATAAATCCAAAGTTTTAAATGTGTTGAAAACAATAATAAACTAATTAAATCCTATCAAGCACCATGAAGCACAAACTAGAATGTTCAAATGAAAATAAACAAAAGATATGCAAACCGATTTTCAAACTAGTTTTGATTGATCTCCATGGCTCTTCTCCATCTGCACAAGGATGCAAGATTTCAAAGGTTGATTGTTGAAGGAATGTTGGTTGCTCAATTCTGTAGCATAACGACCTGATGAAGATGATAGATTGGAGATGGATGGAAGGTAGAAGAATGATTTTGACAACATAAGGATGTCTGAAGATTCGATACAAATGGCCTGCGAAAGGTTAGATTTATGGATTTTCGATGTGGACAGAGATAAGATTTGATAAGATTCGATAAGGATTTGATTTTTGACAAAAGAGGAAATACAATGAGATGAGATAAGATTTTCAAAAGATAGAAAGATTTTGATTTATTGTTTTAAAGGAATTAAAACAAGATAAGATAAGATGTGAAAAGATAGAAAGATTTTGATTCTCTTTTAAAGGAAATAAATCCTGAAAAAGATGAGAAGGATAATTGATGAATTGTCTAATTAAATAAATTAATTAGATACACATGAGTTCAGATTTTGGAAAGAAAGCAAGAAGATACTTTTAAGATTTTATTAATTAAATAAATATTTGATTTGTTTAATTAATGTTGGATTTATGATTTCATTAATTAAATAATACATTAGAAGAATTGATAGAAATGATTTAATTAATTAAATAATATAAATTATTAATTAACATTAGAGGAATTAATAGAAATGATTTAATTAATTAAATAATATAAATTATTTAATTAACATTAGAGGAATTGATGAATTATGCATAGGAAGAGAATAAATGAAATTAGTCAAATAAATAAGATTTATTTAAGTAATTAGATGATGACATGGATACCTAGGGAAAAACATTATACAATATGTCTAAATGATGCGATGCTGTGACAAGGTATCATAAGAGGACATTTTTTTGATGTCTACATTTTGCCCCTCTTTGAGATGATGTTCGAGATGATGAGATTTGTGTCGAGTAACATCATTTCAAAGAAGTTAAGGTATGGATAGAGGAAAATGGATAATGATATAAAGATAGGATGATGATGGAATGATGATGGCCCCTCGAGAGGATAGGTGGGTTGAACAAACACGGGTAGGCTCTCAAAATGAAATGATAAGGATATACAAGATGACGCAAGATAGAAAGTGGATGAAGGAGATGAATGATACATTATGCTGCAATGAAAGTGAGCAACCATGATGTTTGATTTAGCACTAGATGTTATGCACCAAGATATAAGGACCAAGGTGATGATATGTCTCGTGCCCCAGCATAATACAACCTTGTCTAGACGTATGAGGAAGTAGACTTAGAGCATTAAAGTCCTAATGCACAAAAGGTATGATGTGACCTTAGATGCAAAGGATAGTGGAAAAAGCTACTCCAACATACACAAGCTATGAATATTAGCTAGAATGATACAGATTTGATACAAATGCAAGATAAAAATGATAACACACACAAGCAAGCAAGCAAGCATGCACAAATGATACAAAAACAAACAAGGTATTGCCCCCACAAAGTTGTAAACCGTTGATTGATTGATTGATTGATGATGATGATAGTGTTGTCATTGTGGGGAGCGACATGTCCCTAGAGCAACACAAGGATGATGCTAATTGATTGGTTGACTGGTTGATTTAGTTTACAACAAGATTAGGATCAAGACCAAAGAATGTGATTGGATAATTTAACAAAATTGATTGACTTGATTGGTATGGATTAAGGATTGAATTGCATTTGGGTTATTTCTTGGATTGATTTTATTTATATGAAGAAACAGTTTGAAATGATATGATGATTGATTAGATGATAGGATGTGATGAATCGAATAAAAGAATTGATGTGATTGGAATGATGAAGAAATGAATTGATTTGATGATAATGATTAAATTGGTTAGAAGAAGTGACGTGGTTTAATTTTATTGCTTGGATTTTTGTTGGCTATTTGATTATTTTGGATTTTTTTTAGGACCTTTTTCCATTTTTTTTGGACTTGGGAAATGTTTTTATTTTTGTGGACTTTTGAAATGTTTTGATTTTTTTAGACTTTTGAAATGTTTTGATTGTTTTGTATTTTTGAAATGTTTCAAATTTTTTGTATTTTTGAAATGTTTTGAGTTTTTTTGGATTTTGAAATGTTTGGAGGTGTCAAAGGATGAATATTTGAGTAGCCTTTATGCTAGATACCAATGACAAGAGGAAAACCAAGTCTAGGTGCAAGGAGATAGATGGGATTGATAGATGAAAGGGTGGGTGATGGGATAAGGGATAAAAGGCTCATGATGTATGGATGGATGGAATGGATAGGTCATAGTGAATGGAATGGATGTATGCATCATAGGAGAGCAAGGATGTGATTTCCAAAGACTTTGTCGCATAGGAATAGCATGCCCCATTATAGGTACAATACTTAGGATTTTTCATGACAAACCTTATGACAATAGGATAATGATAGGCTTGTTTGGAAGGATGAGGTATGCCAAGAGATACTCAAAACATGTTTCAACATTTTTCCCCTATATCTTCATCAAGATCAAAAGGAGAAGGGTGGATGAATGGACTCAATATGATAGGTATGTATGAATAGACTCAATATGATGACTAAATATGGCAGGGAGGATGTAAATGATATGATATGAAAATGATAGGTTGGATAGATAAGACATTGTGCCCCCAAGTATAAGTGGCATAGAATATCAACCTACACATGATGCCTATTTGCTAGTTTTTCATCATGGTACTTATCCAGGGTGCCTGTTTACCAGGTTTTCACCATTGGACAAAGGGATTTCTCTTTACTTTTTTTGTTTTGTTTTGTTTTGTTTTTGTTTTTGTTTTGGATAGGAGAAGAGGAATATGGATAGGAGGGACTCAAGTTTCTAGTTCCATGAAAGGTGGTAGTCCCACTAGAGATGAATGTGATTGCATGGACCATGTCAAATGTCATTATGCTCATAGATGTTGGTAAGGGATGACATGAAATGGAAATGGAGTATGTAGATGATGGATTATGATGTGGATTGAATAGGACTTGTACAAAAGGATGGATGAAAGGTTTATGCAAAAGCATGGACCATAGGAAGGTCATTGGGAAGATATGTAGGATAGTAGTTGAAGGATGGGGAGATGAAGGTATGTGGGATTGTTGTGAAATGGAAGGGAACCATGACCAATGGTTGCACACACTATGATAAACGTTGAAGCTTTTGATGTGGATGAGCTGTAGGAAGCAATGGAGATGTTTGTTTAGGAGGTGGCGGATGAAGTGTTTTAGGTACCCACATAGACTTAGTATTTTTATGATTTTTGTTTGGCTTGTGCATTTTAGAAATTTGAGAGTCTTGAATAAAGTGGGAATTTGAGGTGGAAGTGGATGATTGTGATTTTCATGATGTATATGCCTCATTTAAATTGATTTCTTTTTGCTTAGGTACCCAAACCAATTTAGTTTTGGCCTTTACTTTTTGAGGAATGGGATTATATAGCTTGTTTGGCTTTAAATTTGTGCAATTACAGTATGCTAAGGCATTAGGACCTTTAGAACTTTTGACTTTATGTGTAGAGGAATCCCCATTTTTATTTTGGAATCCCTTAGGTTTGCTGGAATGAGTGGAAGATTTATGTTTAGATAATGTGTGCAGTAATTGGTCATGATTAGGATTTTTAGACAATTTATGGATGGAGGAATAAGGGGATTAGATAATGGGGATATTAGGTGTTCGGAGAAGTAGAGGTAGATTAGATGGAGGGATATTAGAAGTTGGAAGCAATGGTGGCAGATTTGATGGTGGAAGGTGTATGGTCACATGCTTTTGACATTTGTAGGATGATGGAGGGGGCATGACAACATATGTTTTGGGTGTATGATACGCTTTATGATGGAAAGTGGACTTAGGAGGCATGGAGGAAATACCAACATCTTTAGGTTGTTGTCCTTGGGGTGTATGTCCAAGACCATAAGAGTGTGGAGGGACTTTGACATGGATGGGCTCCAAAACATCTTGTCCATGAAGGTCTATAACTTTACCTTGGTGCTTCATGTTTTGGAGTGTGCAATGGATAATGGGACTAGGTGTAGGTGGAACACTAGACACAAGTTCCTTATTGGATGGAGAAAATGAAGAAAGGAAAGATAATGGTTGTTGTTGTTCTAAGGAGGAACATTCATGAATGAAGGTGGAAAGATCATTAGGATATGATGGAGGAATTTTGATGGGGTTAATAGTGGGTGATGGAGGATCCTTAGGATCTTGATTAGCATTTTGTTCACTTAGATCCAAGATATTTTTTTGATCTTCTATGTGTGCTTAGGAGGCATGTGTCTCATCAAGGGAAGTGGATGTTGATAGATCATGGATAGGACTAGGTGGAGGTGCATTTGAAATATCTTTCTCATAGATGGGTATAGGATCAAGTTTCTCATGGGTAGGCTCTTCATCATTATGGATATAATCTTGATCATAAAAATGATATAGCTTATGGATAGGTTGGATGAAAATGATTTGATCTTGATTAGGACTAGGGCTTGATGTTTCCACATCCTTGGGAGTAGACTCTTGATATAACTCTTGGGTTGCTTGAATGGAAGTGGAAGGGGATTTCTCATGGAGAGACTTGACATGTTCTTGATGATCAAAAAGATAGGAGCATGAAAGAGGGTGACTTAGACTTATGAGGGGAGACTCTTGAATTGGCTCAAGGGGTTGTGGATGACATGGTTGACTTGAAGGACTTGGCATGATGTTTGAGGACTCTTTTGTATGTTCAAGTATATTTTTTGAATGACGTGGTGACAGTTGATTCCTTGCTTGTAGCCCTTGGGTCACATCCTTTATTGGTGGATGGGTGGATTTAGATAATCCCATCAATTTATTTTTTATATATCTATATTCAGGAGTGTGACATGATTTAGAAAGTAAAGAGGCCAATGAATCAGGACTCAGATGTGGTGGCTTATGGATAGGCTTTTTATTGGATAGTGGTATGATATACTTAGAGGGTGAATGACCTATATTAGTGTTCCCCTTGTCAATGGTTGCATTAGAACTTAAAGGCTCTTGATTTTGTTTCCTAGGTGGACTTAAATTCACATGTGGTTTTTGTGATGTGGCTTGATAGGTTGGTGTGGTATTGTCATGTGAAGAAGTGGATTGATTAGATTAGTATGAGGTGGAAGGGTGATAATGAATGGATAGGGGATGATGTGGTGGTTGTTGGATTTGACAAGTGGCCATGAGGTATTGGGCTTGTGCTATGAGTTGTTGAATTTGAGGTGACTTATTTGTTTGAAGTTTTTGTATTATTTCATGGAATTCATGAATGAGTTGTTGGGGTAAAGGTGTTTGAATTGTTTTACACATGTGAAGTAGGTGAACAACCTTTTGTGCTATGTCTTCCAATGTTTTCATGGTGTAAAATGATGTTGATTGGATTAAAGAGATGATGATGTTCAGGACAGGATATGGAATGACAAGATTGTATGATTTGGATGATGTGGCAAGTCTTTATTGGAAGTTTGACTTGGGCACTTACACAATATTTCACATGTAAATGCATGAACACACACACCAAACACAATGATAAATTTTTCTTTGAAGATTAGATGTTATGATTAAGAAAACACTTGAATACACAACAACAAGCCCTATGACTAGTCAAGTGAGGTATGGCCAATTAGGTCTCAAGCTAGTTTGTACAAGGTTGACTAAGGATGATTTGAAAGAAAAATCATGCCACACAGCCGGGAGAAAGGGGTAACCCACCTTTCACCTTCACTTCCCAAAGGTATAAAGTTCTTTGGGGCTTAGCCAAGAGTGACAAAATTTTAACTTCCAAACAAGCGTGTCTTTCAATTCACAATTCGATTGAGGTCATTCCTAGGGGTGATGAAATCCCATAGTAGGCCTCCTATGAAGGGTTTGACAAAAGCAAACCAAGTCAGGTGCTTGTGATCACACACACTTGATTCACACTCACAATGATTAATTTCCCTTAGATTAGAAATGAAATGTGTGTAAAACAATTCAAACACTTGTTCTTTTTTTTTTTTAGATCCAAAATCAAGATGTGATGAAAGACAATGGTTAATTTTAGCCTCAATTTTTTTTGATATCTGATTGAAAACAAGATCCGTTTTAAGAGCCCAAATCCAAATGTGTGACAAACAATGATTAAGAGTTGAAAGATTAAACGAGTGCACCTAGTTATTTTCGCTTTCCAAATTGTTGTTGTGAGTGATATTGCTGCTACTATAGCTCCTTATGATCACCTACAAGATCAAAAAATAATATTATAATGCAGCCAAAGAAAAAAAAGAAAAAGCCAACTCATCAAAAAATTACAATTTCAGATACATGTTTTTGACATAGCCGAATTAGATTTCATTATTTAATGATTTTATTGATCTGAAAAATGAAAAATCAAAAAAGACATCCTAGCTAATTTTCTAAGAGCTTTCTAGTAATGTAAAGAAGTCAGAAAAATTCCCTGTTTTTCTCTCAGAAACGTGGATATGTGCAAACCATATAGAAAATGAAGAGCGTATTTTTTTGCATTGTATTTGACCTCAAAATTAAATCTGTAAAACATAGATCCCCACTAGAATTTAATGAGCATTCCGAAAATGTAAAAATTTCTAAAAATGTTTGCTAATTTACATCCAGAAAACTGATTTTATGAAAAACCATAAAATTATCATAACTCCACACCTAATGATAAATCCTTAATTTTTTTACTATAGCCTCTTGAAATTATTTACAAGACTCTATAAAAATATTGTAGAAAAATTCCCATCTGTGTAGAAGATATGAAGAAATTGGTAAAACTTGGCGTTTTTATCCAAAAACTAACAGATCTGCAAAACAAAGTCAATAAAACCTGTAAAAGCACCATTAAAAGTCTTGTATGCACTATATAAAACCTTGTATGCACTACAAAAACCCTCAGATGCGCTAAAACAAGAATTTTTGTCAGAAATCTGAATTCCAGAACGTGAAATCCTGTCAGAAAACCTACAGATAAATATTAAAAATGGGGCAAGGCCCCACGGTGGGTGCCAAAATGTAGATAGGTATAAATCCAAAGGTTTAACATGGTGTTGAAAACAATAAACTAATTAAATCCTATCAAGCATCATGAAGCACAAAGTAGAATGAAAATAAAACTAAAGAAAGAACATGCAAACCGATTTTCAAACTAGAGTTGATTGATCTCCATGGCTCTTCTCCACCTACATAAGAATGCAAGATTTTGAAGGTTGATTGTTGAAGGAATGTTGGTTGCTCAATTCTACAGCATAACGACCGAATGAAGATGATTTAATTAGTTTATTGTTTTCAAGAACATGTCAAGTCTCTGCATGAGAAATCCCCTTCCACTTGCATTCAAGCAACCCAAGAGTTATATCAAGAGTCTACTCCCAAGCATGTGGAAAAATCAAGCCCTAGTCCTAATCTAAATCAAATCATTTTTATCCAACCTATCCATAATCTATATCATTTTTATGATCAAGATGATATCCATAATGATGAAGAGCCTATCCATTAGCAACTTGATCCTATACCCATCCATGAGAAAGATATTCCAAATTCACCTCTACCTAGTCCTATCCATGATCTATCAACATACACTTCCCTTGATGAGACACATGCCTCCCAATCACACATAGAAGATCAAACAAATATCTTGGATCTAAGTGAACACAATGCTAATCAAGATCCTAATGGTCCTCCATCACCCACTATTGACTCCATTGAAAGTCCTCCATCATATTCTATTGGTCTTTCCACCCTCATTCATGAATGTTCCTCCTTAGAACAACAACAACCATTATCTTCCCTTGCTTCATTTTCTCCATCCAATAAGGAACTTGTTTCTAGTGTTCCACCTACACCTAGTCCCATTATCCATTGCACACGAACCACCAAGGTAAAGATCTAGACCTTCATGAACAAGATATTTTGGAGCCTATACATGTCAAATTCCCTCCATGCTCTTATGGCCCTAGACATACACCCCAAGGACAATAGCCTAAAGATTTTGGTACTTCCTCCATGCATCCTAAGTCCACTTTCCATCATAATCCCTATCATACACCCAAAATATACATTGCCATTCCACCTCCATCATCCTTCAAATGTCAAAAGCATGTGATCATACACCTTCCACCATCAACTTTTCCACCATTTCTTCCAACTCCTAATATCCCTCCATCAAATCTGCCACCATTGCTTCCAACTCCTAATATCCCTCCATCTAATCTACCTCGACTTCTCCCAACACCTAATATCCCCATTATCCAGTCCCCTTATCCCTCCATCCGTAAATACCCTAACATTCCTAATCATGACCAACAAATGCACACATTGTATAAACATGAAGCTTCCACTCATTCCACCAAACCCAAGGGATTCCAAAATAAAAATGTGGATACCTCTATGCATAAAGTCAAATTTTTTAAGGGTTCTCATGCCTTAGGACATCAATACAAAAAGTCAAAGAAAAATACATCCAAAAAGTTATATACGCCCATACCTCCAAAAGAAAAGGCCAAAACTAAAATGGTTTGGGTACCTAAGAAGAAAGAAATCAAGTCAAACGAGGCATCCACATCACAAAAATATGAACCATCCACTTCCACCTCACATTCCCACTCTATTCAAGAGTCTCAAATTCCTAAGTCCCATAAGCCAAACAAAAATCATAAAAATACTAAAGCTATGTGGGTACCTAAAACACTTCATCCACGACCTCCTAAGCAAACATCTCCATTGCTTCCTACACCTCATCCATATCAAAATATTCAATGTTTATCACAGTGTGTGCAACCATTGGTCATGGTTCCCTTACATTTCACAATACCTCCATCTCCTCACCCTACACTCATTATCCCACATATCTCCCCCAACATCTTCCTATGGTCCATGCTTTTGGCTAAGTCTCCCCATTCATCTTTTTACATAAGTCCCATATAATCCTTATCATCTTCCCTACATAATCTGCATCATAATCCATTATGTTTCCTCTATAATCCACATCATAATCCATCATCTACCCACTCCATCTCCCTTTCATGTCATCCCTTACCAACATCTATGAGCATAATAACATTTGACATGGTCTATGCGATGAGAACCATCTCTAGTGGGACTACCACCTTTCATGGAACTAGACACTTGAGTCCCTCCTATCCATATTCCCCTTCTCTTATCCAAAAAGTCAAAAGAAAAATGTGTCAAAAAAAAAAAAAACAAAACAAAACAAAAAAAGAAGTAAAGAGAAATCCCTTCGTCCAACGGTGAAAACCCAGTAAATAGGCGCCCTGGATAAGTACCATGATGAAAACCTAGCAAATAGGCATCATGTGTAGGTTGATCTTCTATGTCACTTATACTTGGGGGCACAATGTCTTATCTATCCAACCTATCATTTTCATATCATATCATTTACATCCTACCTACCATCTTTAGTCATCATATTGAGTCTATTCATACATACCTATCATATTGAGTCCATTCATCCACCCTTCTCCTTTTTATCTTGATGAAGATATAAGGGAAAAATGTTGAAACATATTTTGAGTATCTCTTGGCATACCTCATCCTTCCAAACAAGCCTATCATTATCCTATTGTCATAAGGTTTTCCATGAAAAATCCTAAGTATTGTACCTAGAATGGGGCATGCTATTCCTATGTGACATAGTCTTTGGAAATCACATCCTTGCTCTCCTATGATGCATACATCCATTCCATTCACTATGGCCTATCCATTCCATCCATCCATATATCATGAGCCTTTTATCCCTTATCCCATCACACACCCTTTCATCTATCAATCCCATCTATCTCCTTGCACCTAGATTTGGTTTTCCGCTTGTCATTGGTATCTAGCATAAACGCTACTCAAATATTCATCCTTTGACACCTCCAAACATTTCAAAATCCAAAAAAAATTGAAACATTTCAAAAATTCAAAAAATTCAAAACATTTCAAAAATACAAAACAATCAAAACATTTCAAAAGTCTAAGAAAATCAAAACATTTCCCAAGTCCAAAAGAAAAGGAAAAAGGTCGTAAAAAAAATCCAAAAAAATCAAATAGCCAACAAAAATCCAAGCAATCTGATTTTCAAACTAGAGTTGATTGATCTCCATGGCCCTTCTCCACCTACATAAGAATGCAAGATTTTGAAGGTTGATTGTTGAAGGAATGTTGGTTGCTCAATTCTGCAGCATAATGACCTGATGAAGATGATAGATGATGATGGATAGAAGATAGAAGAATGATTTTGACAGCATAAGGATGTCTGAAGATTCTATCCAAATGGCTTGTGAAAGGTTAGATTTATAGATTTTTGATGTGGATAGAGATAAGATTTGATAAGACTGATAAGGATTTGATTTTTGACAAAAGAGGAAATACAATGAGATGAGATAAGATTTTCAAAAGATAGAAATATTTTGATTTATTGTTTTAAAGGAATTAAAACAAGATAAGATAAGATGTGAAAAGATAGAAAGATTTTGATTCTCTTTTAAAGGAAATAAATCCTGAAACAGATGAGAAGGATAATTGATGAATTATCTAATTAAATAAATTAATTAGATACACATGAGTTCAAATTTTTGAAAGAAAGCAAGAAGATAATTTTAAGATTTTATTAATTAAATAAATATTTGATTTATTTAATTAATGTTGGATTTATGATTTCATTAATTAAATAATATAAATTATTTAATTTACATTAGAAGAATTGATAGAAATGATTTAATTAACATTAGAGGAATTGATGAATTATGCATAGGAAGCGAATAAATGAAATTAGTCAAATAAATAAGATTTATTTAACTAATTAGATGATGACATGGGTACCTAGGGAAAAACACTATACAAGATGTTTAAATGATGCGATGTTGTGACAAGGTATCGTAAGAAGATAATTTTTTGATGTCTGGGTATGTGTAGGATCATCATGGAAAAAACAGGCCCTTAAGTGGCAAAAATTCAGAAAAAATCGTGTTAGGCAACTTGATGTAAAAATTTGAATAAGTTATCTATATTATTTCAAAATATGTAAGAATATAATCTGTAGAAAATTGAATGTAGTTTCTAAAATACTAGGTTTATTTTAAAATAAATAAAATCTATTTGGTGAAAATTTTAAATTTCAATGCAAGAGTACTTAAATTTCAGGGAAAAATAAGAAGTAGGTGTCTGTCTAACCACCCTAACCATAATAAAATGATAATATTTTTTTATAAGGTTTTATATGTATAAGTAGAGGACTCATGTCCGGATGTGATGCACATTTTTTTGTAATTTTTTTCCAAGTAAATAACTAATTATGAATTTTTTATTACAAATTTTAAAAAATATAAAAACTCGTATGTCTGACCACCTTAACTTGGTCAAAACTTCATGAAATTTAATTTTTCTTTTTTTAATCCTATATTATGTGAAGTATAGAATGTGACGCATGTTTCAGATTCAAAAATAATCATACCGTTTGAAAGTTATAGATGTTTTTCAATCAACCTATCAATCAGGACTTTAGTCGTAATTCTAATAGAAAATGAATAATAATTATTTATTAAATTCAAATTAAAGCATAATTTATATTGGTGGAAAGTTGAGAATCTCCTCTAAAAACCCTTTTTGTTTCATCAATTTTGGGTAAAAAAAGAGTCGTCAGCCACATACCCTACAAATACCCATAATTTTGCCACTTTTTGGCCCATCATGATCCTGCACATACCTGTCTATAGGTATCATACTTGAAAAGGATCTTATTAAAAAAGGTGAAATCAAGATGCCAAATTGAAATCCAAATGTTCAAAACATCCCCAATGACAGGAATAAATTTTTGTCTCAAAACAAAAACATAACCAATGATGGGATTGTTGATTCTAAAACCCTACAAGCAGGACTAGTCATTACACTTAGAGGACACAACCCCTCTAACAACACACTCAACAACATAAAAAAAACTACCAATGGTGTGTAAAACACTCAACAACCATGACCATAGAGGAGGTTTCTGAAACGCGAATTTACTCCCCTAAGGGAGCCAATTGAATCATTCTTTAAACAACTACTGCAACATAACCTCATACAACTTCAAGAGCCAAGACAATATGATCCAAAACAATTCAAACCCTTTGATGTGGAATGAAAATTCTTTTTGTGATTTCCATTGAACTAAGGGACACAGTTTACAAAATTGTTGACAATTGAAGAACATTATACAGGATTTTTTCAAGAACAAAACTATTGAGGTTAACAGATAGAAACAAACATCCTCAAATAGTGATCACAAGGTCTGTACTGATCCATTATAGGACCATGGAAAAGGAAAACCCCCATTTCAGGAAATAAGACCAATACTTCAGCCAACTATGCTAATGTCAAGTATGATTATAACCATGGCCCAATCATAAATCACATTTGAGCCATCGATGAGCATGTCAACACTATTACCATAAAGAAAACTCCTCAGTGTGTTGTCAACACTCACCGAACTAAGATAACCATCCAAGGACCTCCATCACATCAACAACAACCATAGTCCTCCAAGCCTTAATATAATTTACATTACAAGTTGGGAAAGACCCTAATGCAAATCTCTATCTTGGAACAATTGCATATATTACCCAATCACCGATCTATTCTAGACAAAGCATTACAAAGCATGACCATCCCCAATAGCCTTAATGTCAATCATTTCCAAGAGATGGTAGGATAACTAATAAAAAATCATCATGCTACCTTGTCTAAACAATATTATGCAATTGAGAAGACAAACCATAATGACCCTTTGCACCTCAAATTTCTTTTTCATAAAATGAAAGTTAGACGAGTCTTGGTAGACGAAGGAGCAGGGTTGAATCTTTGAACCTTGAAACTAGTTAAGGCATTAGGCTTCTCAGAGGCATGTGTGGAAACTACTAAGAGCATTACCATTAAGGCATATGATGATGAAGAGTGATCATCTAAGGGAGTTATAACACTCCCCATCAAAATTGATCCCACAGTTTTGGATACCAATTTCCAAGTCTTGGATCTCGTCCTCCCATATAACCTTTTACTTGGCATACCATGGATACATGCTATGAAGATGGTCCCTTCCACTTACCATCAATGTATTAAATTCCCATACAATGGCACTAAGATCACAATAGATGGTGATCCTTATCCTTTCCAATATTCCACTAACCTATGAGGGATACCCCAACGACAGGTGCTTGTAAATCAGGAGGCTTCATCATCAAATTCATCCCAATACATTGAACCATCCACTCTTTCCAAAACACCTACTTCCCAATCATTACCTTCAACTCCTAAGGTCAAGATCTAAGATAAGGGTTGTCGAGAGTATCATATGAAATAATTTTATTGTGTTAGCCATTTGATTCCTCCTAAATATTATGGTTTACCAACAGTAGATAGAAGACAATCATTGGTCACCATACACATCCCTCCCACAATGAATTTCACAAAATGGGGGGAACTAAGTAAAGAAGATATAAAAAAAAAAAATGTGACATCTTGGTTATACAAAGAAGATAATGAACAACCTCCTCCACCTACTCAGATACCCACAAATCAATATGGAAAAGGTTTCACAGTAATGCAAAGCAAAGGATATAATGGACATAGTGGGTTAGGATAGAATGGGAGGACTGAACCTATCATTATTTCTAAATGGTTGAAAGGCATAGGGCTTGTGTTTCAACCACTCCAAATTGGAATTTCCAATACCACATTACCTTTACAAGAGGAAGTAAGTGATTTCAAAGTTATCAAGACATTCAATGAGCCATTTGACCAGCCCTATTTTGATTCCCCTGAATCTAACAAATATGAGTTGGATTCCCTATCCTCTGCCTCTATTATGGGCCTCGATAAACTATTTGGGGAACTTGACCAAATGCTTAAATCCTCACAAAATCCACCAAATTCTTGTCCACAAATGACTTTGACAAAAGAGGAGTGGTTTAAACATTACTATATTGGGAATCCCTTGATCCTACCTCTTGTGAACCTAACAAATCCACTTTTGATAAACAAACCTTGACAATAGGCCCCTTTTATAATCTACCTATTCCCAAGAAAAAGAGTAAGGAGGATTTGATAAGAAAATTTTGTGACTATGTCAACAACTCAACCTTTACCTTCACCCCCTTGAACTTTGATACTTCTGATGATGGCATTCCATTAGTATATCCCTAGCTTATTGATTAGGATCCACAAGATACCCCTGTCTTAGATATCTTTGAGAACAACGAAGCAATAGATAAGTTCATGAGACTACGAGAATGCATACCTAAAAGTGACCATAAGGTTGGATTTACCATAGACTTGGATAACATGGATTATATTGGGTAGTCCATTCAACCCTCCAGTCGCAAAAATAAGAAAAAAAATGAAAAAAATAAAAATGACGAGTCCCTAAGCGAAAAATGAAAGGTTCCTTTCGCCAATGAAAAATTAAAAAATAAGGACACATCCGAGGGTGAAAACCTTTCAAAGGAACCCAAGGATGGAGGTTTGAAAATTCTCCCCATTGCTCAGGAAAGTTCACAAATTTTAGTTGAAGAATTTATGGAGATCAACATAGGCACTAAAGATAATCCTTGGCTAATCTATTTTGTAGCATCTTTGACACAAACAGAGCAACCTGAATTTCGTAACTTCTTCACACAAAGACATATCCACTTTACATGGTCATATGCCAACATGCCTAGACTGGATCTTGACCTAGTATTACATCAGTTTCCATTACAACTAGGTGCTAAACTTGTAAAGCAGAAATTAAGAAAAATGCACCCACAAATTTCTTTATTAGTCAAGGCTGAACTAAAGAAACTATTGGATGTCAGCTTTATCAGATCAATTGACTATGCAGACTAGATTTCCAATCTTGTACCAGTGAGAAAACCAATAGGTGGCATCCAAATTTGTACAGACTTCTAAGATATAAAGAAAGCATGACCTAAAGATGACTTTCCTTAGCCAAATATTGACATGATTGTGGACCTAACAATAGGATATGAAATGTTATCCCTTATGGATGGTTTCTTGGGATATAATCAAATTAGAATTGCACTTGTAGACCAACATAGTACAACTTTCACTTTTCCATGGGGAACTTATTGTTGGAACGTCATGCCCTTTAAACTTAAAAATGTCAGCACAACATATCAACGTGCCATGACAACTATTTTCCATGACCTCGTACACACTCTCATGGAAGACTATGTGGATGATCTGATAGCTAAATCATTGAAAAGGGTTGATCATTTACAGGGCTTAAATAATATTTTTCAAAGACTAGAAGAATACAAATTAAGGTTAAATGCAAAGAAATGTGTATTTGGTGAGCAATTAGGAAAACTTCTCGGATATATCATTTCTAGATGAGCCATCAAATGGACCCAAAAAAAGTGAAAGCTCTAATGGACATGCCTCCACCAAACATTATAAGTCAACTAAGGACACTACAAGGGAGACTGTAGTCTATTAGACAATTCATAGTGCAGTTAGAAAATAAAACACATCCCTTCCAAAATCTACTCGAAAAATGGGTACCATTTCTATGGATAGGTAAGTGCCAAGAATATTTTCAATTGATCAAGGATTACCTACTCACACCGCCAGTGTTAAAGTCACCTACTCAGGGACGACCTTTGATACTCTTCATTTCAGCAACCACATTAGCGCTAGGAGCCTTGCTTGCATAGAACGATAATGAGGGTCATGAAAGGGTAGTCTATTATATTAGCTACACTTTGGTAGGTTATGACCTAAATTACAATACCATTGAACGTGCTTGTCTTGCAGTAGCACTCGGTACTCAAAAAATTAGGCACTACATGTTAAAGCACCAAACAATGTTGGTTGCAAAGATAGATCCTTTGAAGTATCTCCTTAGTAAAGCAACATTAATAGGATGGTTGGCTAAATGGGTAATGGTACTCAGTGAATAGGATATCCAGTATGTAGAAAGAAAAGCTATAAAAGGACAAGTTATTGCTGACCAGCTGGGAGACGCACCGATTAAGGAAGACCATCCTCTAGTTTTAGATTTTCTTGATGAGTTCATCTTTACTCTTGACATGGGAATGACATGCAAGTTATACTTTGATGAGTCCAACAAAAATCATGGTTGAGGGGTTGGCATATTGTTTATCACACCATAGGGCAACACTATTCCTAAGTCATTCAGAATTGCTTTTCCATGTACCAATAATATAGCAAAATATCAGGCTCTTGTAATAGGATTACAGATGGCAATCAAATGGAAGATTAAGCATCTAGAATTTTATGGTGATTCTCAGCTAGTAGTCCGACAAGTTAATGATGACTATGAAACCAAAGATGAAAATCTTGCCCCATACAAGTGGATGGCGGATAGTTTCAGACAAAATTTTGACAATATTGACTTTCATAAAATAGCTCACATTCAGAATAGGGCAGAAAATTCCATGGAAACTATTGCTTCACTCTTGGACATACCTAGTAATGTGCGTAAATTTGATTTTTTGGTAGAACAACTTTTTGTCCCTGTCATTGACGTCCCAGATTCAAAGATGGTGTGTGAACTTGTTGGTCCCAATTCCCCATGGTACAAATACATATGACTACCTCCATGCTAAAATCCTACCCCCTAACCTTTCAAACTACCAATGTAGGACATTTATCTGTAAATTATCTAAGTATACCATGTAACGCCCTGCCACGCAACCCTAGGGGAAGTTGCAATTAACAACACAAATGCAATAATTTTTTTTTTATTAAGAAAAAAAAGCATGAAAGTTCACTACACAATGCCAACAACCCCTAAGGTTATGAGACTGGGTTTACTTCAACCCAAACAAGAAACATGAATTAGAACCATTACATTTAATTGTTTAACAAATTAATGTGCATACATTCCATCTATGATAAAATTAAATTAGACACATAAGAATTTCACATGATCCCAATAATATACTTTACAATAAGATTACAACACTAATTCCTTGAATGAGGTAATTCCAAAATATAAGGTTAAAATTTACAACATCCACCTCGATACAAAGAGGGGTATTAAATTACATTAAAACTGAAAGAATAAACCATGAAGAACTAGATCCCATGAGCTCTCCAACTGGAAATATCATCCACACGAACAAAAAGCTAACCCAACAGATTAAGGTGCACATTCCACCCAACCATGTGATACCCGAAGGCTCACACCCCATGCTAGGAGATAGTAACAAGGAATTCCTAGGCAAGACCATCCACCACTAGACATAGGATAACTAACACTGACACAACCAATCACATGAACCATACAACCATAAGAATAACACAAGTACAACTCTAACATCACTGACATAAGTCACATTGCTTCCAGAAGTAAAATAGATTGAGTACGATAAGAAGTCCATATACATAAAACCAAATACCAACTATTGTCATAGAAAGAGTGTCATCACATAGCTCAACATGGGATCTCCTCTAGGAATCTTCCTAGGCTCTGGCCCCCACTATGGGTTATCTTGGTGGCCTCTACTGAATCTTGGCACCCATACTCACTCATGCGGAATCAAATACCTCTTGTAAGGACAAGATAGATAACCTTTCCATTCCAGGCCTTCCCGTATCATCCCAAGTCTATACAAGCCCTTGCGTCCATGAGCGAGGCTCAATTATCTTAATTAATGTGAAATACCACCTAACTTCTAAGTACATTAATTTAGTTATCACTTGATTAAACCACTTTTGAAGGTTTCCCAGATTACCTTTTTGGGCTCTGGCACCTAACAGAAGCCACTCTTCTACTTGACAATAAACCAACACAAAAATCAATCACCAAGGGTACCAAATTGCATACAACAAGATGACAATCACTCCAACTCTAGGAGGAACATATAATCAAAACTTTCTCCAAACACTGGAGGAAACAAAACACATACTCCACTCCTAATCCAAAGGAGACACAAAACCCATAACCCACTCCTAATCCAAAGGAGGCACAAAACCCAAGACAATCTAAAGGTTGACTGTCATAATGACCACCCATACAAATAAATAAAACCCTATCTAGAAGACTTCAGGACATTTACTCAATTTTCCCATCAACACGAAAGAGGGAGATTACCTAAGAAAATCAATTTAATGATGTAATCACCTACTTTAGGATTGCCTAAATCCAAGTCAAACAATGACATAATGTATATAACCAAGTATAAATAATTAAAGTTGCTTGCACTACTCCAGGGTAATTAAAATTACGTTTGCACAATTGAAGAATTTAAACTAATATTCTATCTCCTTATTTCCCAAATACAAAGAATAATAAAAGTCCACTATTAAAATAAAAGCATTTGATTATACGATTCACTAACTTTCAACTACAATAGAGAAACAATCAACTTAGAATTAACTATATTTAAATACCCATATACATATATATATATGTATTTAAATATTTCTATTTACACTCAACAAATTAAAATATTTAAAAATATATAAGACATATATACATTACATATATATATGCATATTTGCACACTATATATATATACATAATATATATATATATAATATATATTTAAATAATTAAATATTAAAAAAAATATTATTAAAATATTAAAATATTATACATATATACTTATAATATATATATATTATATATATAATAAAATATTACTATATATAATATATATATTATAATATATATATTTATAATAGTAAAATAAAATAATAATAAAAACTTTATAAAAAAATGAATTTTTTTTTTTTTTTAATAAAAAAAAATAGAGTACAGTTAGGGCGCAACTCCTCCCAAAAGGGAGAGGTTGGCTGCCCACGCAGCCTCCCTCATTCGGGGTGCGCTGTGTGGGAAGCGGTGCTACCTCCACAGCGCTCCCCCATGGGGGCGATTGTGGGGGCAGGGCCTTCCCCGCCCCCCCCCTCCTCCCCTCCCGCCCCCCTTCATACAATTTTATTAATAAAAAAAATTGTTTATTATTATTATTATTATTTTTAAAAGAAAACACATAACCTAGAAAAATACAAAAGAACAAAGGGAAAAAACAAAAGAACTCTGTTCTTTGGGTTTTATTTATTTTTATAACAAATAAAAATGAAAACTGGGTAAATTTTTTTTAAATAAACATTCCCAGCATGAAGATAATACAAATATACATATATATATACAAATTTTTCATTGTTTAACAGTGAAGTAGAGCAATTTTTCCCTCCAAACGAAATACACAGCCAAATCATTTGCAAGCACAAATTCTAATTTGCTAGTTCATAACAAAAAATTCTTTTGTGCCACTTCTAATTTTCTGAGGTTTGAATTCTTTTCTTTGTTTTCTTTCCCCTAATTTTAACAAAAGTTTGCAAGTTTTAGAAACAAAATTCACATGGGTTTTCATTGAAATTTAAATAGAATTTAAAACTTTCCCAATAGCTTAATAAAATTTGAAATCTCTTTCAAAAGGAAAAACAAACTCAAAGAAAGAACCTAGTTTTGTCTCCAAAGATAGAAGGATTCAAATGGTGCTTCCAAATCTATTTCCAGCCCACCAAGAATTTCAGCCTTCTTCCTCAAATCCAACAAAGCCACAACAAAAAAACTTTCTCCCCAAATTGGAAATTAAAAATTATATGAAATTCTATTTGCTCAAATAGAATTTTTCCCTAAATTTTGGTCAAACCCCTAAAACTATCCCACCCACTAAATTTATTGAACATTTGGAGATAATTGCAGTTTTAAAAAAAAAATTAAAATCAATTTAATCTCCAAAATGGAATTTCATGCACTTAAAATGAATTTCTTTTTACAAAAAGAATTCAAAATTTTATAAAGGAATTATTTTTCAAATTTATTTCCAAACAATGAAATTTAAAAGATATTTCTATTTTTCTATTTTAAATCAAAATATCACATTATGCCAAACAACTAATTTGATTTAATTTATCCCCATTAATTTAATTAGTCAATAAAATATATCTAATCTAAGATTAGATTATTTTATTAATTAAATTAAATTAATTAATAAATTACTACTTTTCCAACATTACAAATAGATACAATCAATCATCATTTTTAACTTCAAAAGCCATTTAATAACATTTAACTTACAATTTAAATAAAAAGCCAAGGAGGAATGAACCAAATCAAAACTACTAAACCCAATGACAAACTATGACTAGGGTGACGACTTGGCACAGAAAACCTAGTTACTATCTCCCAATCGATAACCGTTGGTCAATGGACACGCTCAGACCTGTGAAATCAGGTGGAGTCGAGGTCCTGTACCTGTCAACTTGTGAACAAAGAGCATATTGAACATGCATATACATGATATAATAAAACACACTGTGAAGAGGAAGTCTCAGAATCATAGGGCGCTCGCAAGCGAGTGATACAATCCCGTCCCCTTCACCAATACAAACTTTTTAACTGACGAGTCTAACATCGATAATATACTCCAAAGTATAAGGAATTTTTTAATTAAATAATCACTATGCTAATTCAAAACATGCCATAATGATAACATTAGAATAAAATACTGTCACATCACACCAATAAACTATCGCTCTATAATTATTGATCAAATCGCACACACATGATACATCTCAATAACCAAAAAAAACACATCAAAGCAAACAAGGACACACTGTCCAGCCCGAACGCAAAACAGAGGGGTATTACATACCATCATTAGAGATACCCTTTATAGACGTGCCCTAGAAAATACCCTATTGAGATGTCTTGATATTGAAGAAGCACAAGCAACCTTGTGTGTGGTACATGACGGTGTATGTGGATCCCACTCTAGCGGTCCTACTTTAGCCAAGAATATTATGAGATTGGGCTATTATTGGCCTATAATCGAAAAGGAATCATATGTCTTTGCCAAGAAATGTTAACAATGTTAGATACACAGAGACTTGATACATGCACCAGAATAGGAGCTTTGTCCAATAAGGTCACCATGAACCTTTTCCCAATGGAGACTCAACCTCATAGGTAAGATACACCCTACATCATCCAATAGTCATAAGTTCATCATTATTGTGATTGAGTACTTTACAAAGTTGATTGAATCCATTCCTATGACCTACATTACTGACACACATATTTCTACATTCATCCTTAACTATATCATTTGTCAGTATGGCGTTCCTCAATCCATAATCATAGATAGTGTTCATCCATTTAAAAACCAATAATTTCATCACCTTTGTGAAGAATTCCATATCCAACACCACTTTTCCACTCCTTATTACCCATAGGGTAATGGCCTAGTTGAGGTGTCTAACAAAATAATCCTCATAATCCTTAGAAATACTATCAATGATATTGGTCATGATTGGTATTTACAACTTAGCCCTACCTTATGGGCTTACTGGACAAGCATTTGTACTCCTATTGGTGCCACTCCATATTCTGTGGTATTCAATTCTGAGTCCATCTTTCCTATTGAAGTCAAGATTCCTTCCCTAAGGGTATCTTTGAAAGGGCATATTGATGATGAAGAGTACCATGTGTCAAGATTACATGAGTTAGAGTTCCTAGATGAATGAAGAAAAAGACACTATCTATCATCTTCAAGCATATCAAAATCATCTTTATCATAGTTACAATAGGAAAGTATTCAATCAAAATTTTGACATTCGTTACCTAGTCTTAATGGAAAATCCAAAGAATCAATTAGAAAGAGAAAAACCAAGAAAGTTTGAACCAAACTGTTTAGGACCCAACATTAACACAAAATCCTTTGGATTAGTAGCATACCAACACTCTACTCCTAAAGGAGAACCATTATCAACACCAATCAATAGCCTTCATCTGAAGAAGTTCTATGCATAGCTTCTAAGAGCCTTGTCTTAATCATCAAAAATACAAAAAATAAAAAATAAATAATAATCGTTACCTAGGTGAAAACCTAGCAAACAAGCATCTTCGTAACATCAGAAAAATTAAAAAATCAAGAAAATGGTAAAGAGAAATAAGTTGTCCAATAATGAAAACCACTTTGGTGGTGCTTTGGATAAGTACTATGGTGAAAACCTGGCAAACAGGCACCATGTGTAGTCGACTCTGCTTCTTTGTCTACCATCATTCTAACCTGACTTTTTGGGCATATCACTAATCTTTCCTATCCACTACCTATACATACCACTCATAATCAATGGTTGTCCTTCCCATAACTTGGAATTATTAACATCGAGCACACTTTACACCCCTATTCCAGTCCTATTCATAATAAATTGGTCTTATACCCAACTAGGGGAAAGCACTTGAATTATGTCATTTGGTTCTTATAATGGCTATTCTGAGGGCATAAAATCATTGAAAAAATACAAAAAAATCCAAAAACATCACAAAATGTCCTAAAAATTTCCAAAAACATAAAAAAAACCTTCAAAAAGACAAAAATCAACACATGTCAAAAAATCCAAAACAAAGTCAGAGTCAATCATACCAATTAGTCTTTGTCATTGTTGAACTACATTGCCTTTGTGACTAGACGTAGGAAAGGAAATCTTTTGATGTGCCCCAGAGGCATTAGGCCATTCTTTTTAGGTTTATCTATATAAAATCATGACTCAATTCTTTGTAAATAAGACAAAGTCATTGGTTGTGTCAAAATACGAGGTCTCTACATGTATAACGCAGGCAAGGCCATCAATCGATGAGTGCTTGATGCCACACAAGGTTAGTCCAATAGGGTTCATCACATTCACTATCACACAAGTCTCTTATCTGTAAATAACTCAAATTTTTTTTAGTCAATCTTGTCGGTCAAAGTCTGGTCAAACTATGAGGTCTTTGTGTGTATAGTAGGAAAGGCCATCAATCAATGAGCCCTCAATGCCACACTAGATTAGTACTTTACGGTTTTTCATGTTATACATTGTCAAAACATCAAGACAAGTCATGCATCAATAAGAAAAACAAGTCAACAAGGTCATCAAGTCAAACCAAACAAATTGCCAAAATAATAACAAAAATAATCAACCTATGTCTTATACAGGATGTGTCCTTGAAAATAGATATGATCATTTAGTTAAACAATCACCATTGCCTTATACAAGTGGTCACATGTCGAAACCAAACTTGACATCTTATACGGTACATGTCTTTCTGAAACTAGGCTCTATCAATGCCTTATACAGATAGTCACACAATCGAAACTAGACTCAAGGTCTTATACAATGTGTGTCATTCTTGAAACTAGACTTTATCAAACATCAATTAAACAACAAATATATCAAATTTTGGCAAATATTTTTATTGGTTTATGACATTATGGCTTGTTTTTTCTTATATTTTCATTTTGCTTTGTCTTTAAGTCTAGTTACTAGCTTTCTCGAGGATGTCCCATGAAGGATTTAGAGAAGCAAGGATATATCAGGTCACTTTTTCTTTGACTATTGTTTGTCGATTGTATTTTTGCTTTGTCTTTGATTAGGGCTACTAAGATTCCATGAGGATTTCCCAAGAAGGATATATAGGATCAATGATGTCTCATGACTCATCTTTTGTTTGATTGTTGTTTGTGGTTTGTCTTGATAGAAAGACTGGGGAAACTTTTCCCTTAGTATGAGTTAGGACATTCCTTGTCTATGACTATCTATTTTTAGCAGGTGGATGACCTTGCACACCTTGGTCTATCTCATATCATGGTGTTTGTTGTCCATTTATATCATTTAATGCCCAATGATGATTTAGTGCAAGGGCTATTATGTTTTGGTAAAACATTGAAGATTTCTAGTACTAACATCCATGTCTTTTATGTTACTATTCATCTTTTTCACACTAACATATCTTATTTCTTTCATTATGATGAAGTCCTATAACATAAAAAAAAATAAAGAATCTTGCATATGCAATCATGTTAGAAACATCATTTAAAAAATTTCATCCATATATACATATTAAATCATACATATATGCTACATTTTTTAAAAAAAATTATAGAGATCCATCGTATATAGGAATCTGTCACATAACATGCATTCACCATCATTAAATGTATAGCATATTACCACAATAAATACATTCACATGGCATTGTAAATACATAAATCACATTGCATCTCATAATCATAAATGCATACATGACATCCATAATACCATAAAATTAAATGCATACATCATCATATAGAATCAACATAATATCATAGGCTGCATTGACACCATAAAATAAATATTGGCATCCATAACACATGCATAAATAGAAGAAAACATAATCATATATAGAATTGCATATCATATAATCACCACCAAAAATTATATATATATATATATATATATATATCACTCAAAAAATGTCATACAACAATGTCATAATATATTTCTCAAGATGGAGCTCACGGGCTCTATAATAAAAATACAATGTCCACAAATAAATATAATATGTCCCTAGTTTGAACTCCTAATACTCTGATGAGGCAAATAAACAGGTGACTAATGGGGAGGTGTTGATGAATTTTGTGCAGAAGGTGGCCTATCATAAGGTCCTAACCTATGAGTTTCTGCGACACCACCAATGCTCTAGGATCTGCTATGCGACGACCTATTGTGTGAACTGCTACTATGCGCTTGCAAATAACTAGGAGCCCATCTCTTATGAGGTACCTCCTACTCATACAAATCTATATAATATCTCTCTATCACCAGCCCTAACAAACTCATGAGTGAAAGTTGTAGCTGACCTAGTGCAGATGGTGGTAAACTCCTAAAATCTCCACTTCATCTCCTACATCCATGCCACAACTTGATTTCTCTCCATATAGGCATTATCCCTCTACATTTGTATCTCATCTCTCTCAACAACCATTACTTTGATCCACTCTTCCAAGGTCTCTACCCTAGCCTACAAATCGGCCAGTCATTGATTAATGGGACCCTCCTCCCATCGTGGACTCTCTCCCTCATCAACATCCCACTCAAAAATCCTATCTTTGAGCTCCCTCTCCTAATCCCCCATCTCCTCCTTTGGAAAATTATCATATATGTCCTCGTATCCTACCCCTAGTAGACCAAGGGCATCCAACTCTGCCTCCTCCTAAATGGCCTCCTTCTCAGCATGCTCCTCATCAGCAGCCTCCTCTATAGCATCCTCCTCACCAACGACTTCCCATACAATGGCATCCTCTCCTCCACCCATCCCCAACATAGGTACATCCTCTTTGTCCCCCTTCATCCTCACAGACAGGTGACAAATCTAGGCTTAGGCCTCTACTACCTCATCAACCCCATCGACCACCCCTACCACCTCCTCCTCTCCCATCATCTCTACCACATCTACCACCTTAACCACCTCCCCTACCACCACACTAACCTTGTGGGTATGTCCCTTGATGCTCTATAGGCATTGGATAATAGGGATTTCTCAAAGGCATAGGCCTATGCTACACCCACTAGGAATCATATGCATTTGTAGTCCCTGCATCCGCAGCTCCGCCCCTCCATCCCCATTGTACTGGTTGCAGGGCATCTATGTCTGCCTCCACTGTCGATACATGAATCTATGGCCCCCATAGAGGAACCTCCTTGGAGGATCGTGAAAACTTAGCTAAGGCCCACAACACATCCTGTACCTCACCAAACTGTTGTAGCACTCTATCTGGTAAGTGTCTCTCAATAATGTGAACTCTAGAAATAGTCCTTCCTATCAAATATCATGTCTGTTGATAGAAAGGAAAGTGCCAATGCTTGTCCCGCCATTGTGCATAATCCATGTAAGGCCTCTATATAAATTGTACGAGGGTATTAATAACATGTCTCCAGCACCCTGTTTCTCCCACATGAGTCTGAATGATGGTCCTGACATATCAAAAAACAAAAGGGGATCTATTATCTAACTAAAATACAACTTGTAGGAAGAAAATAGCGATGTGCTCCCATGCACAGATCATTAGAAGAATAGTGTCATAGCTCATCGACTACGCCTCCCTGAAAGCTATATTGTGCAAGTGAAAATATATCATCACAAGTAAACAAGGGCCCCATGCATATACAACCTATTTCTCTAACATCCCTACAAACATATCCTCCCACCCAACAGGAAACCCATGCCCTTGATGGTCAGGTAAAACAATTCTAGCAATCAAAGTGCACAACACACAATTGATCCACTCATATCTATCAGCAAGGACATGGAATCTGATAGATCATAATTCTCTATACCCAACTCTCTAATATCATCATGCACATAAAAATGGGCCAAGTCACTATAACCCCTCTAGGTATTATAGAGGACTCTCTCACCCCTGATCGACAATTGAAGAATCCTATAGAGATCCTCTAAATTAGTAGTCGTCTCTCCTATAAGAAAATGGAAAGATGATGTCTCTGAATGCTAGCACTCACAAAGTGTAGTGAGCATCCCTTAGTTTGCCTGAATAGTAGGCATAAACATCACATGATGCAATCCAAGGTTCCATATCAACCATCTCTCTACACACGTAGTTGGTATCACAATTCATAGATAGCTAGCCTCGACTCTTGGGTGTATATCAGATCCAAAACATCCTACAAATGAATAACAAATACCTTGTGTTAGAACTAGAAAGCCAAATCTTATGACATAAAATTTTCAAAAATTTTGACAGGAAAATGCATCATTTTATTATCAAATGTGTTGCACAATGCATATGCATCATTCAACCTTGCAAATGCATCACAAAAATTTAAATGCATCATTTTATCTATCAAATGTGTCACAAACCTACATATGTGTCATACCATTTCTACATGTGAACAATCATGCATATGTGTAACATCAAATGTGGTGCACAATAATACATGCAAGACTGTACATAACTAATGTGACTCAATAACACATATGCATTGCAGGATAAAACAAATGTGTTAATTAGAACCTAAAGCAAAAACAATCCCTAAATATGTTTTACAAATGCATTGTATCACGAGCACATGCGTTGCATTACGAATGCATTTGCATCAAAGTAGAAATGATGCATATGCAAAAAAGAACTTTAAATGCCTAAAAATGTGTGAAAATTCAAATTTCAAAAGACGATTTTAGGGTACACTGGGGGTCTTGCGTCGGATGGTTGTCTAAAAGTACTACCTTGATAACCGTGGTGCTCAGTGTATGGAATGGGCAACATTTTGGTTGAATGCTCCAGAGCAAAATCAAGGTTTTCTAAACTTGAGGGGTGCAAATGAATTCATTTTTTACACAATTACCCTTACCTATTTCACACTGGGGCACGACTGGGGCATGTATTTTTTATTCTTTGACATAAATGCCAAAATGACATTATATCAAAGAGGGGCAAACTATAGACACTGAAAATTGTGCTAGGCCTACGATTCTAATTTTCATCAGAATTCTAATCTTCATTTTCATAATTAAATAATGTTAATTGTTTAATTATTTTCTAAACTCATTTTTCCTCTATTAATTAAATAACTTTAATTATTTAATTAATTCATTCTTACCTTTATTCTTCCTTGATTAATTAAATTAATATTATTTATTTAATTAGGCCATTAATTAAATCTATCCTTAATAAAATAATCATTTTAAATTATTTATCTCCTACCACATTTTCGAATGTAATTAAATAATCACTTTAATTATTTAATTATTCTTTAGCCTTTTCTATCTTTAATGAAATAAATCTTTATTTATTTAATTTAATCTTAAATCTTGAATGTTGAATTAAATTATTATTCATTTCATTAAAAGGTATATCCTTAGCATATTCCTCTGTGATTGGATAATCTTTGTGTTATCTAATTAGTCATTTATCACTTACGTGTAGATCTAAATTAATCATGCAGTTATATGATGATTTAATATCTGATTATCTCTTATGAATAGACTCTTTGTCTTAATCAATTTGTTATCTAGATTTATTCTTATCTTTTGCGTGCAAACCTTTATTAATTAAATAACTTTAATTATTTAATTAATTTATTCTCATCTTCTATCTTCGAGAATCTTTATCTTTACATGTAAACTTTATTCTTTCAAGTTTTGAATAGTCTTAACTAAAGATTAAATTATTATTTAATTCAATCTCCACCTTTTATGCTTTTTAACTTGCACTAATTCAACCCTAATTTGAATGCATGTCAAATTTTTCAATCTTAATCGTCGATCTATCTTTTAATTTGATCCTATCATTTGACAACAATGTTTTCTATAAATTCGCTTGACCTTCATCATTATTTCTCCTCCCAAAATGTTATGAGTTTTGAAAGCAATCAAACTTTAGAATCTTTGATGTTTTTTTTTATAACACTATCATCAGGCTATACTTACACACTTAAAAGAAATCTAAGGGAAATAATCATACAATGGAAAAATGGAGAAGTGCAATTGAGGTTACTCATGGAATTACATAGATGTTTGGTGAGATCATTCTTGTAATTATGCTTTTACATTCCATTGCTCTTTGTTGTTAGCGTAGGTTTACTTTTGAGTTTATTGCATTGTATTTCTTAATCTTGCTTGTTTTCTTGTGGTACAAGACTCATACGCCACCTTGGGTGTATGAGTTCCATGTAGCCCAAAATTAAAATTATTTCAAATATATGGCAAGGCTTTATCCTCCTAGATCTGATGTTGGCTTGTAGTGTTCTAATTTTGGGAACTTTTGCATAATTAAATATAAATACAAGTTTATTTCACTTATTTTACACCTAGCAAGTTGAATGAGCATTCCTTATAGCAATTTTGAGTTCACAAGAGCATTCAAGTGTTTACAAGATCATTCAAGAGTCTTCAAGAGCATATTATCAAGCATTATATAGCATTATTCAAGCATCAAGCATCATGTAAAATTCTTCATGCATCATGTCTATTTTTGAGCTAACAATTGTGATGTATGGTTTCATGATTCAAGATATAATTTCATTCAATATATATCATATTCAAGCAAGATTCAAGGTATACATCCATTGGATCCATCTTACACATGTTTGCGACACTTCATTGCTAGGGTTTGGTGAGTTGCAACATCATATTTTGTTCATTCATTATTCTCCATTCTTATTTCATCTTATTTCAAGATTTGATTACCAAAATAAGGTTTGACCAAGAAAAACCCATTTCCACTAACAAAACAGCATTTTCCCATCTCTTTAGTGTGTGATTTTCAAGTTTATATTGAAGATAAATTGAAGAGAAAGTTTGGAAAAAGTTGTCAAAGTTCCCAAAGTTATCAAAGTTGTCACCTTGCATTGGAGATACTTGGAAGACTTTTATAGGTTGAAAATCATGGTTTTGGATCCAGAAATTAATTGGGAAGCACAAAGCGGACCTTGAAGACCATGTTCAAACATTGAAATTTTAGAAAGCCCTAATTAGACTGATACAATAGTTCTGGAATATGAATCCTAGTTTAGGTCAAAATTTTGGTTTGACACATTCAAACATCCATTTTCTAGATTCCTCTTTCTACATAGAAACCCAGATCTGGGATTGATTCCCCCAGGTTGGCATATGAGTCCCAGTTAGCATTAAAGTTATAATTTCTAGCATTTCAAAACTCCATCCTATCATATTTAAATTTCCAGGTGGACACATTCCATACTATATATTTATGTTTTCTTCTACATACATTTCTAGGTCATTTAGAGTAACATTGCATCATATTAGGGCTAAGCATCATATCTTGCATTGCATTCATCTTTCCAAGTCCAAACTTGGTGGAGAACCCGTCATTAATATCTAAACATACCCTAGGATACCCTATTGTCAAATCTCTTCCTTCTTTTAACATTTGATTGAGATCTCTAAGGTTTCCTTGAGTGTAGCAAGTGTGAAATAGGAACCCTAACCTTGTGCTCCATCCCTCCAAGGTGGGGAGAACAATTTTTGTTGTTACATATACATATATATCTATGTTTATATATATATATATATACGTATATGTGTGTGTATAAATATATGTATACACATATATGCATATATACATGTACATATATATAAGTATATGTGTACGCATACATATATATATATATATACCTTTATATACATACATATATGTACTATATATGCATGTACAGATATATCTATATGTGCAATACATACATACATGCATACATACATCTTTGTACATGTATATATACTCTTTGAATAGGTTTACTTCATTAATCCCCTTATTCCCTTTCTAATAGAAATATATCATACTATTAGATTAATCTAGATAACTGTAATGTCGCAGAATTGCACCTAAGCACAATTCCAATTTTTACACTTTTTCCTAGCATTTATGACACCTTAGAGCATCAATGAAAAAAATACCATAGGTCAAAATTTCACAATTTTATCCCCATATTAACTAGTGGTGAAGCGAAAAAATCCTAATGACACGTTTCTCAAAAATCTAGGCTATGGATGCCTACATGGCGCACAGATGTTTGCATGACGCGCTAGCATCCTAGCAGTTTTTTGAGTTTGAAATGAGGAATCTCAAATCTTGACTCTTTTGACATGTGTCCCAACAATCAAATTTGGGTTGTAATGGCTCATTTTCACCCTTCCATGTAAAAATATCCCCTCATTTTCTCTCATTTTGGGGTTCAAGTCATTGATTTAAGCTCTCTCTTCAAGTTTTTTCACTCTTGAGTTCTCTTCATTATTGATAGCAACACTCTCACAAGCAAAGCCATGTCAAACTAAGATCCATCCAACAACTATAGCTATCAAGCAAGCACTCAATGGTGTGTCAGTGTGCTCTGAAGAGGGCCTAGGCCCATGGGTAATGCTCCCTCTCTCTCTCTCTTAATTTTTTGCATTTACTTGTTCGTTTACTATTTAGTGTTGTGGGTTCCACTCTTGTAGTGTTTTTTTCTTTCACTATGGACTTTGTCCATTTTATTTACAATCCTTGTTATCTAGCTTTCTGTGGAGGTGGGAACACCAAAACAAGGGCCTAACTAAGGCATATCCCTATGGGTATGTGCACGATCATCATGGAAAAAATAGGCCCTTAAGTGGGAAAAAAATAAAAAAAATCAAAGTTAGGAAATTTGACGTAAAAATTTGAATAAGTTATCTCTATTATTTCAAAAATATGTAAGAATATAATTTCTAGCAAATTGAATGTATTTTCTAAACTTCTAGGTTTGTTAAAAAAAAAAAAATATATTTGGTGAAAATTTGAAATTTCAATGCAGTAGTACTTAAATTTTAGGGAAAAAATAAGTAGTTGTTTGTCTGACCACCCTATTTTTTTATAATATTTTAGATATAAGTAGAGGACTCATGTCTCGATGTGATGCATATATTTTTGTTTTTTTTTCCAAGTAAATAATTAATTATGAATTTTTTATTACATATTTTAAAAAATATAAAAAACTTGTATGTCTAACCACCTTAACTTGGTCAAAAATTCATGAAATTAATTTTTTTTATTTTTTTAATCGTATAGTATGTGAAGCATAGAATGTGACGCATTTTTTGGATTCAAAAAATGTGATACCATTTGAAAGCTATAGATTTTTTTCAATCAGTCTATCATTTAGGACTTTAGTCATAATTTGAATAGAAAATGAATAATAATTACTTATTAAATTCAAAGTAAAGCATAATTTATATTGGTGGAAATTTGAGAATCTCCTTTAAAAACCCTTTTCATTTCATCAATTTTGGGTAAAAAAAAGGTCATCGGCCACATACCCCATCATATTGCCACTTTTTGGCCCATCATGATCCTGCACATACCCCTATACAACCCCAACCTTTTCCCCTCGTCCTTCTATTCATAGGTTACAAAGCAGAGCTTGGCGTGAAGACTCAAACTTCTGGTTGAAGGTAAGTTTTCTCCAAGTTCTCCTTGTTCTTTTCTTAAAGTCTTTATTCTCTTTTTTATCATTTTGTTCAGTAGGCCTTAGATCTGATTTAAGAAATGAGACCTTATTTTTCCCATTTGAGCTCCTAAGACTTATGTTGCTTAGGATGACAGTGCACCATTTGGACAATAGCACACTACACTAGCATCCTAAATCTAGGCTAATGTCCTTTGGCTGAGAGCTCCTTTATTTGAGGAAGAAGTCTAGAAGTTTCACTCTCTTGGGATCTAAAGTCGTCTTCTCTAAAATATAACTTGTGTACATTTCTTTACAATCTCTTCATTTTGTTTATGTTGAGGTGGATAAGGGTAGTTCATTCCTTGGTGATCTCTTGATAACAAAGAGACCCATGTGCAGCGAATCCCTCTTATCTCACATTTTGGTGAACATGACGTGAACATGTTGGATCTATTATTACAATGTTTCCATGTTTATGATAACATTTTCTCTAAGGAGTATTTCAATATATTTGATGACACTCTAGATGAATTCTTGGGGGTGCCCTCCTCTATCTGCAAACCTTTCAAGCAAACTTCCTCTCTGCAAGCTGGGGAGTCAGTAAATGTAGTTGTAGTCTTTATGGCCCCTCCAAGCCCTAAGAGAACTATAATTTATGTGACCTCGGCTAGCCCTTCTTCTACAAAGAATTAGTTTTTCTATGGGAATTCATGTCAAGAAGATTCATTGGACTCGTACTCGAGGTTCGTAAAAGCTACGAACTCCACTTCCTATAATGTTGTTGGGTAAACATATAATACAAGGAGAAATAAATAAAACTTGGATCAACAACCTTTTGTTCCTACGTCTCAACTAACTCAAGCTCCTAGTTCTTTATCACCTTCTCAACCAAGCCTTCCTTCAAAACCTAAACCTGTGATTAAAGCACTAGGTGATTATGATGTTGTCGAGCAACTTCTTGTTACTGTAGCTAATATCTCACTTTGGTATTTTATTCAAACCACTCTAGTTTATCACAAAATAATTTAGGAATCCTTGTTGAAGATCCTCTTGCCTACCTCCACTATGTATACGGATGTTAAAGCGTTGTTGGCTCATATTTGAGTAGATTCACAAAATATCACATTCCATCTGCAAGAAATCCTACCTCTGGATGTGTAGAAACAAGTGGACCTCATGATGATTATAATTAATGTTAATTATATTGATATTAGGTGTACTCTCATTGATACCGGTTTAGCTCTCAATGTCTACGGTATCGACCTAATACCCAAGATTAAAGTTTTTTCATCTTCTATATCTACTTCTTTCTTGCACATTTTTGGGTTCAATAACGCCAGTCATCATGCTCTAGGCATGATAATACTACCTTTGTAGCTAGGTATCATTACCTTACCTACTTTGGTTTACATGATGCTTGGCCCTTTACTTTACAATATTCTTTTGGGAAGACCCTAGATTCATAATATGGGTGTCATAGCTTCTAATTTACACCACTCCTTAAATTTCTTTGCAAATAATTAGGTAGTCATGGTTAAAGTTGATCCAAAATGTGTTCACCTTTGTGAGCTAGCAGTTATCGGTCAAGCTTCAATCATCTGCACTCTTAAGAATTGTATTACATCCCTAACTGCTGGCACTATGGCGTGTTCCTTAATGATACCCTCTATGGAGGTTGTCCCCGAAGAAAATTTCATTAAAGATGAACCACCTAAAGAAGAATGTCCTAAGTATCCCCCATATTCTACTTATTTTGAGTCAAATGATTTCTTTGGTGATGATTGGGGCTCTCTAGAATTCTCTAAATTCTTCATTGCAGAATACAAAGTGAGTCCCACTCGTATAGACTTTCTCAAATCCTCTGATCAATGTGAAGATGGATAATACTCCCGTTGAGGAAGAGAAATTTGATCCTATCAAGGAGACCAGTCCTTCCCCTACGAAGGAGAGTAGCCCACTCTTGCAAAGGAGGTTAATGTTTGTGAACCAAGTGAAGGAGGTGAAAGCACTCACATGGATGCATTTGATGTTCATTGGTGGAATGAAACCCTCTACGCAAAGCTGCCACCTCCCAATTTTTTGCAAACCTGCTATGGTTTAGATATGAAATCACTTCTCATTATGGCTATGGGTAGAAATACCTAGGTCCTATCGAGCAAGGAATTCAAGTTCCTATGCAGTTTAAGCTATGAAAGCGCTATCTAGGTTTGGCATGCTCTATTGAACAATCTAAGTAGAAACCTTGGTGTAGTGTCATTATGATTTTGGTTGAACCACTGAGTCTGGTCCATCCTAAATTGATAGAGGATAGGGGTAGGCTATGAAAATCCCTTTAGATGTCTTCTCTTTAGATGAAGCACTTGAGGAATTCCTAGGTGCCTACTCCTCGTTTCCTCCCTTCCATCAGAAGAGATGATTCCTATATAACCTGCATAAACAAGCGTACTTTGGAGAATCTATCCTAAGTATAATGAGCAGGACCCTCTATCCAATATTGGTAATGATATTCCAATATCACATCTTCAAGATTGTAGTTCTCTCCTTAAATGAGATACTAATGAAATCTCTATGGATCCTAAGTCTTCTGAAAAAGTAATTAAGTTTGGGAAGTGTCTTCCTTTAGAAGAAGTGGATGATGATTCCAATCTCTTACATTCTCATCCTAATATATTTTCTTGGATGTACGAGGATATGTCTGGTATTAATGAGTATATAGTGTTTCACAATATTGTCCTTTGTCTTGATGCCAAGCTGGTTAAGCAAAAAATATGAAAGATCAATCCCAAGTTGGCATTGATGGTTAAGAATGAGATAGAGAAGCTGTTGAAAGCAGGATTTATTTGTCTAATCGACTACTCCCCTTGGATCTCAAAAATTGTTGTTGTTAGTAAACCTGATGGTTGTATTTGCATATGCATTGAATTTCATGATCTTAATAAGGATTCTCTTAAGGATGAATTTTTGTTACCTAATATAGATATGATTGTAGATTCGACTGCAATCCATGCCTTGTCTTTCATGGATTGCTTCCCAGGTTACAATCAGATCCATATTAATCTAGAAGATCGGTACAAGATAGACTTCAATACCCCTTGGGGTACCTTTAGTTATATGGTAATGCTCTTTAGGTTAAAGAATGTAGGATCAACTTACCAATGGGTGATGACCCTAATATTTCATGATTTTATTCATAAGATAATAGAAGATTATATTGATGACATCTTCGTGAAATTTATAACCTGTCAAGATCATGTAAAGAACCTTCATCTTATTTTTGAAATGCTTTGGCTCTATAAGATGATACTCAATCCTCTTAAATTTTTTTTCGATGTAGATGCTAGAAAGCTTTTGGGATTTATAGTTTCTCATTGTGGAATTGAATTCAACACAAATAGGATCGATTCCATTGTTACTATGCCTCCATCCAAGAATATTACCGAATTTCAAAGCTTACAAGGGAAGATTCAAGCAATTTGTAGATTAATATCTCAATTGTCTAATTGTACTCTTCCCTTCACTCATCTCTTCAAGAAAGATGTTCACTTCATATGGGATGAAGAGTGCCAGAAATCTTTTGAGTCAATCAAAACATATTTGGTCATTCCTCCTATATTAATGTCGGCTATGCAAGATAGACCCTTTTTTCTTTATCTTGTGCATCACCATATGCTTTGGAAACTTTACTGGCTCAGTATGATGATGCCAAGAAAGACAAAGTAGTCTACTACATTATCCGTGTTCTAACAACTATGAAACTCATTATTCCTCCATGGAGAAGCAATTCCTTCCTCTTGTCTTTGCTACACAAAATTTAAGGCACTATCTTCTCCATGTCAAAACACATGTTATCATGAAAAGTGATCTTCTAAAACATTTGTTCTCTAGTGCCAATCTTGTTGGGAGATTAGTGAAATGGGTAATGTTACTCTCTGAGTTTGACATAATGTTCATTAATTAGAATTCAATAAAGAGTCAAGCAGTTATCGATCAATTGGTAGACACCCCCTCATCCCTCTCCTTCCTAAGTTTGGATCTATGTCCTGATGAGAGAATCTTTGTGATTAACTTTGACCTTGAATATAAAATGTACTTCGATGGGTCAAGATGTCAGACCGATTCTAGAGCGGGTATGGTTCTAATGTCTCCTGAAGGTAAATTGGTCCCTCTCTCCTTTTGATTGGACTTTCCTTGTACTAATAATATCACAGAGTACGAAGCTCTCATTGTTGACTTGTGTGTCACGATTGCACTAAAGATAAAACATCTCTACATACTAAGTTATTTTGAGCTCATTGTGAACTAGATTATAGGAGACTATCAAGCTAATTAAAGTAAGTAGTCTCAGTATCGAGACCTTGCTTTTTCCTTGCTTAAATGGTTCTCTTCTTTGACAATAGATACTATCCCTAAGAGGGATAATAGACATGCAGATGTCATGGAAAGCCTTGCTTCACTAGTACCTTCAGGTGAGGATACGAAAGAATACCACTTCGTGGTTCAGGTCCTTTTGAACCCAGCTATTTTTTGACCAACCTGAATCCAAAACCTCTTTGTTTTCTCATGTGCACATGGGAGAATGGTTTTATAGTATTTTCAACTACCTAAAGACTAGAAACTTTCCCAATGATGCGATGAAGAATGATTGCACTCATATACGAAAGCTTTTAGCCCATTATGTTATTCTATCTGATGCTCTATCAAAAATCTTATATAGTTTGATTTTCCAATGTCTCACTAAAGCAGAAATACCCCCACCCTTAAAGAATCCCATTCAGACTCTAGGGGTGGACACTTTGCTGGTAAATCCCCCGTGAGGAATTTGATACACAAGGGGTAATTTTGGAAAATAATGGAACAAGATTCCTTCAATTTCATTAAAAAGGGTCTACAATGTCAGCAACATAGTCGTCTTATTCATGCATGTGCACAAGATTTGCAAAATCATACCTCTCCTTGCTTGTTTTCAAAATAGTGGTTTGAAGCTATTTTTAGTTTTCCTCTAAACAACATTATTTCCCATTTTAGATTGCCTGCTACGCTCATTTCTGACAATGGTATGCCATTTAATAACAAGGAAGTAAAGAAATTCTTAGAGAAAATTCACATACAACATATATTTTCTACACCTTACTATCCATAGTCTAATGATCAAGCATAAGCATCTAATAAGACTCTTGAGCTCATTCTTCATAAAATAGTTAAGAAGCACGGTAAGGATTGGCATATTCAATTAACGTATGCTTTGTGGGCCTATCGCATGAGCATTCGTACAATGATGAGAATGATGCCTTACAACCTCGTGTATGGTGTTAAAGCTATCATGCCTTTAGAGTTGGAGATTCCCTCCTTGTGGGTTTCTCTTCAAGGGTTAATTGATGATGAAACTTATCGAGCTAATCATTTGCATCATCTATAGATGCTCGATGAGTGCCAATTATAGGCCCTCGATCATCTTAAAGCTTATCAACAATCATTTTCAAGATAGTATAATCAAGGTGTGCTTCCTAGGACTTTTAAGCTGGGTGACTTGATTCTTTAAGAGAATCAGAGAAATGTAAATGCATCACCTAATCAAAGAGGGAAATTTAGTCCTAACTAGTTAGGCCCTTATATTGTTGTCTCTATGTATGGTTTGGGTTCCTATAGATTATCTTCTATGGATGGAATGCCTCTAAAAGAGCCCGTTAATGCGATACATCTCCATCGATACTATGCGTAGTGTCCAATGTGTCATATGTGTGGTGCTCACTCTTAAGGAAAGTAGCACTACATATGTTGACATTATTCATTAACACATTATGAAAATTTTTGTGTTATGACATTACCATGTGTGTGTGTGTGTGATATACATACATGTGTCTTGCTATGCTATGTATCCATGGATCACATTACATCTTTTAAGGTACTTAAATCATCATTATATTTAATTGACATACATCCTTGTGTTTTCATTAAATCATATTAGTATCTAATGTACACATACATCCATATAAGCATATAATATCTATTGCATCAACATACATGAAAGTAAAGAAACATACACATCAAAATACACAATTCCATGATGTCGAAACTATATATACATACATATATATATATATATACATACATATATATATACATATATATATATATGTATATATATATGTATATATATACATATGTATATATATATATGTATATATATACATATATATATATGTACATGTATATATATATATATATATATATGTATATATATATACATATATATCAAGGCCACTACTATCAAAAATGAGTGGCTACTGAATATATTTCTATACAAAAAATATATAGCTCTTGCTACAAAATGGGAAGTCCCTATGGCTGTAGCGGATGGCTCCCAGAGCCCTTCGACCCTAGCTACTATTGTTGTGGTCTAGGGAGAATTTTTGTAGTGGTTATGGACCAAGATCAATGAGAGCATGATGTGGATAGAGCTACTTGAATCCCCCTGATCTCTCCCTACAGGAAGCATATCATGAATTGTTCCTATGTCAGCTCATGTCACAACTATTGAACATCTGCTACCAGCTCAAAAATGTGGGAATTTCACCCTATGGAAATTGGTCAGTAAGCCTTGAGAATTGTCCAATGAATCGGCACATGAGGGGCCAACTCTGATATGCACTAAGCCATCAACCCAATCCATCCTTGTGCATCCTCTGTAACCAAAAAAATAAAGAGTGAAATCAATACATGGCATACTTGTATAATCATAAATAGAGAAAACTAAAAGTACTGAAATATAAAGAACATCCTCAATATACCTAAGTCCCCCGGCTGCCATGTGGAGTCAGGGTGAGGAGCGACACTAGGACCTACACTGCCGACATTGGTAGTCACTCCTAGTGCAACCAAGGCCACCACTACTATGACAGTAGGTGTTGGTGGCACCGACAAGATAGGGGTAGCTGGTGAAGGGTTTGATCTCCTCCATCACCTTGATCTCTATGACATTGCCTCCTCCTCCTATGATCTCTCCTCCTTAGCCTACTACTACCCTCTCTACCTATCCTATGGTGTTGGAAGTGGTGCATCCCCCTGTGGTCCAAGATCCCCTCTACGTGCATCCTTGTCAAACATTGTTAGAGGATGGCACCTATCCCACCAACCTTTAAAATCTATAGCAATGCTGACATCATCTGTTGGCACTATAGGTAGCAAATCTTGGTTGAGCTCGTCATCATTTGAAGGGAAAAAATTGGTGATGGTAGGGCGGGGATGGTCCCTAGCTCTCGTCGTACTCTTGAAGGACTATGTATACATGGGCACATTTGGAGGAATAGTTTGTACATAGCCATGATGTCGCATGACCCGACTCTAGTAGAATGGTACAATAATATGGTCACGGAAACCTATAAGAAAATGGTCTCGCTATAGGTTCTTGAGATACCTGCTATCATTGACTCCTCTAAAAATGTGATAGGGTCTCCAATCTGACCTAGTCCAAAGCAAGTGTATCAAACTAAAAGTTCCAAAACTATAGATCTTTGTGTCTCCACTAGCTTGTGATATCATACTAGTGGGCCATGGGGATGTGATACAGTCGTCGCTAGCAAAAACTGACTATCCTTGTGCACATAATGTGGATGAAATCCCACACCTGCAGGAGTGTGCACGCTATAAGATTGTAGTACTCGTAATGGATGTACCACCCTAGCTCTTGGTATAGGTGCACTAGTATGCTATGCCCCTAGGAAAAAACTATCTGGTGCTCTACCATCTCACAAATAGCATGGATGAGACCCTCATGCAGGTGATAGTCTCTCCCATCAATCATGATCTAAAAATCCATGGTCACGACCATCACTCGATGCAATAGAGGTGTAGTGGTCAACACGTAGTCATACTAATGTGTATAGATATGACTCATGCCATCGCTGCCATCAATCTGCCCTGAGTCATAAAGGACTCCCTCTGACTGCTCCCATGCCAATTGGGTGTCATCGATAACCACCTACCATCCACAAATGGGTAGTTTGAGGATCTGGTACACGTCCGAGGATCTGGTACACGTCCTCCAATGTAATCATCATCTCCCTAGTGGGCAACTGGAAAGATGATGTGGTTACATCCCACCACTCCATCAGAGTCGTAAGTATCCTCTTGTGATAGCACATCACTAGCATGGTAAATGCATTCTAGAGACCGACCTACTCCAGATGTGTGACCTCATTGTCACTGAGGTGGTCCCTCTACTCATCAACCAGATGATAAGCTCGCCTACTAGAATGCTCCCTAATCTTAGGATATTCCTACGAAAAGTGGAAAAAATTATATGTCAAAACATGGAATTTCAATTTGAAAACAAAAAATTTACCAATACTTTTGTGCAATGTGTGGATGTCTATGTGCCACGCATATGTCATGATTCGCTATTGACACCCTGAGGACGCCAACGCATCCTGGGGACAACAGAGTAGAGATAGGACTTCAGTGTGGGACCTAGGTGACAACGTGTATTTTAGACATAAGCACCAAAAAAAGATTCCTACATAGCTAAACAAGGAAAAAATTGATAAAAACATGCTAAAATTCATAAAAAATGTGGTGTCAAGACCTACCTGGTCCACCTTGCAACCCTCAGTAATGTCATTGATCGGCTACTTCAGTCTTAGCACCTCATTCTCTCTCCTTCTCGACATTTTTCTAGCTTTTCTCTCACAAAATTCAACAATTTCCTCACACTAAATAGTGAAAATGATCCTTCTAGGGGCCCACCTAGGTATATATAGGCCTCCTAGGGCCAGTTTTTCTTGGATTTTTGTGGCTTCCCAGTTTCTCCTGAATTTACCCCACCTAGTTGTGGGAAAACTCAAGTGGGGGAATATAATCACCTCTTGATCATATTTTTCTTTTGAATCATCGAATTTTTCTTGACCATTCTTCTCGTCATTGTAGCTTCTTCCCATTATTGAAACTAACATAAAATTTTGTGTGATTTTTTACAACCATACTGTTGATATTTGTTGAGCTTGGTTTTTGGGGGCACCTTCGGTATCAGTTAGCTCGACCTCAGTGGCCTCTAGGGCCGCTTTTCTTGGCATGCAAATCTATAAAATTTATGTCTAAGGTAAAAAATTTCTTCTCTACTTTAGTGTGGCTGATTTTTTCCCAAAATCGAGCCCACTAAAGTGGGGTAAAAATGTAATGTTGTAGAATTGCACCTAAGCGCAATTCCACACTTTTTCACTTTTTCCTAACATTTATGACACCTTAAAACATTAATGAAAAAAATCCCATGGGTCAGAATTTCACAATTATAATGCCATGTGGACCAGTGGTTGAGCAACAAAAGCTTAATGACACGTTTCTCAAAAATCTAGGCCTTGGGTGCCTGTGCGGTGCACGAACGTCTACGCGATGCACTAGCGTCATGGTAGTTTCTCAAGTTTGAAATGAGGAATCTTGAATCTTCACTCTCTTGACACGTGTCCCAGCAATCAAATTTCTCGTATAACGGCTCTTTGTTGTTGTTGCATGCAATAAAAACCCCTCATTTTTTGTCATTTTTGGGTTCATGTCATTCATTCAAGCTCTCTCTTTAAGTTTTTTCACCCTTGAGTTCTCTTCATTCTTAATAGCAGCACCCTCAGAAGTGAAGTCATGTCAGACTAAGGTCCCTCCAATAGCTATAGCTCTCAAGTAAGCACTCAACAGTGTGTTTGTGTGCTCCAAAGAGGGCCTAGGCCCTAGGTAAAGCTCCCTCTCTCGCACACACACTTTTTTAACATTTAACTGTATATTTACTACTTAGTGGTGCAGGTTCTACTCCTGAAGCAGGTTTTTCTTTCACCACATGCTTTGTCCATTTCGTTTACAATCCTTTCCTATCCGGCTATCTGTGGATGTGGGAACACTAAAACGGGCATCTAACTAATGCAAACCCCTATATAGCTACAACCTTTTCCCTTCATCTTTCTATGCATAGGTTGCAAAGCAGATCTTGGAGTTAAGACTTAAATGTCTGAATGAAGCTAAGTTTTCTCTAGGTTCTCCTTATGATTCTCTAAAAGTCTCTATTTCCTTTTTGATAATTCTACTCAGTAGGCCTTAGATCCGAGTTGATAAGTAAGACCTTATTCTACCTATTCTAAGCCTTATGTTGCTTAGGATGCAAGCATTCAATTTGGACAAGAGCACGTCACACTGGCATCCTAAATCTACACTATCATCCTTTGGCCTAGAGCTCCTCTTTCTGAGGTATAAGTCTAGAAGTTTCACTCTCTTAGGATCTAAAGTAGTCTTCTCTTAAATATAACTTGTGTACGTTTCTTTACAAACTCTTCATTCTATTTATGCTGAGGTGGATAAGGGCAATTTGTTCCCTGGTGATCTTTTGAGAACAAAGAAACCCATGTAGAGTGAATCCCTCTTATCTCACAATAACATTCCTTGAAAGGGCTTGATATGCATTCCATAGTTAAATTGATTCATACAAAACAATAGATTAAATACTAACATTGGAACAACCAAGTTCATCTATCTTTCAAGTAAATCCATTGAGATTATATTTCATCAAGAGATACTTTGAATCACAAAATATTTTTTACTCTTCCTACATGAAATTATAATTTCTCTAATACCATATATTTGAAGACATTTATATCACATTTTTTTCTTATACTTATGTTCTAAAAGTAGTGATTGTTCCTGCTTGTACCAACTTCTCGTTCAAATAATTATGGGATTGAGTTAACCAAGAAAATATTTCCATAAAAATACAAAATCAAGTTACCAAGGAGGACAACATTATATTTCTATGTTTTCCTCTTAATAACATCTTAACACAAAATAAATTTGAATTATATTTGCATTTGACCGAAAAGTATAAACAAGTATTGTAGAAAACTCTTGTAATCTACATATGAATATATATATATATATATATATAAATATATATATATATATATATATATATATATATATATATATATATATATATATATATATATATATATATATATATATATTCCTTTCGTATGCAATAATATCATTTTACCGCTATTTCAAAGATTTAAAGTTCCATTTACTAGTACAATAATTGTATATGAAATGAAATATATGGACTTTTATTTCAACACTATTGGTCTCTTCATATTTTTTAAAAATTATTGCATCCCTAAAGTATAATCTATATGATGAGAGAAAATGAAATAAAATGTAGTAGACTCACACTCTATAGTTAAAATCATTTCATATTTTTGCAATACCATTTTTCTCACTATAATCCCACAATGGATTTTTCAACCCTTTTACAACCAACATTTATGCTTCATAATAAAAAATCCTCTTTATGAATGATTAAGACAAATATTACATAACATCCTTGCAATAATAATAAGTAAGACCAAATAATAATGATCTTTCAACATAGCTAGATAAACCGAAACCTTGAACACCATAATAAGATAGATCATCTTCCAATGCCAATGGGAACCCATGTCACAACTTTAGGATTGCAATGTAGCCCATCCCTAAGCTAGGAGGTCATTGGAAAATGCTAGTTTACACTCACACCCCACAAAGAAACACAAAATGTCATTAAATTTTGCATAAGTCATTTCAATTTAGCACTGATGAAGCCAATAAAAATCATAATGGTCAAGTTCTTTTCAGGATTCAATATGGGGAGATATTGAGGATATTCTTTCTCTCTCCCCTCACAAGCTAGTTGCAAAGATAATTCAAAACATAATAAAGGAAGTCTAATTAACAAAAACATTAACACATCACAATTATAATACAATACATATGCCCATTCATTCAAACATAAAGAATAAGATAATAAGAAAATATACCTCTCAAGCTTCCATAGAAATTATTAAGGTGTTGATGAAGATCTTCAAGAAAAACACCTCCCACAACTTCTCACTTCCACACAAGATCTACCAAAATAAAATATCTTTCCAAAAAAATTACCCCTTCCTTCAAAACAAAGGAATATTAAATAAAACCCTAAATCTCTTCATATTAAAATGTGAAGGTGGTACTTGTCATCGCCACAATTAATTTTTACAAACCAATCCTAAGCATAGGAACACATAATGTTTGAGTAAACCATGCTATTCATAACTAATAGTTTGAAATTTAATCACTTTTGTTTCTTTCTTAATTTCAAATGTCTAAAGTTGGTTAAAGGTTGAAATTTACATCCTAAAGTGGCTCCAACACCTATTCATATAATTTGGGACTCTAAATTCAATAAAATATTCAAGAAAAACTATTTAAAATCCACTTAAGAACTTCTTAAAAGATTAAAATTAAAAAAAATTGACACACCCCTTTTTCCCCATTACTAAAACCATTTTTGACAACATATACACATAAGCTCCAAAAACCAATCACTAAATTTTTCACTCATGAGAAATTATACAAATCTCATATTAGTAATAATGATTTTCACATCACAAGATAAATTACATAACATGAAAGACCTTAATCTCCCCATATAGGCTAGGGTGATATTTAACTGGTTGTTCACATTGGTATTTCCAAGTGACCTACAAAATTTACATTGTTCATGGTGTTACCTACACACTCAATTTCACCCATTAATATGTTCATCATATAGCCAAAGCAGCCAGGGATGTGATCAACATAATAGATGAACATTCATCATTTCAATGGAATTAAAATGCATTCTTCTTAAAGCACATCATTAGCAAAATTTCATTTATAAATCTCATATCTATATTTTAATCAACTCACTATGGACAATTTTATTCATTATAATACAACTGGTTTATTTGAATAATCTAAAATTCACATAATCCAAAACATACATTTATGACCTAAAATCAAGTATAGGATAACCTACAAAATCCTTTTCATTACAACATCTTTAAAAGTTTAAAACTTTCCCATTAAATTTAAATAATACAAAATCAACACAATTCAAAGCATATTTTTAGGATATATAAATTTAATGAAACTAGGATATATAAATTTAATGAAACTAACATATGCAACTTCAGTAAGATCTATATCATAGATATATAATTAGACCAATTTACTTAATCCATACATTCATTTGATTAAATCATTTTGCAACAATGGAATACATCGATGAAGGAAAGAGTATCAATAGACATATGAAAGGTTGGGCCTTATGCTATTCTAATATTATCCTAGGATATATTTGTATGCTAGAATAAGGAAACAACAAATTATCTCTGTTAATTTTTAAAATCCATTACATAATTTTTTTGAAAAAATATTTCACCCTACTAGAAAAGCAAAATATTATAATTTTTTCCTAGAAATCACATATGTCATATGTTGAATATAAATGTAAAAATTGTATGGATTTGTATGGAACTATATGACCATATAGATATTTTATCATCAATTTCTAATACCTCAGAAAAAAAATTTAAAAAAAATTGAGCTATGAATTCAACATTTGTATAGGAAATCTTATGGTTTTGACACCTTATGGATTCAATAATGATTTTCATTTTTATCTAGAATGCAACATTTTTAATCTCTTGACTAGAAATCTCAAAAAAGAGATAAGCAATTGCACATTTGGTTTTGTAATATCATGTTGAAGTAGATGATTGAACCTACAAAACTCCCCATAGATCACCTACATTCAAAAAAACCTTTCATAGAAGAGACAAACAACAATTTTTTTATGAATCCTTAGATTTCATTAGAGGAACACAAAATAACAATGATGTAATATACAATGATAAATTCTTGTTATAAGGACAAGGATGGACTCTTAGATGAAGTCCTATGACTAAACTAGATCATGACACATGTCTCAATCCTATAATATGAGATAAAAACTATATCACCCAAGTAAGCTCAAGTATGCTAGTGCAAATAGGATCGAAAATTAATTTAGTAAGGTATTATAACTTTTTCATACTAACAAAATAATTTCTCATATAAAAATAAATAAAATTGAATTCTTTTCTATTGTCATCATTTCCCCTTCATCATTCCACAATCTTATAGATACTAATTCCTATCAAGTTTAGTCATTCCTTTCTTGGAGGTATAATTAATAAGTTCCCACTTTGTAAACTTCTTGAGTTCTAGAATTTCACCTTCACAAACTCCTAGATTTTGGACATCCCAAATCATTAAATAGCAATCTATATTGAACTTTGTCTTCATAAATTCCTCTTTTTGGTCTTTGAGATTAACCTTTATTAAAAACATATTACTGCTAATTGTGTTCTTCATTATTTCATAAATAGAAGATATTATTTGTGATCATTCATAATTTCCTACTTCTAATTTAAAAATTTAATCAATAATTGAATATATTGAAATAAAAATAATACAACAATTTTTTTAATTTCATTTTCTCTATAATATAAAATTAAAAGATTTGTGTATGTTTTTAATAAAGGAAAAAATTGGTTTTATAGGGACCCAAAACAACAGAGTTTACAAGCAAAGGAAAATAAAACCATCAAAGTACCCTACAAAAGGAAGGTTGCAGCAAAGAGAAAAGAAAAATGGACAGTAGCCCCGAACCAAGAACCAACAAGAATCTAGCAAGAAGCCAACACCCAACACATCGTAAACTAACCTAAAGACTTTAAATTTTCAGTAACCTCAGCTTCAAGGTTGCACATCCCCTATGTTACCTTCTTTAGGTCCTGGATCTCCTGAGGCAAAGAATCCACTTTTCTTTTCAAGTTGGCTCTAGTCCTTTTCGAAGGGCCAAAATCCTCCTTCTTACCTTTATCTTTTTCAGCTTCCAAGTCCACAAATAGTGACCCCTGATGAGTATTTTCCATCTTCTCCACCATTGCACTCAAGATAGTAGCATTTTGTTTTACAACTTTGTGGTTGTGCTCCATAACGGTTTTCATAGTATCCCTAATTTTTCCAATTTCCCCTTCTAGATGCTTGACCTTATTCTCATTATCCTTCTTCATCTTTTCCATAAGCTCAACATTTATTTGAAGGTGCTCGGCCAAAGCCCTCTTCTCTTCCATAGTCCACAAAACACCAGCAGTATTCTGAGAATTTTCCTTTAGCTTCCAATTCATCCATCTTGCCAGTGGCAGCCCTATTTTTTAAATTGAGATTCTTAATCTCATGGAATACCAAATTTATGATCCTGAAGTAATCAACAACCCCATTTCTGGCAATTTCCATAATATCATTATGAAATTCCTGGTCCGACTTGAAGTAGTGGTCATCTGCATTGAGGTCTCTAGGGAATTTGGGTCTATTCTCTCTGTCAGTGGCAAGGTAAGAGGTATAAGAGTCCTTAGTGGCTATGTGATCATCAGTGCTATCCTCTGAAGAGTCCTCAGAATAAGAAACTAGCTTATTCACAGGGGGGTCCTTCTTCTTGATTTTCACCTCCTGAGAAGTGCCCTTGGTTGTTTTCGTTGTGAAGACTTTTTTGTTGGAGGCATTTCTCTGAGGGGTTTCCTTATTTTTATTTTTGGGAGAGGGAGGGTCTTCCTCTTCCCACTCTATATCAAAATCTTCTTTATCCTCTGACGAGTTGATCTCAGTATCATCTTCATCCGAGGCTAGGGTCGTTAAGGGGTTAGAAAGCGCTGGTATGTTTTTATAGTGCTCATGAATAAGCCTAATAAGGCTAGTATGCAAGACCGGATTCCTCCTAGGACTCTTTGTATGTTCCTCAATACTATTATTCAAGGAGCAGAGAAAATAGTAAGGAAAGGAAACCCTTACCTTATGTCGAAAATGATTGAGGAGGGAAAAGCGGTACCCATAAACTCTAGTAAATCTGTTGTCCAGTGTAATGTATTCCATGAGAATTTTGAGCACCTCCCTCCACACCTTCTTGACTGTACCAACATCAAAAAAGCTAGTAGAAACTTTGGTCAGTTCCTTCCTCTCCTTATCGGTTTTGAGGAATGTCAGAATAGCTTCATCTGAAAGCTTTCTGTCACAAAAAAACTTCATCCCTTCGGTTGAGAGACCAGTGATTTCCCTAATGAGCTCCTCATCCACCTTAACCTTCCTTACTAAGAGAATAATTTACCCTTTCTTCCTATTTTTAGAAAAATATCCAGTGAGTTTAGGGTCAGGGCCATGGAGCTTATCAATGAAAGGTTGCAGCCCACCCCACTGAATATGCCTCTAGACCTTCGAGTTCTTCTTATGCTTCTCACCACTAGTCAGTTCCACCCTTTTTATACTTCCCCCCATAGTTGCGATAATCTTTCTTCTTGATACAGAGTAAGGACGGTTCACACCATCAACTTTCTATATTCTTGGCAATAATCAAATACACAACTGAAATTCTTCATTCTTGAGGCAATCTCAATCCATTAACCTTGAGCAACATGGGCTCCAACTTACACAAATGGACTCCAATATCTATCAAACTTGGTAAATGATTTAAACATGCTTAGATTCATCCCAAAAACTCATTCCAAGCATCCAAAGATCAGACAACAATTATTTAAGGCCAACTCACCTATGCTAGCCTCTAACCTAGTAGCATTTCCAAGTGGGACAGTGGTTATAAATTTTGATAAAAGATTCATATCAGGATTGTAAAACATTTTTAGATACTCATTTTTCATTTTTTATAACATATCCAAAAATCATTTTATGTTCCTTTGGATCGAACCCTTCAAACATGGACTCCTCTGATTGTGTACCTAGGCCAATTAGGCCTATTTTACAAAGGGTCACCTAACAAATGACCTTCCTAAACACAAAAATAAACACCAATAGATTAGGTATGTTCTAAAATGACAAATTACACAATCTTATCAAATTTCATCAAGTACAAAGCCATCAAATGCTCAAAATTCAATTTTTGTGCCAAAAAGGCTTGCAACCAATAAGGGTTTATTGAAAATATACATTCCAGACCTCTAAGCACCTGATTTTTTCTTCAAAAACCTTGAATTGGGTCTGAAAATTCTTATAAATCCATTTTCCAACCTTTGACAATAGTATTTTATCAAACCCTAGCTTTAAACCACCATTTTCATGCAAAATTCACACAAAATCACTCTTTTCCAGCCTAGGGCCTCCTTGAAACCTTATCAAAATTTTAAATACACTCCTAAAACTTTGGAATCTCAAATAACATGTTAAAACAGACCTACAAACCAATTTTCAAGAGTTTTCAATACTGGAAACTTAAGATATGAATTTTTCTTCAAAATTGGAACCTTAATTTCTGAACAGGGCTGATGGGAAGATTTGACCATTAGACCATTTAAATGACCTTTTCAAAATTTCTGGTAAGAACAAAAAACTTCATAAATTGAATTATCTCTCCATCCATGTAAGTTTTAGGGCCTTACTAAATTGTACAAGGCCATAAAACTCTCTGGAACAGCAGATTTCACTAAAAAATACAAAAAAATGGAACTTTCATTTGCTTACTTTCACCAAAATCTTCAACTAACTCTTGAATTCTACCATGAATATTGTTTATAATCCTTAAATATAAAAACAAACCCATATAAATGACCCAAATAAACCTTCTAACTACTTGACTCCACCATTTGCGCTTTTTTGCATTTTTACAATATAACAACTTTTTACAAAATATGCAATTTTTGCATTTTTGACTCCAAAGACCCTCCAAACAATTCAAATGCTATTAGATAGTCCCAATGGACCCTAAAACATCTAAATCCCTTGAATCTTATTACAAATTGACAATTGACTCTTCATGTGCCATTTAACAACATTTGACACTTTTTGCAAATTAGACAAAATGACTACATAACTTATCCAAATACCTATCAAATGACTCAAATACATTAAGATGGTCTTGAAAGACCTTATTGAATGACCCCTAAGCACTTTTTAAACATTCTTTTACATATTGGCCTCACGGAGGCTTGAATGCAACAAGGTGCTTCTGCACCACTTATGTTGTTAATAGGGAAAATAAATCGAACAGAGACCCAACAACAGAACCAAAGTACCCACAAAACATGCCAGCCCTTACAGCGCATAGAATTAATTACAGCACCACCATCGTATCTAATGATGTTGCAGTACTTGGCATTATTCTTCTTAATCATCATTAAACGCGGTAGCTTTCCCATGAATGATATCATAGACTATTAAGGCTCTTACATCAACTCCCAGATCATTATAGTCCTGCCATGTATGTTTCCCATTTTGTTTAACCCCCTTGTTCGCAAAATAGTCAGCCATGTTATTTGCTTCCCTAAGAACATGGGATATTCTAACCTTTTCAAAGTTGGATAAAATATCTTTAGCTTCTTCTATCCAACATTTAATGGTCAATGAGGGTGGGGACTTACCTAGGAGACAGTCAATAATATTTTTGGAGTAACCCTCAATCCATATATTTTTAAAGTTCAATCTATTAGCAATGTCAATAACCTGGAAAGCTCCAATAACTTCAGATAAATGATTGGACTGTGTGCCCAAGGAGATAGCCATCGCCGCCACAAACTTGCGATTATAATATCTAATCACACTTCCACTCCTTGTCGGCCCCATATTTCCCTTAGCCACCACATCAAAATTATCCTTTATCCATTCCCTAGGTGGGTGACTCCGTTTGACCCCCTCTAGGTTCTTTTTCTTTGGTCTTGAAGCCATAGAAATATCACTTTTAAGGTTCCAATCTTTAGCCATCTTGAGGTCGTAGTTAGAGCAAACCACAACCTCCATATTAGTCTCTTGATTTGGGATATTATTAATATTTTCCACAATTAACTTGTATTTTTTCTCATACACAATATTCTACGGAACCTCCTTTTCCCTAAAGATCATGTTATTGTGCTCCTTCCACACACCCTAGGGTATAAAAGGGAAAGTAAACTACCAAATTCTATGAATAGCAGGGTTTAAGGAGGGGGCATTCCATTGAATAAAAAGGTCTTCAATAGAGCCAAGAAAAACCCATGAGAGATTCCAGAGAGAGAAATCTTCCCCATATAGAAGCCACATGCGGGCAGTGGAGGAATAGATGGTTAGTAGATTATGTTTCTTCCTTACATAGGTAACATCGATTTAGGATCTGGATGCCACACTTAACCTTAGGATTTGGGTGTTTAATCCAAGATTTAGCCCAAAAGGGATGGGGGGTAGGAGAAAGGGACAACAAAGAGACAACTGAAGAGACCGAGTAGCTACTCGAAGGCTTAGCCTTCCAAACCAAAAGATCATCATGCTGGCTTGATCCCATTTTGGCAGCCAACATAGAGGATTGAATCATCCCAAGGTCCACACTGATCTAGCACAGATTCACGCCAAACCCCATTTCTCCAATAGTCCTTGACATGAGTCCCAAAATTGGCCTTGCAGATATTAGCCCATCCATTACAGCTTTGGAATGAAATTAAAGACTCCTTCATTAACCATTTGTCTTCCCAGAACCTAACTTGTTTCCCATTTCTTATGCTCCATCCAACTCCCATATCAATAATGTTTCTCCTCCTGATCATATCATTCCATAGAGCCGAACCATGGGGAAAATTTGGAGAATCAAGCAGAGTCTTGACAAAACCAATATTTGCCAAATATTTGCTCTTTAAAATGTCATTCCACTCTCCATTAGATGAGAAAACTCTTTAGATTTTCTTAGCGAGAAGAGCCCTATTCATCATTCTAATCCTTCTAAGATCCAGGCCACCCAAATTTTTTGGTCTACAAACAAAGTCCCAACCATATAAATAATAATCTATGATAAAATCTATTTCAATAGAAAATTCCATTAAAATAACATGGATCAGGAAAAAGCAATTAATTGCTACATTTAAAAATTTACAATATATGCATGTAACTTGCAACTTGCAAAAGATAAAAGAAATTTGTTAAAAGAACAACATTCATCATGTCAAAAAAACATTTCATATGCTACTGTTTATGCATACCTACTTCTGTCTATCTTATCGATAACTAGGGGAGAGGGCCCAATAGTGGTGCACCCTAACTTTACGGGTTGACATAGCAATGAACATGCAACATTGACATTAAAAAAATATATCTCTGACTGGCTAGGGTCGTGGACAATTCAAATATTTTGTTTCACCCCCATAGACTAAGAAAAAAGGTATCATCAACATGCTTTTTGTTGAGGGGTCATAATAGACCCCCAAAAAAAGTTAGACCAATAGTGGTGCATTAACTCATGTTTTTTAGTGTGCCAATGTGGCATCATATGATTTTTTGGTTTTTGAATGTAATGGGCATATTTTGTTCAACTATTGAGTCCTCTCTTACAATTAATAGTTCCATACTTTTAAAATATTGAGCTTTGAATGTACATGTACTATGACAACTATTGGTACTCGCACCACTATTGGGCCCTCTCCCCTATATATCATAGTTTTCTTCTTCATGAACACTCCTATGAAATCACATATCATGGGTACATGATTTCAATGTCCTTTACAATCAATGAATCTAGTTTTGACGATTCACTAAAAACTAAAGAAATTATGTCACTTCAAACAATCCTATCAATTGCTTAACCAACTATTCATTACAAGACTACAAAAATAAAAATATAGAATAATAATATACCACTTACAGGATACTATCAAAATATAAGCAACTACTTTGTTATATATCACAAGATTGATTACTTAACATACAACATAAATTGTTTAACATAATTCATGATGATCTTCAATAGCCCATGCGATGCAGATGACTGGCCACGACCACAACTTTTGTGTAGTACTCTCCTACACAAGAACCAACTACATATTTTGTGGCGCCTAAGATATTTTATGCCTAACTTGACATAAGTGATTGATTCCAACGAAACAAGCTACCTATTCCTCCTAACTATGCATATTTTGCATTTGATAAGCACCAGTGTCTAATATTAATAGGAAAAATCAACACTAAACCAATTGCAGAGAAAGTCCAGTACAGGAAAGAAATAAGGAAAGCTTTCCTCTAACATACTCAAGTTGAATGGACTTCCATGCAATGGGCATCTCCTCGATTGATCTCTTCTTTTTTTGATTCGTTCACCATATCCATCAATGCCTTTGTCTTCCCTGCTATGTAGAGTGCCTCTGCTATCTTGATTTCGTCGGAGTCTCTCGCCCACTTTCTAGAGTTCGATACTAAAGTAGATTCTGCTTTTGCCACGGAACCATATATAACGTCTGCTAATGCACCTTGTAACTCATTCAACAATTGCCTGGCATCGGGACTGTTAGCAATACTTTTGCATAACTTGTACAAAGTAATTGCCACTGCAGCATTCCTCCAGTCCATGGAATCACAAGTGTCCTCCAGCTCAGGCTTTGGGTTCCCTATCGTACCTCTCAGCTTACCTGCTTTCTCTTTACATTCGTTTGTGATATCATTAATTGCTGTAGCTACAAATTCAGGATTGGAGTGAAAATATGTTTTGGGCGGAAGATTCCCTATAATCGATTCCCTTTCTATTGTGAGCAAGAACTTATCTGCGGCTTTGCCCATGATTCCATCAACTTCCTGGTCATCAACAAAATTTAGTATCTCCCATGCTTCAGAGTATGCCCTCAGAGAATCAGCGAGATCCTTGGGAGGAAAATCAACAGATTTGGTTTCAGAAGTGCCAGGGCATTCTGAACTAATACACATTGGAGAGAGCTGGATCATGATTCTAATCAAGCAAATTGCTGTCAATTTCCAAGACGTTTTAGTGGCCTCTAAAAATTGTTCCTCCACCTCTAAGGGCTCATATGTACAATCCGACTTCCACAAATAATTAAATTGTGAATAGTTTTTAGAATCGAAACTGCTCAGATCTATACCCTTTGAACTTCTCCAACATTGTAGGAAAGCCGCCAACATTCCACACTGTTCCCCATCATCATTTCCTTTCCTGATCGCTTTCTCTGCTTTTGTAATGTACATTTGATTATTTATCCAGAAGCTTTTTGGGGTATCCCCCATCATATACAGGACCTTGTAAAACAATTTATCATTTGAGAACTTTTTAAGATCACCTTTATTATGCTTCGATGGTAGTATGATACCCATCAATTTATAAATGTATTTATTATGAAAAATTATCAGGGAGACCACCCAACATATTTTGCTGAATAATACCGTTATCAATTGCAGCCCCTCCAACACATACAAGAACACCGTTGGCACATAAAAGAGTAGCATTGACATCTGGTTTGTCTTGGATTGTTTGGCAGTGACCTTTGACACTGTTTTATCGAGCCTTTTTCCCTGCGGAAGCTTCGATCGTCGATCTTCAATCAAATCTTTAATGTGTCTTGTCCAATAATCTTCAACCCTCCAAAGTGTTTGCCGGTAACCCAAATGCCATTTTTCATGATACCATGCGCATCTCCATGCCATTATTGCCCAACCTATGAGAATGAATATAACTTGCAGAATAGTTACCGTTAACTTTAGGCTATCATAGGCTGTAAGATTTTTAAGAGTGGGACCCTGTATAAGCCATCCTACCATTGAACTCCAAACTAGAAATGAAAGTACGGTTGAAGTAGAAAAGCTCAAGGGCGACCTAGCAATAATATATTCGGGACTGTAAGCACGAGCAACAATCCATGCTTTCAGCACTTCATCTTCAATAGTTTGCCCCTTGGACATCTTTCTGTTATCATCTTTTATTGTCGGGGAAACCCAAATAACCTTTTGGGCAACAATAACCTGATAGCAAGCAAATTTAAACTTAAAAGGAGCCCTTTATAGTTTTGTACTTGATTTTCTGTAGAGCAGCAAAGCAGTAAATACAGAATAATCATATTAAAAACTTACATTGCAAATAATAACAAAAATATGAGGAATTTCATTATCTTCATTCAGCACATTACTTTCAATACATTGGCTTTTTAAATCATGGTTTTCCTCTAAATAACCACTCCAAATTCCCTTACGAAAATGACTCCCTAAAACTAACAATTAACTATTAACTAATTTATTAAATGTAAACTTTAATACTTTAATTTCTTAACCCCCCCTTAAAGTTTACATAACAAAAAACAAAAACAAAATTTAAGTGTAAACGGTAAATTCCTAACATATCCCCCCCTTAAGGTTTACATTACAAAAAGTAAACCAAAATATTGTATCAACATCAACCTAAACTTTTTTGTCTAGGCAAATGGTCTGATTAGCCAAATCTGCAAAAAGTTTACATAACAAAAAACAAAAACAAAATTTAAGTGTAAACGGTAAATTCCTAGCATATCCCCCCCTTAAGGTTTACATTACAAAAAGTAAACCAAAATATTGTATCAACATCAACCTAAACTTTTTTGTCTAGGCAAATGGTCTGATTAGCCAAATCTGCATCAACATCAACCCAAACTCATTTGTCTAGGAAAATGTTTTGAGCATCAACCCAAACTCCTCGTGTTTGGGTAAATGTTCTAATTATCCAATGTTTATCTATGAATCAAGACACACTCCATTATTCAAAAGAAAATTATCAACCAACTATGAATTGAGACTCACTCCATTATCCATAGTAACATTTCTCTATTTGTGGATTGAGACTTCCTCAATTATCCACAAATACACATCTGCAAAAACAATGGATTGAGACAAACTTAATTATCCATAAATAGTTTGTGGATTCAATTATTTACAGGCCAACAAATTACTGCATGCCCTATCTTGCTCATGAAAAAACTAGGATGAAACAAATGCTTCTCACGCAAGGAATCATCTCTTAGCGAGAAGCTAGCTCAAGATGATAGATGTCCCCCTACCTCAATTTCCTCCAACCTCTAATTTTTCCTATTTAATTCTTAGAAAACATATAAATCTTCATTGTCTTGATCACATAATGCATTATTACATTGTTCTTCCTCTATTTCACTAGTGATTAAAGCATTGTCTATTTTTAACTTGCCATCAGTAAGATCTCTAACACATTGAATGTAATTCACTAGAATGTGTCCTCTTTGATTACAATAAAAGCATTTGCAATTATTCTTTATTGTTGAAGCATTGTTTTCCCTTTGAAAAAGAAAGAAGATTCAACAAAATTTGAGTGAGTTTTAGAGACTCTTTTCTCTTCATCAATCAAATAAGATATCACATTCTTTAAGTTGAGGCTTGGATTCAATTTGCTTAAAGTAAACACAATAATGTCAAAACTTGAGGGCATACTATTTAATAAAATAGCTTTATCATCATTCCAACAAGTTGATAAGAAGATAACAAAATGTACTAATGTGTTGAACAACACTATCACCCTCATTAATTTTCAAACCAATTTTTTTTTCCTTTTTTCCCATTTTAGTACATGAGGCATGTGAACTAAATAAAGAATTAAGAAATTCCCATATTTTGTTTGAGGCTTTTGTTAAATCAATATGATGTAAATATGCATCATATAATCCAAGACCAATAACTATTGCAGCTTTACAAACTTTTTCTATCCATTTTAATAGTTCATCTAAATCTTGTCGTTTTTAAATAGTTTCATTAATAATCTCCCAAAGATCTTTTTCTATTGAAACCAATTACACTTGAACTTGCCATGTATGAAATTCATGACCCTCAAACTTCGAAATAAAATATGATTTCTCCATTTTAAATAAATTTAATAATAATATTTATCATTGTAATATGATCAGAAAAAATTTGCATCAAACTTCAAATAATGATCTCGTTAAAAAAAATAAAAAAATAAAAAAATAACCATATCGTATCACCTCCTTGTCTAAATGAAACCCTGGTAATTGTCACAGACCACACTGCACTTTCTACTCCTTAGTAGTCATTAGATGTATACCTTAATAGACATTGCTTCGTTATATGGCAACTTTCTGCAACTCAAAGGAATATTCATGTCATGCAAATTCAAATTTTGATGCACACAATACTCTAATTCTTCTTCCAAACTTCTCACGCCCGTTTGAGTTTTCTTCAAATTTTAATGCACAAGAAAAATTAAATAATAGCATTCTATCTGTGTCTTTAGTGGTGTTCTTCTATGATCTGCAACTACTTGACCACGACAACCTTGAACATTCTTCGATTTGAACTATTCCTCATAGGTCATAGGCACATAAACCGTTTTTGCTCTGATAACAATGTATAACAACAGAACAATAAAAACAAATAAAAGCAATATTAGGAACTTACATTGCAAATAATAATAAAAATATGAGGAATTTATTTATCTTCACTCAACACATCACATCCAATACATTGACTTTTTAAAATATTGTTTTCCTACAAATAACCACTACAAATTTCTTTAAAGAAATAACTCCTTAAAACTAATAACTAATTATTAACTAATTTATTAAATGTAAACTTTAATACTATAATTTCTTAATATTTTCAACTCATTAAACCTTTAATTTAAACATTTTTATTTGAAAATTTTATAAACTATGCAAAGATGGAAAGATATTACAAATCATACAAGTTATCGCTTTTCCCTGCCGACTAATTGGATGGGACATTTAATTTTGCAAAAAAATGAGGCTTTGGGTAGCTGCGAGCCCCCAATTAATTTGGATGGAAATATAATGTCCCTCATTTTCATGAATATATGTTTATTTATTTACATTCAACAACTCAATAAAATGTTATATTTTTATTTAATTTTATTAATATGAATTTTTAGTATTCTTGAAACTATGGCTCTTACAAAGAGTGTTTTGGATCGATAATAAGTTTTTTTTATAGTAATAAAGTTTACTAAGAAAAATAGAAAGGCCTCAGGCCCATTACAAAGAAGCATCAAGACATAGAATAGAAGAACAAAGAAAACAATAAAGCATTAAAAACTTATGATCAAGCTCTCCCTCCTGTTTAATAGTTACATTAGTATTACCAGTACCTAAGCCAAACAAAGGACACATAAGCGACAAGTTAAAGAACCTAAACATAATCTACATGCACTTTCCCTTTGGCCAAAGGGATGCCAACCAACAAGTAGACATCATAACAAAAAACTAGGAAGGAACCATCATCTCACTCTTAAACCCCCAAAGCCAGGTAATGGAACCTATAGGATTTCAAAAGAAATGAAATGCACAAAGATTGCTGCTCTATTTTCCAGCCAAATTGGAAATACCCAACCAAAATGTGAAATACAAAAAAATATTGAATGGAGACACACAAAATAGGTCATGCAAACTTGATTCTTTTATTTAACCAGAAAATGACAAGTTACAAAATGCTTTCAAACTAAAACTACAATCTATTGATTACAAACTAAACTTGCAGTAATCTAGAGCTGCACCCACAAACTTTAAACAACTACCAAGAGTTGGTCAGAGCTCTCACTACTTCTATTCAATTGGAGCTATTTGGTGCTCCTAGCAAACATTGAGCAATCAAGAGCTTTCAAGTGCTCACTACAAACATGGACAGAACAAAAATACAGTTGTTGTTGTCCAGGAGCTTCTCTGAATCAAACAAAGAACTCACACAAAAACATTCATTTTCTTAGACTACTACAACTTAGGAACTCCTTCTTCCAACTGAAAAAACTAACTGAATTCGATTCTTTTTGTCTATGGGTATGTGAAGGATCATCATAGAAAAAATACACCCTTAAGTGGCGATGAAAATTCAAAAAAATCAGAGTTAGGCAATTTGACAAAAAAAATTGAATAAGTTATCTATATTATTTCAAAAATATATAAGAATAGAATTTGTAGCAAATTTAATGTAGTTTCTAAACTACTAGTTTCTTTTTTTTTTAAATCTATTTGGTGAAAATTTAAAATTTCAATGCAGTAGCACTTAAATTTCAAGGAAAAATAAGGTAGGTGTATCAACCACCTAACCACAATAAAATGATAATATTTTATAATATTTTATATATATATAGAGGAGACTCATGTGATGTGATATTTTTTGTAATTTCTTCCAAGTAAATAATTAATTATGATTTTTTATTACAACTTTTAAAAATATAAACACATATGTCTAGCCATCTTAACTTGGTCAAAAGTTCATGAAATTCATTTTTTAATCCTATAGTATGAAGTATAAATGACGCATGTTTTAGATTCAATACTGTTGTTATAGATATTTTTCAATCAGCCTATCAATCAAGACTTTAGTCATAATTCAAATGGGTATAATCATGATGGGCCAAAGTGGCAATATTATGGGTATTTGTAGGGTATGTATGACTTTTTTAACCCAAAATTGATGAAACGAAAAGGGTTTTAGAGGAGATTCTCGCTTTCCACCAATATAAATTATGCTTTACTTTTAATTTAATAAATAATTATTATTCATTTTCTATTAAATTCATAAGTCCCGATCGATAAGTTGATTGAAATACATCTATAGCTTTCAAACGGTATCACATTTTGAATTTGAAACATGTCACATTTTATCTTCACATACTATAAGATTAAAAAGAAAAATTAAATTTCATGAAGTTTTGACCAAGTTAAGGTGGTCAGACATACGAGTTTTTATATTTTTTAAAAGTTGTAATAAAAAAATCATAATTAATTATTTACTTGGAAAAAAGTTACAAAAAATATGCATCACATCCAGACATGAGTCATCTAATTATATATAAAATCTTATAAAAAAATATGATCATTTTATTATAGTTAGGGTGGTCAGACACACACCTACTTCTTATTTTTTCCCTGAAATTTAAGTACTACTCCATTGAAATTTCAAATTTTCACCAAATAGATTTAAAAATAAATAAAATAAACCTAGTAGTTTAGAAGCTACATTCAAATTTCTACAGATTCTATTCTTATATATTTTTGAAATAATATAGATAACTTGTTCAAATTTTTACGTTAAGTTTCCTAACACTGATTTTTCTAAATTTTTTGCCACTTAAGGGCCTATTTTTTCCATGATTATCCTGCACATACCCAAATATAAAATGAATAATAATTATTTATTAAATTCAAAGTAAAGCATAATTTATATTGGTGGAAAGTTGAGAATCTCCTTTAAAAACCCTTTTCATTTCATCAATTTTCGGTAAAAACAAAGTCGTCAGCCACATATCCTACACATACCCATCATATCACCAAATTTTTTCCCATCATGATCCTACACATACCCCTATTCAAAAAACATTCCCTCTCAAATTCAAAATGACCTACCACACTAAATTATTTTGCAAACTAAGCTGCACATCAGGAGCAAGTTGGGAAAACAATCCCCAAAACAATCTTCCAGTTGCATTGGCAACAAATGCTCCTGAGAGGTAGGTGGCAATGGTAAGATGCTCATGAGAAATTAATATTTCCAACACTCCCCCTTTGTCCTAAGCTGACGAAACAAGATAAATCCTAATCTAAATCAACAATGCCCAAACTATTCCTTAGCCACTCAAAGTTGTCCCTGCTCAATGGCTTGGTGAATATGTCTATTAGTTGTTGCTCAGACCTGTAAAATGTCACTTTGATTTCACCATTTTTAACTAACTCTCTGATAAAATGATACTTGATTTCAATGTGCTTGATTCTTCTATGAAACATAGGATTTTTCATCAAAACTATTGATGAAATATTATCAGAAAAGATTGTTGTTCCATCCTCTTGTTCTTCTCTCAAATCTATCAAGATTCTTCTTAGCCAAATAGCTTGAAATGATGTTGTGTTATCTACTATATACTTAGCCTTGGTTGTTGATAGGGAAACTATGGGTTGCTTCTTGCCCATGAGATAGCTCCCGAACACAATTGAAAAACATAGATTGATGTACTCTTCCTATCATCCACACTCCCATCCCAATCATTGGTTGTGTAGCCAACCAACCCAAAAAAAATTGTTACACTATACAAAATTCCATATCATTTGGTTCCATTCACATACCTTAGGATTATTTTACCCACTTGCCAATGGGTGTTCCTTAGAATCTCCATAAATCTAGAAATAAGACTCACTCCATGCATTATATTAGGCCTAGTTGTAGTCAAATACATCAAAATTTCAATCAAAAATTTAAACATGATCAGATCCACATTGCTACTGCAATCTTCCTTGCTCAGCTTTAGACCTATGGCTATTGGATTTGGGGCAAGCTTGCTTTCAAGCATCCTAAATCTCTTCAAGATTTCATTTGCATATTTTTCTTGAGAGATAAGTATACCAGCATGCATTTGTTTTATTTTTATGCCTAGAAAATATCTCAAGAGACCTAAATCTGTCATTTCAAGCTCTCTTTTCATAGCTTCTTTAAAATCAACAATGAGGAAATCATCATCCCTAGTAAAAACTAGATCATATACATACAAGAAAACAATCAAAATATTACCATTTGCTACCTTAATGTAAAGAGTGGGCTCACCATCACTTTTTCTAAAGTCATTGCTCATCCAATACAATTCAATCTACTGTACCATGCCTATGGAGCTTGTTTCAACCCTTAGAGGGCCTTCTTCAGCCTATACACCTTGCGTTCTTGACCCAAAACTTCATATCCAAGTGGTTGCTCCACATAAACTTCCTCTTTCAACACTCCATTCAGGAAGGCGGACTACACGTCCATTTTAAACACCTTCCATTTGTGTTGAGTTCCAAATGCTATTATTGCCCACATGGTCTCCATCCTTGCAATGGAGGCATATGTCTCATCATAGTCTCTCCCAAACTATTTTTTGTACCCCTTAACCAACAATCATGCCTTGTTTCATTTTATTCTTCCTTCGACATTGCATTTGGTCTTGTAGACCCATTTCACCCCAATAACTTTCTTGTTGGGAGGAAAATCAGTTAGCTCTCATGTGTTGTTCCTCTCTATTGCATCTATCTCCTCATCCATGGCCTCACACCATTTCTCCTCTTTCACAACATCCTCAAAATAAATCGGATCACCATGAGAAAGTAAAGCAAAAAATCACACTCTCATCAAATTCTTCATCATACCTTTCATTTTGGTAGATCTCCCTTAGACTATTGGTCTTCTTTGGAATTAGGGAGGGGAGAGTTGGGTCTAAATTTTCACTCCTACTACTACTCTACTGAACAAATCCTGTCGGGAGCTTTTGGGAGACAATCCTTTGATTTTTTGTAGCTACTTTCTTTTTTGTCTGCTCATGTCAAGAGCTATCTAGAGCTGTCTAGAGCTCTCTATAGCCAATTCTCTGGCTATCTACGACTGTCTTCTTCACTATCTACTTACGTCAAGAGTTGTCAAGAGCTATCAAGAGTGGTCTAGAGCTAGTCCAGTGCTATCAAGATCAACTTCATGCTCATCTTGTTGCACTTCTTGTGCTACACGAGCATATGGTACAAAACTAAACACCATCAAGTGCTCAACCGTTCACTTGCATTTTGACCATGCTTCTTGTGGAATCTTTCCTAAAAATACCTTTGTAAGACTAAATTATTAATTAAGTAAATAGTTGTTGCTATAGCCTCTCCCCAAAATTCATTTGGGAGTCCCTTTTCTTTCAGCATGCTCCTTGCCATCTCCGCAATGGTCCTATTCTTTCTCTCATCCACTCCATCTAGTTGCAAAGTATAAATGGTTGTTAGCTCCTTTTTCATGTCATTTTTCTTGCAAAAATTTACAAACTAATTGGAGATATACACTCCCCTCTATCTGACCTTAGGACCTTGATGAAATGTCCACTCTTCTTTTCAGCCTAGGCCTTAAACAACAAAAACTTATCAAAAGCTTCAGATTTATGTTGTAAGAAATAAACCCATGTCTTATGGCTATAATCATCTATTAAGGTCATAAAATATTGTCTCTTACCAATAGAAATTACTTGCTTAGGGCCACAAAAATCAATGTGCACCAGCTCCAATGATGCTCTTTCCCTTCTAAAATTTCTTGATTGAAAGGGTTGTCTATGTTGCTTGCCTAAAATGTAGGCCTCACATCTACCACTAGGGTCTACTATGGTTGGTAAACCCCCAACCATACCCTTCTTTGACAAAATATTCAAACCAGGATAGCCTAAGTGTCCATACCTGAAATTCAATAGTTTGGAGGGGTCTTGAATGGTGCTCCTAAGGGCTACCTATTGTATTGTTGTACATTTTTCATTCATGAAAGGTGCGGCTTCGGACTGAAATGAGAAACACATCTCAATATTCAAAGGAAGCATATGATTCTTTGTCATTTGAACAACTGAAAAAACTTTCATCCTCTCATTCTTGTCATAAATAATGCATTAATCCTTCTCCATCAACACTTTATATCCATTTTGGATTAGTTGTCCAACACTCATGAGGTTATGCTTTAACCCAAGAGAAAAAAAAAGATTCTAAATCTCCTTCTTCTCACCTTGTTTAGTGCAGATCATGATAGATCCTTTGCCAACAACTAGAACTAATCGTTTGTTCCCCATTCTTAACTCTAACTTTACATTCTTATTAATGAAAGAAAAAAAAAATCATTACCAATCATGTGGTTGGTGCAACTATTATCCAAATACCAGGCTCCGGGGCTCCCTTCTTCACCAATGATGCACATGATGAAGGTTGTAGACCGATTGCCTTCAACCACATTTACATTTGTTTTTGACTGATTGTTATGCTTTTACCAACACTGACTTGCATAATGACCAAATTTATGACAGTAGTATCATTGAACATTGCTTCTATCATTCTTCCGATTCGAACATTTTTTCTTCTTGCCTTGTCGGGAGCTGGTCTAAGAGTTGCTCACTCTCTCTTGGTTGCTTGCTTGTCCCTAGATTTCTCCTCTATCATTTCCTTGGCCGGAGATGCCATGACCTCTACCTCTTGAGCTTACATTGCATTAGGTTTTGCATTGTTTAAATTGCATCCTAGGATTATAAAAATTGTATTAGTAAAAAGCTCATCTAGCTTGCATTTTTGCATTTTATTTCATTGAAAAACAAGAAAATTATGCATTTTCATACTGTCCCTACATCTGCATATTTGAAAAACATTAAATTGCATTCAAATTTTTTGAAAAAACTCAAAAAAATCATCACTAAGACTAATTTTCCACACTGGGTGACTTAGTCCTTCTACACATTTTACACTGTAATTTCTGGCATTTTATGGGAATTTTCTGCATTTCTATTTTATGTTATTGCATCTATGTTATAGTTTCTAGAATTTTTTGTATTAGCATTTTATTGCTTCGAGTTTTCATTCCATCCCACTTTTAGTAGCCCTTGTATGATTGTCTGGTGCCCTACTGCTAATACTTTAGTGAGAAGAAGTTCACAACTCATGGCACCCTGTGATAACACACTCATTGTGGACCTTGGGTTGTCCTAAGCTACTACTCCTGGTATTAACATGTTCAGTCCATTAGGAATGGACCCTACCTTTAGCAATACTTTCCCTTCCAATAAAATGCAAGTGGACACACAAAACGGTCACATTCCGTAAGAAAAAATGATTAGCATTCATGAGGAATTAGCACATCTACAGCAAAACATGTTTCTTGAAAACATTTCATCCACTGCCATTCCTACCATAAACAAGATCCATCATTTGCTTTAATGTAATGAAGGCTTAGATGTTATGAAACAAATTTTTGAGATATACGATAAAAATATTCCTTTCACCTCTAGTACATCTCAACCAATAAACACTATGGTTAGTTAAAGAGGACCTACCACTCCTCCTCCTTCCACCATAGCATCCATATCTAACTACACTACTCCCCAAGTTACAACAGTCATGTAACCCATTAGTAATGTGATACCTTCCTCAACTATTCCTAGTAGCATTCCTAATTCTTATGTGGCACTACATGTTCTCTCCTCTTCCACCATACCATCTATTAGCATTCCATTCACTATCCCTAACATTACATACATTCCATCACCACTTTCCCTTACACCTCATACCACTCACATATATCCCCTTATCACATAACTTTTCCAAACCATCTCTTGCATGCAAAAACAAATATCCACCATCAACCAAAACTAGAATGGACCACCTACCTATTATGTTTGTAGTAGCCCAATATATCTAGAAATATTAAGAACACCAATTCCAAAAGGAATTGAAATTCCTAGATTTGAGAAGTATGGAGGAAAGGGTGATCCTCCTAATCATGTCAATGCTTACACAGCCTTATGCAGTGACTTTTTCCTTGACGATAAACTATTAGCCAAACTATTTCCTTAGACTTTAAAAGAAACTGCCTTATATTGGTTTTCATCCTTACCAAATAATTTAGTATGTTCATTCAATGAACTATTTGATGCGTTCATAAGCCATTTTCAACTCCACATGACTCCCAAAAATACATTGGCCAATTTAATGCAATGCAAAAAAAATGTGGATGAAAAGGTAACTGATTTCATTTCATGCTATCAATCACTGTATGTAGAACTTGACGTCAAGATTCTTGATCCCCATCTTCAAAAGATGTTTATTGAAAATTTTGCAGAGTCAAATTCAAGATAAATTGACCATGATGAAATTTCTCTCCTTTATGCATTTATGTACAACCCTTTGTGATTATCACAATTCAGTTAGTAGTCGTGATGCAAAGTCCACCTCTAACCGAACTGAAAAATCTAAACCTAGAAATTCAAACAATTCACAACCATTTCAAAAACCAAACAAAGGGTTCTTACAATTTAATCGCCCTCCTCAACAACCAACTCAACTCATCAACAACCAAGTAGAAACTGTTAAAGCCGCGATATGTTATAGTTATGGAGATCCAAAAAAGACAGTTTATACCATTACCAGAAACTCTTCATATAACATGTCCCAACTTTTATAGCAACAGATGATTACTTTACCTACTATTAAACCACTAGATCCTACTAAACCGTTTCCTCCAACCTTTCAACCTAATGCTTATTGCCATTATCATAGACAAAATGGACATGCACAGAACAATGTAAGCATCTTAAACACCTAGTGCAAGACCTCATTGATTCTAGTCATCTATCCATTTCAAATGTTAATGCTAAAGGCAATAAGTCTGTTGCCCCACAAAATCAAAATTTACAAAATTTTACTAATCCAATTCCCAAGCATCATGTGTCATTCATCAAAGCTAGTGAAACTCAAAACAATGATGTGATGAATGTCCATACAACTATATAAAATCCTAATCCTATTCCACATACCACTTATATTAATCCTATGAATGATATGGTAGGTGTCATAGACATTATCCCTCATAAGGGCAAACCTAAGGAAGCTCTTGATATTACTTTTTCTACTAAAGATATCCTTTTGAATCTTCTTGATGGTCCTCTCTACATAGACGACCCAATTTCTGATAAGCCCACCAATGGGATACTCATAGATCCCACCTATGGTGAGAATGTTATCACTAAATAATTTTTTGTATTAAATGATATTTATCAAGATGATTATGACAAACCGAGAGAATGGATCAAAACACACAATGCTTTTTCTTTCCATATGATAGGATCGATTTTCCTCCCATTAGAGATAGGACCTAAGACAAGGGATGTAATATTTTCCATCATCCCATAGTCAGATCAGTTTTGTTTGTGGCTAGGCCATCCATGGCTTCACTCAATGAAATTTGTTCCTTCAGTCATACACAAATGCTTAAAGTTTCCACATGACAATGACATTTTCACTATTCACCATAGTGGCTTTAACCATTTGTCTTATAAAGGAAACCTCTCCTTTGAAGCCTTTTGGCCAAAGCCAATGGGACCCATAACACCTCGCAAATATATCTTTTTCAATGCTTACCGAAATTTTAAAGCAAAGAAAATTTCTGAATTGTCCCTCTATAACAATTCCCCATCCACCTCTGCAACTCCTATCCTAGATGAGACAATGCTGCAACTTGAACATGAACCAACCAATCAAGATCAACCAACAATAAACACTTCATCTTCATCATACAAATTCCCAAGAGATAATGAAACAAACCCCACAATGCCCCCTCACATAAAACAAGACTATAAAGTAAAGGAGAAAGTGACTGAACCACCTCCTATGATTCCTTTTGTCCCTCCCATTAGGGAAGAAAATGAGCCTATAGTGGATCAAACCGCTTTTACATGCACACAACTTCAAAATAGAATCAAAAGAAACTGATGTTTCAGGGATCATAGGTGTCAATGTTGTCTCATTGCTTGTTAGTTACAAAATAAAGAAAACAAAGAAAACCAGCAGCCGCCTTTGCTAGAAGCACTACCTAACGACCCTCCTCCCTAGTCACAACAAAAAAATAGAATACAAAAACTACAAAACCCGATACACCTTTCATTGGACATTACCATCTACCCTCCTATTGTAATTAATCTAGATGATGATGACGAGATAACTAAAATAGACAAAGAGGTACATAATGATCTGAATACATTATTTTCCTCTTATGTGAGCTTAAATGATACATCTCCTACAACAAGTATAGAACCTAGTACATCCCCTAGTTCAAAACTTGCACTTGTCCCTTTGGCTAGTTGCCTACCCTCGGTACATCATGAACATGACTAGGAGGTGGATGACTTGCTTGACAGTTGACTTGCATTTTCCTTACTAGTCTTTTGCACTTTCTTTTTTCTCTTTTTCTCTTTCTTTTTATTTTATGTGTATGTGTGTATCATCTTCCCCTGTAATGTGACGTTTGATGTTCTCTTCTCTTCATAAATTTCTTCTATTTGTATCTTCATTCTTCAATATGTCGTATATATCACTTTTTCTTTTCAATTTTGTTTTGTGTTTTCCTTTTGGGGATGATGCAAGACATTGAGACCACAACGTCTCTTTCATGTTGCACCAAAAGAACTCTTTTCCTTTTTCATTTTTCTTGTGTTTTCCTTTTGGGGATGACACAAGGCATTGAGACCATGATGTCTCTTTCATGTTGACCTAAAATACCCCCTTTAACTTCTTCATTTTTCTTGAGTTTTCCTTTTTGGGATGACACAAAGCATTGAGACTAGAATATCTCTTTCATATTGACCCAAAAGACCCCTTCTTTTTCCTTTTTCTTGTGTTTTCCTTTTGGGAATGACACAAGAAATTGAGACTAAAATTTCTCCTTCATATTTACCCAAAAGCTTTTTCATTTTCATTTGCTTGTGTTTTTATTTTGGGTGCGATGCAAAGCATTGAGACATCCTATGTCTCCTCCATGTTGACCCAAACAGATTTTTCCTTTTCTCTTGTTTTCACTTTCTTTGTGTCATTCTTTTAGTTCTATGTATTTGGGGAATGATGAGAGCTTTGAGCTCTTTAATCAAAATATTGCAGCAAAGAACATACTGACCCCAAATCCATGGATCCCTTATGTTTTTGGTGTTCTCATTTTGGGGGAAACCCCCTTATTTTCTTTATTTTTCCTTCCTTTCACTTGATGTAGCCTTACTCGGGAATGTATGACTTGGCATAGGGGATTTCCAAGTTGGCTCTCATGTCTTCTTCTTTTTTTCATTTTTCATTTGCTACTTTAACGTAATTTCTCACAGAATGTTGTGTAGCAGTTCCTTTAAAATGGGGGCGTACATTGGCATCATTCATTTTCATTTTTCTTTTTATTGGTTCTTAGTGTAGCCTTGTTACTTCATACGATGCATTTTTAACTTTGTGGATGACATTGGATTTGATGTCATTCATAAGTGTGATCTATCTTAGCATATTACATTCCTCTTAGTGGCATGATGCAATGCATTGCATCCCCTAAGTTCCAAATATTATCTTCTTTGATTGGTCCTCTCTTGGAGACATTAGACACAATGTTCACTAAGTTAAGACCTCGTATGAACTAAGCAAGACTCATTTGAACATTCTTTTGCATGTTTCATTTTGCATTTACATGGCTACCTTGAATAACACAACTTGCATGCTTGTGGTGCCATTGCATTTGTTCATGAGTTCAGAGCATATGCGCTTTTCTTGTCTCATGAAGCACGAAACAAATTTTTTCTTTATGGCGCCTTATTAAAGTTATCAGGAGGTATAAATTTAACATAGTTGAGTAGGAAAACCCATTCTCAGGCATGAATTTTCCCCATAGCCACCTTGTGGATTCCTTACCCTGTAAACAACTAGAATGTTTGACACTAGGAACACTAAGAGGGGGGAGATGAATCAGTGTTCACTGATTTTAATTTCCAAAATAGATCTAAAACTATTAACAACAATAATTAAACTTCATATAGCATTTGCAACACATAATAGATGAAATCATGTAGTCTCATTAATGAACACCATAACACTAGATATTTTTATGTAAAAACCCTATTAGGGGAAAAACCATGGTGGAGATTAATCCACAATGTTTACTCTCTTAAAAATAAAATGCACTTGCATTCAAGCACACTACCTAGAGCTCACTACTCAATAGGAAAGGCTCACTTCCTTACAAGTAAAATTAAGATTACAACAAAATTTTGAACTCAGAGTACAACATCTAAAAATTCCAAAATTTAGTTCCACTGAGGCTCTTGATCAGATTTTGGATCTCTTGACAGAATCACACTTCTTCTCTACTCTGCTCTACTCTGCACTGCTTAGCATACCAAAACTATTCTACCCTCAAACAACTAATCTTCTCTTTTCACTCTTTTCTTGATACTCCTTCACCACTACATTATATCTACTACCACAACTTTCATATCACACACAAAATGGTTTACCAATCTCCTTTATATACCCGCTAATCAGAAATTCAATGTATGTTGGCCTCACAATAAAATATAATATTTTTGCATATGTCAGCTCAAATCTCTAATTATAATTGATGCGTACCCACACAAGTTGGCTAGACTTTAGTAGGGATCCAAACCAAGATTTCAAACATAGGAAATAGAAAAATACATATTCCGCATATATCCACGATATGCCATATGAAGCATGTCGGCCACATTAGAAAATAAACCATGAAACATGCTACCAAATCTCTGAACTCAAAGTCTGACTTAATACAATACCACAAAACTCATCATAGGATAGTGTAAATGCTAAGAAATATTTCCTAGAGATCCACACCATGAAATAATGATCTGAAAAAGTGATCGGATCAACTTGCCAACCGGATGTCCTATTCATTCTTTTTGTCGGTAGATTACAAAGTCTTAGTTTCCTTGTCGGTATAAACAATGTTAATACTGCAGATCATACTGCTAACACTAGTTGCCATCAATGATAACACAAGTAGCCAAAAACCATCTCTCAAAGCCATATTCCAACAATCTCCCCATTTGGCGTTAATGGCAACACTTTGTGAAAAATTAACTAAGAGTCAAAACCAAAAACTCAACAAGACCAACATTACTGCTCCCCCTATGGATGTCAAGGAAATTTTTCACTACATTCTCTCCCCCTTTGACATCAATGAAAAAGCTCTACTATATCTTCTCTACACTTTTCTTCTTATTCTCTCCCCTTTAATATTTTATTGCACTTACTCGTACTCCATTCTCCCCCAATTGATGATGCAAAAATTGATCAAAATTGGATAGCTGTTGTAAGAATTCATAAATTTATTTTATACTTACCTTTCATTTCTAGAAGGAATTTCTTCCTGGAGTCCATCGCAATCCCAATAGCTATGATCAAGCTATTATTCTTTGAAGTTTTGTTGATGATCTAAATAAGCGACTCAGGAATGGTGATTGCATCTTCCAACTTTTCTCTTGACTTAAGCACTTCAATCATTTGCTCTAATCTCCCTTCAGTTATGTCTTTCACTATCCAGAAGGAATCAATAAGAATATTCCTAGCAAAGTGGACCTTTACATGCTCAACTTGTAGAGCATGAAATTTCTTCTTAACATCTCCATTCTTGTCCAAAGACATACTGTAATCTTGTCCAGTTCTAACAAGCTCTTTTTTTATTTCCTCCAACTTATCCTTCTACTTGCCTACCACATGAGGCCACTTAAGACAATAATTGAAAACTTTATTGGCCAAATCAATGCAATGTCTCAAATCATTCATTTTCTTCTTCAACTTGGAAAGAGATAGCCTAAACTGTATCTTTAAATGGGAAATTATTTCCTCCTCTTTTCTATCCAGAGGCAAAAATTCCATGGCTTCCTTGACACACTCAATTATTTCTTCTGGGAGAACATCCTTCAGACTCTCCAACTCAATATTATTATCAGAAAAGTATCTTCCTAGAGTTTTTTCAATAATATCCTATTCATAAGATGGTCCATTTAACCATATGTCTAATATCTTTTGCATACCATCCTCATCCTGAATAATTTGCACTATCTTTGACTTGAACATAGCACTTTCTTCATCACTATCTTCAACTATTATTATTTCTTGTTCACCTAGTTTCGGTTGGTCTCTTGGAGTTTATTCTTCATAAACTTCATCCTCTACATCCACAACCAATTATCTTTTCCCTTTTTTTTCAACCTTTGCTGACTTGGGTACTGGATCAGTGACACCACCCATATCACTTCCTCTCTTCTACTTTTTCTCTACCTTTCTGGAGGATGATCTAACTTCAGTTAACTTTACTGGGAGAGGGATAAAACTTTCCCCAAACCTTTCTAACACCTTTCTAAAGAATCTTTCATACACTTCACAATTTTCAAAAGAGTTATAATGATTGAAGATTTGCTTACAAACTGGAAAATTTTCTCTCCACAATACATTGTCCTTCATAGGCAAACAGTTTATAAAATACATCATGATAAATATTTCTAGAGTGTCAACCTTGAAGGGGTAGTCAATATCCTTTGTTAATTGAAAATTCTCCATCATTTGATCCTTCATCAGACTACATAGGTCAAAGTCTTCATTTTCAATTATCATTTTATGAGTGATATATGCAACACCCGCTGAAGTTGATCCTTCTCAGTTTCTGAAGTAGATCTTATATGAGATTCCATGTGCAACATACCTTGTCAAAGGATCTTTAATCATTGCAATTATCAAAGCCCTCTGATCTCCCCTTATTCCGGTTAGGGCTTCGACCTCAACATTGAGAATCGACTTCTTCTTCGGTATATCAACAACATTGCATAAGCCCATTAGATTCCTAATCACATCCTTAGAAATTTGATAAGGTTTTTCTAGAGTGAGGATATCATTGTCCAATTTGTTCAAAACAAACTGAATTATCTCTGCATTGATGAAATGAGGATATTTGCTCCATATATCCAATTTTTTATGCTTTGATGCTTCAAGTCTCCTAAAATAGGTGAATGATAAGAAATTTCTTTCATCTCTAATCTTTCGACTGATATACTCATCTAGAGTTATGGTTCCTTTGATTTGCTTCATTTTTTTCCCCAAACAGAGTTCTACCAATCGCAAAAATAGATATGAAATTAATGATCAACAGAAATATCTAGAAATTCACTGCTAGGATCACCTTTCGTACCTTTGAAATTTTGTAGAAAATTCTCTGAAACTGTTCTCCTTCAATGCACAATGATGAATTAGGGTTTCAAATGCCCTTTTTATAATTTCACCTACTTTACTTTCTATTGCATTGAATGTGTTGCCCTAGAAGTTCCGGTCACTCTACAAACTCATGGGTAAAAGCAAGAAGTTGGGTACACGAAGAGGGGAAGTTTCGGCCAAAAAAAAAATCTCGCAAAAAACGCATACGCGTTATTGAAAAACGCGTATGCGTTTAGGATCGGGTACCCGATCCTAAAAAAACTCGTATGCACTATCAAACGCATACGTGTTATATAATTCATACACATTTTATAACACATAAAAATTAATTATTTAAAAAAATAAATACTTTTTAGAAACGCGTATGCGTTTTAGAATGCGTATGTGTTTTGAAATCAAAACGTGTACGCATTTTAGAACGCGTATGCGTTTTGAAATCAAAACGCGTACGCATTTTAGAACGTGTATGCGTTTTGAACTCAAAACACGTACGCATTTTAGAACACGTACGCGTTTCTAAAAAGTATTTATTTTTTTAAATAATCAAGAAAGTAAGGAACGCATATGCATTTTGTAACGCATACACGTTTTGTGAAACCATGTATGCATTTTTTAAATTCAAAATTTCCAACCCACATGTTGTCTCGGTTTTAGGCTCAGAAAAGGCTTGGCAATCTGAGCCTTAGCCTTTGACCTGCAACTAAAAAACTAAGGCAGATTGAAGAAGAATGTCGAACTTTGACAACATAGATGATAGACTTTTTTTTTTAATGAGTCTATAAAATTAAAACCCATTAGAGAACACAATGTCTACTTTCTAAATATATATTTTTTGTTAAAATTGGATTACGTTTGCTATTTTTTAATTAATTTCTAAGCAAACTAGTCCTTAAACTTGAAATATCAGGTTTTTTTAGTTTTTTAATAACTTTTTATTGGTTGATTTTCTTGTAAAAAAATTTATATGGGACCAAACTTCAAACAATTCTCTACACAATGAAAAAAAAAGAGTTAAAAAATGTTTTGTTTAGGTCCAATTATGTTGTCAGTACACGTTGATTTGAAAAAACATCAATTAAGGCTAATAAAAATTTAATAAAAAATAAAATATTCAACCAAAAATTACAAAAAAAAATCCAGACCAAACCTCATGTTGTTAGCTCTCTTTTCCTAAAAGTAATTAGCAAAATAATTCTATTTGGGTCAAAAAGTGTTGTCCGTACACCTGCTTGGTATGGTAAAAAAAGAGGGACTTTGAAAAAGTGGTTTTTATAGATCCTTATCAAAATGTAATTTCTATAAACTAGGTATTTTAATAATTTACATATTTGGAAACTAGATTCAAAATGCTAAATTTCATATTACTGAATTTTTTTAAGATTCATTGTGGAAGTGCCTCAATTTTTCAGTCCAAGTGTGACAAATTCTGAAAAACAGCAAAAACATTTCCACTTTTTGAGCTTTTTGTGTACCCAACTTCTTGCATCAGCCCTCATACATCAAGCAAAGAATTCAACTACAGACCTATACCATTTCATCCAATTCAGCATATGATTGATAATACTTCCATTAATGAATAACATGATGACTGATGGCATCCAGCAATTCGATGCCAATTATACACAGGGGGACAAGATATTTTCATGAAAAACTCCCCCTAGGCTACTAGCCTGATATCAATTGTAACCGGAAGAGTTACCAAAGGGAGATTTTGGTATAGCCTTGTTTCCTTCATTAGATTCACTTTTCTTCACCCATCTTTTCTTCATCTGATCTCTTATCTCTTCCACAAATGCTTTTTCTTTTCCTTTGTTTTCTTTCTGTGAATTTCTTCCTTGATAATCTAGACCTCTTTTATTCATGTTTCTATTCCTACAAAATTTTGCAAGGTGTCCAAGATTGTTGCAATTGAATCATACCGGACCTTTCTGTCTATACCAGCCATTCCACTAATTTCCTCCTGACCTACATTGATTAGCAGCATGTCCAAATCTTCCACAGGTCTAGCATTTAATGTTACTTGAATTGAAAGGCATACTTCTACATTCTATTTCCTTATGATGAAACTTCTTGCATTTAAAACATTGACCAGAAAATGGAGTACTAAGGTTTATCCTTCTTCTACACTGAGAAGCCATATGTCCAAATTTATTATGAGTAAAGCAATATCCATTAAATCTTTGAGCATTGGGTTGCCTTACTGGATGTCTTCTTCCTTTGTTCTTTTCAGAGTTCTATTCAGATCCAGAGCTTTCACCCTTCTCATAGTTGAGACCTCGCTTGTCATTTGTATCAGTCTAACTTTTCGTTATCTCATCAAACTTAGAAAAACTTATCTTGAACTTTTCCTTGAATTCATTTGTAGTAGCAAGCTCATTTCCAAGAGTAACTATCTATCTCTTAATCTCGAGTTCATAATTTCTGGCCTATTATAGTTCTACCTCTAGTTGAATGGTTCTACTGTTAATTTTGTTGCATTCTTCTAATTTTTTTTTAGGGACTTGGCAAGATTATCCTCATTCTTCTTTCTTTGTTCAATCTCTTTGGTAAGCTTCATTTCCATAGATTCCATCTTAACTTTTAGAGTTGCATTTTCCTTGGCTAGCTTTTCACATTCTTTTGCTATTTATTTTAGGGTTTGATTCAGATGGACATCATCTAGACCTTTTCTTTATTTTTTCTTCAAATGATCATGCAACTCCTTCCTCTTTTCCCTTGACTCATTTATCTCATCCTTCAGTGATTGAATGAATTTTTTAGCATCTGCAAGATTTTCCTTTAATTCAATGACCCCTTTAGATTGATCAAGATCATCAAGTGCCACCATAAGTTGTTATTGAAGACCACCTGCATCCATAGTAATTCAAGATTCACCTCAAGTTGTTAAACTTTTGAAGAGGAACTCGCTCTAATACAAATTTTTGGACACTAGGAACAATGAGAGGGGGGTGAATCAGTGTTCATTGATTTTAATTTCCAAAAAAAACTAAAACTATTAACAACAATAATTAAACTTCATATAGCATTTGCAACATATAACAGATGAAATCATGTAGTCTCATTAATGAACATCATAGAACTAGATATTTTTAAGTGGAAACCCTGTTAGGGGAAAAAACACAGTGGAGATTAATCCACAATGTTTACTTTGTTAAAAGTAAAATAGAAAGAAAAGGAATGCACTTGCATTCAAGCGCACTACCTAGAGCTCACTGCTCAATAGGAAAGGATCACTGCCTTACAAGTAAAATTAATATTACAACAAAATTTTCAACTGATAGTACAATATCTACAAATTCCAGAATTCAATTCCACTGAGGCTCTCGATCAAATTCTATATCTCTTGATAGAATCGCACTTATGCTTTTCTCTTTTCTACATTGCTTAGCATAACAAAACTATTCTGCCCTCAAACAGTTGATCTATTATTTTTGCTCTTTTCTTGATACTCCTTCACTACTGCATTATATCTACTACCACGACTTTCATATCACACACAAAATGGTTTACCGATCTCCTTTATATACCCTCTAATCAAAAATTCAATGTATGTCAGCCTCACAATAAAATATAATATTTTTGCATATGTCGGCTCAAATCTCTAATTAGAATTGATGCATACCCACACAAGTCGGCTATACTTTAGTAGGGACCCAAACCAAGATTTCAAACATAGGAAATAACAAAATACATATTCCACATAATCCACAATATGCCATATGAAGCATGTTGGCCACAATGGAAAATAAACCATGAAACATGCTACCCAATCTCTTAACTCAGACTCCAGCTTAATACTAACCACAAAACTCATCAGAGGATATTGTAAATGCTAAGAAAGATTTCTTGGAGATCCACACCATGAAATAATGATCAAGAAAAGTGATCAAATCAACTTGCCAACTGGATGTCTTGTTCTTCATTCTTTATTCCAGTAGATTACAGAGTCTTAGTTTCCTTGTCAGTATAAACAATGCTAATACTATGGATCATACTGCTAACACTAGTTTCCATCAATGACAATACAAGTAGCCAAAAATGATCTCTCATAGCCATATGCCAACATAGAAGTTTTGTGGCCCTAGAATGAGTATACTTGGGCTTTCTCACCCAGCGAATAGCCATGATTTTCATCTCCTCATAGTGAGTATGCATTTTATTTCCAAACAAACAAGCCTAGATCTAATCCATAATGAGCTAGACAAATGATTGAATCTTGATCTGACTTTCCTTCATTATGTTTTATGACTCTTATGTGTGTTCCTTTGTGCTTATGATTGGATTGCCATGGGATCTTGATCCTGGGGGCTTGATCATCCCTCATGATTATTGTTCTCTCATCTTACCAAGCATTGGTGCATTCAAACCCCTCTTGGTTGCATGATCGACTACTTTAGTGTGAGTTTGAAGTAGGTTCATCCCCTCACTAAAGTGGGGGCTAACAGTGGACACGAAAAAAGTAACCCTTCTAATTTTTCTCATGTTTAGGCCCTCCTAGTGGAATTTGTCTTGATTTTTCCTAGATGTAATGTTGTAATGTGTTCAACACATTCACATTAGGTCTTGGACCTTTCTGAATCATTAAGACTTATAGGATGTCTTGTAAAAGTGTTGTGAAGTGTTGTAACCCACTTTCACACTTTTTTAGGACCCTTTCATCATAGTTCACTTAAATAACCTCTTTTTATCACTTACCAAGTCTTATTTCTATGTGTTGTAAAGATTTGTAAGAAACTCTCATGCTTTTCTAGACTTGTCATCACTAATTCAACCCTTTCTTATGTTTAAATGACCCTTTAATGCACTTTCTGGCCACACTTAAGTGTATTTTTGAGAATATTCCTGTTAAACAACTTTTAATGCACTTTAATTCCTAACAACCAGTAAAATTTCTTTGGTGGGACTAAGTTGCCACCTAGGGTGACTTAGTCCCACTAGGCACAAAAATCAAAATAATTTCAATTTTCTGGCAGGATTTTATTCTCTCACCCTTAAGGTTGGCCTGTGATGTGTCACTTTTGGGAAATTTAGTAAAATCAAGTATAAATATAAGGTTTTCCCCTCATTTTGCATCTCCTAATTCCCCATTCATTTAAGTATTCATTTACTTAATCATCCAAGCAATCAAGCACTCTAAGCATAATCAACTCATCCATTGGAGCACTTCATTGCATATCTTCATATTTACACATCAAGGGTTTGGTAAGTTTATGACATCCAAGCATAAAAGCTTAATATCAAGCATAATATTTATGACATCCATTTTTACTTAATAATCCAAGCAATCAAGCACTCTAAGCATAATCAACTCATCCATTGGAGCACTTCATTGCATATCTTCATATTCTTCCAAATTTCAAATCCTTCCAAGTGGATTTTTCCTTCCAAAAAGACATTCATTCCTTCCTACATGTCCTTGTGCATTGAGCCAAGTGGCATTTAAGTCATTATTTTTTCCTCTTACATGTCATTTCACTATTTTCAAATTCCACCTAATTGCATTTTGTTGGAAATAGTGCCTCAACTTGTTGGCTTGTATTTCTGTCTAAGTCCTCATTGTCGGTCGATCGCTAGAGTTACTAACTTTGGAACCTTTTAGCAGAGTTTGGAAGTTACAAAATTTTCCAATTGACTGACTTCCTTCATTGTCATGGCATCAGTGATCTCTGTAATCTTAGAACCTTATCGCACAGTTCGAAAAGTTTGTGTTTTCTCCGACTGAGCGATAGTGGCATCAATCGACATGTCGCGATGTTTTGGATTTTCCTAACCTAAGCTGACGGATGTGGGGACCACTTGGAATTCTGGGAGACTCATTGAGAATATTGTAGATTCCCAACTTGATTCTCTAGAAATGCACAAGTAGTGAACACATGTCATTGGTAGATGGTGATCATCGAGGAGACTCTTGGCTAACGGGTTTGTAGTTAGTATGAACTCTTACCGAGAGTGCAAGTCTCACCGACGGATTTGTTTATGAACTGTCGATGGATCTTTGTGTGATGAACTTCGGTAAGAACTCTTGCCGATGGATGTGGTCTCACCGACAGGCTATTGAATTTGATATGATTTCTCAGGGTGTTGTCGATAGCGATAGTCATGCTGATGGTTTTGTGATCGGGCATTTTGGCATTAGGGAGACACAGTCTAGTGTCTCACCAACATGCGATTATTTTTGAACTTCCTTGACTGAACGACTATCCTACATGGTCTGTTTTGGACCAATCAAAGAAGTGGTATGTGAATCGTTGGCAGTTGTATAGTTGTGACCGTTCCTGTGTGGAAGATCAACAGACCATGAACATAATGAGATATATTCTATAATGAATGACGATGATTGGGTTCGGGTATTGGAGTTTTCTGTTCGATACCGAACATAGATTGATCTGAGTGGATTCTTAGTATGTGTTTGAGAGCATTGTGAGATTAATGTTTTGTATAAGATTGACCAGTGAATGTTTGCTGCTATAAAAATTGACATCAGAAAGTGAAGTCTGTAATCTGTATGTAATTTTGTTTACTGTAATACAATGAGGCTTTTCTTGGTGTGGTAGGTTTTTTTCCCTTAAGGGTTTTCCCATGTAAATCTGGTGTCCAATTTTGTATGTGTTCATTTCTCTTTTCTGTTAATTCTTTTTCGTGTGTATCTTATTGAACTATAATTGCAAAATTTAAAGTCATATCTGCATTATTCCTTGAGGTTTTGGCGTTTGGAGAGTTTGTTCCACACGAAAGCTTTCCTTACTAGTGGTATCATAGCCTGGCCTGTTGTGTTATCCATGTGGGTACATTGGGTTTTTTGTGTTAATTCTATTCAGTGGGAGTCTTGTAGAAGTTTGGTAATTCAAATTACAGATTAAGATGGCAAGCACGTCAGGAAAGATTGAAATTGAGAAATTCAATGGCAGCAATTTTGAGTGGTGGAAACTTAAAATGGAAGATCTGATAGTTGACCGTGATCTTTGGCTTGTTGTGTCTGGAACAAAGTATACATGCATGAAACAAGAGGATTGAGATCTTGTAGATGGAAAATCAAAGGGGTTGATAAGGCTTTATTTAGTAGACTCTATTCTTTTGAATGTTCATGAAGAAAAGACTACATCTTCTATGTGGAAAATACTGGGAGCTATTTATCAGGGCAAGTCCTTGGTGAATAAGTTGTTCTTGAGGAAGAAGTTGTAATCTTTGAAAATGCAAGAAGGAGCATCTGTTGCTGATCATTTGAATTCTTTCAACATGTTGATTACTCAATTAGCATCTATGGGTGTGAAGATTGATGAAGAAAATCGTTATATGGTATTGTTATGTTCTTTGCCAGATTCTTGGCATCACTTGGTGATGGCTATTGGGAATACATCATCCACTTTTAAGATGGAAGATGTTGTTGCTTCTTTGTTATCAGAAGAGATGAGAAGAAAATATTCTAAGATGGTGAAGGAGGCTCTTGTTGTTAGAGGCAGATCAAAAGAAAAAGGCAAGAAGAAGGACAAGAAGTCCAAATCAAAATCAGAAGGGAGATCAAAGTCTCCTGGAAAAAATTCCAAGGTGAAGTGCTAGAATTGTGGGAAACCTAGTCATGTCTGAAAGGATTGTAAAGAGAAGAAAAAGAAGAAGAAGAATTCTTCCAAAAATGATTCTTATCAGAGTGATGCAGACGCTTTCATTGTAGCCTTGGCTACATAGGCATCAGATGATGTCTGGCTAATTGATTCTGGAGCATCTTTCCACATGACATCACATAGAGACTAGTTCACTAAGTATGAAAACTATGATGGTGGAAGGGTGCATTTGGCAAGCGATTTATCTCTAGAAATAGTTGGTCGTGGAAGAGTCGGAATTCAATTCCCTGATGGAAGGGTGAAGGGAATCAATGATGTGATGCATATACCAGATTTGGCTCAAAATTTACTTTATGTTAGTAAGTTGAATGATGTTGGAGTGAAAGTCACGTTCTCTGGAAATGGCTGCAAAATGACTAGAGGCTCAATGGCGCTAGCTAGGGGTGCTTGTATTGGTACCTTGTATAAGCTAGACGCACTTGCTATGCAATGCAATAGTGTCTCTACAAAGTCACAGAAGGCTACTCATGGAGAAAAGAAGGAAAATGTCCTTGATAGTGCAAAGTCTATGGAAGTTAAAATTCCATCAGAAAAGACTATGCTTTGGCATCATAGGCTAGGCTACATTAGAGAAAAAGGTTTAAAAACCTTGAAAAATAAAAACCTGGTTGAAGGGCTTGATGATTGTAACCTTGAATTTGAGTTTTGTGAAGATTGCATATATGGTAAACAACACCGTGTTTCATTTTACTCCAATCCTCACAAATCTTCTAGTTTACTTGATTACATACATTTTGATGTTTTTGGTCCAGTAAATGTTCCTTCTTTGTCTAAATCAAGATATTATGTATCGTTCATTGATGATTATTCAAGAAGGGAATTTGTTTATTTTTTGAAAAGTAAATCAAAAGTGTTTAGTCGTTTTAAGGAATTTAAAAACCTTGTGGAAAATTAGAGTGGAAGAAAAATAAAATGTTTAAGGACTGATAATGGCAGTGAGTTTTGTTCTAAAGAGTTTGAAAGGTACTGTAAAGATCATGGAATTAAAAGACATAAAACTACACCCTACACTCTGCAACAAAATGGAGTTGCAGAAAGGTTCAACAGGACAGTAATGGAAAGAGCATGAAGTATGCTGAGAAGTGTTGGCTTGGAGGATAAGTTCTGGGCTGAAGCAGTTGCAATAGCATGTTACTTAATAAACTCTTCTCTGAATTCCTCTCTTGTTGAGAAAACACCTTTGGAAGCATGGTCTAGAAAGAATCCCTCTCTGAGACATATTTGTGTCTTTGGCTGTGAGGCATATGTATATGTGTCCAATGAAAAAGGGTCTAAATTGGAAAAAAAAAGTTGTTAAATGTATTTTTATTGGCTATAGTGCTTGCATAAAAGGGTACAAGCTTTGGAATCCTGATACTAAGAAGGTTCTATACAACAGAAGTGTTATTTTTCATGAGCTGAAGCCTTCTACTTTGGATATGTAATCAGAGACAAAATTAGAAGATAAAAAGGATGTTGTTGAAATTTCTCCAACACCAAATAAAGAGGAATTCAAAATTCAAAATGTAACTGAAACTGAGGAGAGCTCAAGTAGTTCTGAGAGTTCTGAAGAAGAAGAACATCATCAGCCTCAGCCTGTGAGGAGGTCAACACATGAAAGAAAGCAACCTAATAGGTATGGGTTTTCTATGTTAGATTCTACTTGTGCCTATGCTTTAATTTCTAGCATTGATGAGCCTAGGAATGTAAAAGAGGCATTTAGAATGTCTGATTCAAGCTCTTGGTTGGAAGCCATGAATGAAGAAATGGCATCATTAGAAAAGAATGACCTTGGATTTTGGTGCCCTTGTCTGAAGGCAAAAAAGTTGTTGGCTACAAATGGGTATTTAAAAAGAAAATAGGTCTGGATGGCAGTGTGGAAAAGTATAAGGCGAGGTTGGTTGCGAAGGGTTATTCCCAGGTAGAGGGAATCGATTATGGAGAATTTTTTTCTCCTATAGCTAAGCTAACATCTATCAGATTTTTTTTGTCACTTGCAGCAATGTATGACTTAGAGGTTGAATAGATGGATGTGAAGATAGCATTTCTTCATGGTGACATTGAAGAAGAAATTTATATGTCCCAGCCTGAGCACTTTGTGGAAAAAGGTAAAGAAAATCTGGTTTACAAGCTGAAAAAATCTCTGTATGGATTAAAAAAATCTCCTAGAATGTGGTACCAGAAGTTTGACATGTTTGTTTTGTCATTGGGATTTGTAAGATCAAAATATCATCATTGTGTATACTTCAAAGCTGAAAATGATCGTGTTCTTGTTATTACTCTCTATGTTGATGATATGGTGTTCATAGGCAATAGTAAGTTAATTATTTCTGATCTAAAATCTCAATTGTTTGCAAAGTTCGAAATGAAAGATCTTGGTGCAGCCAAGTACATTATGAGAATGGAAATAACCAGGGATAGGAAGAGTAGAAAACTTTGGCTCAATCAGAGTAAGTATATTAATACTATTCTGGGGAGATTTTGTATGACTGATTGCAAGAAGCTAGTTGTTCAAGTTTTGTAGGGAACGAAGATATCTATTGAAGACTGTCCAAAATATCCTACTGAGATGGAGGACATGACTATAGTGCCTTATGCTAGTGTAGTTGGCAGTTTAATGTATGCAATGGTTTTTACAAGGCCAAACATTTCCCAAGCAGTGGGAGTACTTAGTCTTTTTATGGAAAATCCTAGAAGGAAACATTGGGATGTTGTGAAGAGAGTGTTCAGATATCTGAAGGGCACTTCAGAATATGCTTTGTGTTACCATGGAAATTTGGTTGAAACACATAGGACTCTCAACATTCAAGGTTGTGTGGATTCTGATTAGGCAGGAGACATTAACAATAGAAGATCCACCAATGGATATAGTTTCATGATGAATGGTGGTGCAGTTAGTTGGATGAGTAAGCAGTAGGTTGTAGTCATTTTTTCCACTACAGAGGTAGAATACATGGCAGCAACACATGCCTATAAAGTCACAATCTCGTTAAAAAATTTGTGTTCTAACATTGGGTTTCATGTAGGGAAAATTACAATTTATTGTGATAGTCAGAGTGCTATTTGTTTGGCGAAAAATCCTACTTTCCATGCCAGGACAAAACATATTGATGTGCAGTATCATTTTGTTTGAGATATGGTGGAGGATGGAAAGGTCTCTTTAGAAAAAGTGGATACTCTAGAAAATGTTGCAGATGCATTGATGAAACCAGTGAGCACAGACAAGTATAGATGGTGTTCCAGTTCAATGGGCCTTGGAGCACATGAACTTCATTAACTTTGAGTTCGAAGGAAGCTAGTAACTCTTCATATTGTGGGAGATTGTTGGAAATAGTGCCTCAACTTGCTATCTTGTATTTTTGTATAAGTCCTTATTGTCAGATGATTGTTGGAGTTACTAACTTTGGAACCTTTTAGCAGAGTTTGGAAGTTACAGAATTTTCCAATTGACCGAATTCCTTCATTGTCGCAGCATCAGTGATTTTTGTAATCTTGGAACCTTGTCACATAGTTCTAAAAGTTTTTGTTTTCTCTGACTAGGCGATATTGCCATCGATCGACATGTCACGGTGTTCGGGATTTTCCTAACCTAAGTCGACGAATGTGGGGACCACTTGGAATTCTGGGAGACTCGTTAAGAATATTGTAGATTCCTAGCTTGATTCTCCAGAAATGCACAAGTAGTGAACACATGTCATTGGCGGATGGTGATCGTTGGGGAGACTCTTGGCTGATGGGTTTGTAGTCGGTATGAACTCTTACTGAGAGTGCAAGTCTCGCCAATGGATTTTTTTAAGAACTGCCAATGGATCTCCATGTGATGAACTTCGGTAAGAACTCTTGTTGATGGATGTGGTCTCACCGATAGCTTGGTGAATTCAATATGATTTCTCAGGGTGTTTCCGATAGTGATAGTCATGCCCATGGTTCTATGATAGGGCATTTTGGCATTAGGGAGACATGGTCTAGTGTCTCACTGATATGTGATTATGTTTGAACTTCTTTAACTGAATGACTATCCTACATGGTCTATTTTGGACCAATCAAAGAAGCGGTATGTGAACCGTTAGCAGTTGTACAGTTGCGACCATTCCTATGTGGAAGATCAACAAACCATGAACATAATGAGATATATTGAACTGTAACGGATGACGATGATCGGGTTCAGGTATTGGAGTTTTATGTTTGATACTGAACACAAATTGATCTAAGTGGATTCTTAGTATGTGTTTGAGAGCATTGTGAGATTAATGTTTTGTATAAGATTGATCAGTGAATGTTTGGTGTTGTAAAAATTGACATCAGAAAGTGAAGTCTGTGCTCTGTATGTAATTATTTTTACTGTAATACAAAGAGGCTTTTCCTTGTGTGGTGGGTTTTTCTCCTATAAGGGTTATCCCACTTAAATCTGGTGTCCAATTGTGTATGTGTTCATTTCTATTTTTTGTTAATTCTTTTTATATGTATCTTATTGATCTGTAATTGCAAAATTTAAAGTCATATATGCATTCTTCCCTGAGGTTTTGGCGTTAGGAGAGTTTGTTCCACACCTAAGCTTTCCTTACACATTTATGGACACATTCATCAAAATTTGCACATCCTTTTCCCATTCACATCTTGACAAGTGGCGCCTCCTCATTGGGTGTTGAATGATCCCACATTGCTTCATTTTGGGCATTCTTCCATCTTGTTTTTCTATAAATAAGAGGTTTCTCTCCTCATTTTGATCATCCAAAATTTGAGTAGACTTACTATACTCAATTTCATTTTCAAGCACATCCATCTTCATCCATTTTATCAAGTTTATAGCTAGGTTATGCAGATTTTTCATCATGGAGCTCAATTGAATCAACATCAAAGTGCATCACTCATCAACATTGCATCGTAGGAGTTGGGAAAGGGCCAATTTCCACATCAAATTGCCACCAATTCCCCCATGGGATCAAAATTTTGCTTGCTTAATTAGGGTTTCATTGCTTTCTCATAGTGTTCTTCAAGTTTATTTCCTATTTTGAGCATTGTTAATGGATTTCATGGGGAATTTTGATTCTTACTTGCATTGGATCTAACTATGTGTTTGTTTATTGTGTTTTGTAGGTATTAGGATTGGGGTTCTACAATAAATATTTGAAAAATAAATCACTATTAGATATCTATTAAAAATATTATTATGTCATTTTTTTAATTTATTCATGTGCATGTTTTTCTTTTCATTTTTAACTTTCTTAATGAAATAAATAGTAAATTTGTAACTTTATATGTTTTATATATATTTAAATTGATAATAATACTCAATATGTTTCTATTTATGTTAAGTTTCAAAATTAAAGGAGATATGAAACATAATAACCTATATGTCAACTGAAACATTAATATGCATAAAAATCACCAAATAAAAAAATGTTAAACACAAGTTCAATTTACTAATTGAGAAAAATTAAGATAAAATATTAAAATATTTATAGGACATGAGAACCTATCATCATTGAATATATTCTCAAACAACCAAGAGTTAAACGTAGAGAGATGATTGTTATATTAACAAAAATATTGTAAACAGTTCAACTACAATAATGTAACTCTTAAAAATTATATATGCATTGTCTAGCTCTTCGTAATAATCTATTTTATGATGAGACAATTTAAATGGAGAGACATAGACCATGGGGCTTTCAATTTTTTTTGTTCAAATTTCATATTTGTTGAATGTTTATGAGATAAAATGAAGTTAAATAGTTTTAACAATTATGATATCTAATACAACAAGATAATTTTATGAGGTCAAAAGATGAATTGGGTTTGTGTATGCTATATTCAATATTATGATCTTCTACTAAATGTAATAAGAATAATATACAAAATAATTTAACCATAAGAAGAGATAACATCACATTTTAAAATGTAAATTGAAAAATGACAATTCCAAAAGAGTAAGTAACATACTAGTTTTATTTCTAATGGAGATGTTGAGAAATGTTTTGAGAATATTAGACACTATTTTGGTATGAGATAGACTAAATTACTAGTTTCAAGATGGTGTTATATCTATAAAAAAATATTATACTATCTTGTGTATGTACTTTTGACTTCTTGAGGCTCTATTTAGGACAAATTATAACAAAATAAATAATCATATCATTTTTTTTCATTAAATAACATTGATTGCATCCCATGGATATAATATACAAAATTAACACAATTTGATGAAATACTAATTTTTCATGTTATCTCAACCCTAAAATGATTCATTCAAATAAAAGTTAATATAAATGTAAAGAACACTAACTTATATCACAATGAATGGTTATAAAAAAAATTGTTAGGGAACCAAGAAGTAAGGTAAAAAATGGATCTCTCTTGATGGTGGCGATGATGGTGATGGAGTGATTTCAAATTTGGGGAAGGCATGGAACCTTGGAGATGTAGCATGCATTAATGGAGGACAGTTTGTTGATGGTATGGTGATGTCAGGTGGGTCCTCAATTGATGGAAAGTAGCATGGGTCCCCTATTTTGGAGAATGAGTTTCTTGGTGGGGAAGGAGACTAAGATTTCTTGTCCTTTGTATTTTTCGTTGTCCTTGTCAGAGCTAGGAAATATCAGTGCTGAAAAGTTTCACCTCAGTAAGTCTGCTGATGATTTGGGCATAGGTTTCAAATATTCTAGCTTGATTCATATTGGTGATAAGACAAGGTGTGGTATCTTTTCAGAGTTAGCCCTCAAGTGTTCAAATCTTTTTGGAGCAAAGCCTAAAGGTAAAAGCTATTTGCCTCCTATTTCCTTCGTTTCTAATGCATTGACAAGTGAATTTTCAATCTTTGTCCTTGACTGTATTATTGAGAAAAGTGTCTCAAATATGGAAATGAATCTGTTGGGTAAATTTGTGGGGCCTCATCCTCATATTGAGTAAGTCCACAAGTTATCTTTCAATCATTGGTATCCTAAGGGCCAGGTGGATGTGGTTGCAATGGAAAATTATTATTTTTCCTTCACTTTCAACTATTAAGATGATCTTATTTTGGCCCTAATGGGGGGTCCTTGGTTTATTGGGAAGTCCTCTCTGATGCTCAGAGTATGGGAGCTATGGTTTAATATGAACTATTTTTCATTTTCGGTGGCCCCTATTTAGGTGAGATCTCTAGGTCTCCCTCTAGAATTCTAGGACGGAGAACTTTTTAAAGGGATTGTGAGTACCTTTGGTAACCTATTGTCTATTGATCAAATGACTACCTCCAAAAAGCATCTAGTGTATTCTTTTTTCTTTGTTAATGTTGAACAAATGGAAGATCTTCCTTCAGTAGTAAAAATGAATTCTAAGCTTGGAGTTTGGGGACAAGTGATGGAATGTGAATCAATTATTTTTGCTTGTTTCCATTGCAAAAATGTCGATCACTTGGAAAAAAAATTCCACTAAAGGTGCAGAGTCGTTGGATAAGTAGTGGAGAGAAAAGGAGTGGGGTCCTATGGCTAAGGGTGCCTCTACGATTCCAATAAAGAAGCCTAGGAGTGATCTTGAGAATGTGGTGCCTGTGATTTTGGATATGGAAGATATGGACTCCTTGGGCTTAGGTAAAAATGAGATTGGTTTGGTTCCTGATCTAGTTGTTGATAATATTGTGACTCCTCAAGGACCTTAGAGGTTGAGGAGGTGAAAATTGGATTAGATACATCTTTAGTTATCTCTCTTGCAAAGGAGGTAGAAGTTTGAGCTCTGAGGTTGTTGGTAAGGTTTCTTCACCTCTAGTGTCTAAGGATATTAGTAGTATGAAGTCACCACATGCTGCTAGTGATTCTTATTCTGTGTTTGAGGGTTCAAAGGATTGTTTGAGTACCAAAATTTCCCAGAAGGATATTGAAGAAATGGTGGAAACCCCCTATATTCCTGTGAAAGGTAGAAATAGAAAGAAACATTCTCCCCCTCCAAGAGTGTCTATTAGAAATAGATAGAATTCTGATTGTGGGTCTGAGCCAAGAGGAAAGGGTCACCCTCCTTCTCAAGTTACTAGGGATAAGGAAATTATAATGGATATTGTTGATGCTACCTAGAGGACTTTACTAGAGATGCGCTCGAAGAGTGCCCCTCTCAAGTTCTCATGAAGGTCATATCCTAGAATATGTGAGGGTTAAATCATCCTCACGAACATGATCTCCCTTCAAATTTGGTAAGGGATGATAAACCTGATATTATTTTGACTCAAGAAACTAAAATGAGGTTTGATAAGCTGAGAGAAATAAAAAATAAGCTATTTAAAGAATGTGGTATGCATTGCTCTAAGGCACCTAGGTGTCTGGTGGTATTGTTACCTTCTGGAATCCAAAGTTGATTCAAACCTTGGCATTTTTTGAAGATACTAATCATGTGGCTACTTCTTTCATCAATGTTTGTGATATGTTCTCTTGGACTTTCTCTAGGATTTATGTGCCTAACAGTAAGAGTGCCAAGAACAATTTTTTGGAAAATATTAGTTCCTTTAAATCTCTCCATCCTATTTCTAATTGGTTGGTTATGGGGGACTTTAATACCCCTTTGTATGATGCTGAGAAAGTGGGTGGGTCTCAAATTATGGATGAGAGTAGGTTTCATCTCATGAACCTAATTAATGATAATGCCCTTCTTGACTTGCATCTTAAAGGAGCCTCTTTCACTTGGTCTAACCAACATGTGGGTGAAGCTATAATTTAGGTAAAGCTTGACTGGGCCCTCACCTCACCTGATTGGCTTGTTTCTTATTCTTGCTCTCTTTTGGCTCTGACTAGGTTGGGGTCTGACCATTTTCCTCTTTCCCTCTCGGTGGACTTGTTGGGGAGAAGGAAACAATTTCCTTTTAAATTTGAAAAAATCTGGACTTGTCATCCCAACCTTAAAGGTTCGATTCAAGCCTGCTGGGATATTCGAGTGCATGGCTCTACCATGTATAGGGTTTATAAGAAATTGTCCAATGTTAAAAACAATGTTAGGAGATGGAATAGATCATCTTTTGGTATTTTTTTGTTGAGGAGGTTGTTAAGGACGAGCTTTTCACTATTCATCAATCCATTCAGGTGTTTGGCTATAATCAACGTCTTATTCAATAGGAGAATTTTATTTTGGCGAGACTACATAATATTGTAGCTAAGGAGGAAGAATTTTGGAAACAAAGGTATAGAATCATGTGGTTAAAGAGTGAAGACAATAATGTACAAGTTTCTTTCACCTTTCTACATTGAAGCATCACTCCTCCAATCATATTAACTCTATAAGATTCAATAATCAGGTGTTGGACAAGGATGTGGATCTTTTGTAGGTAGCCTCTTCTTTTTTCTCTAATATTTTATCTATGGATGGTGTGTTGGGTTATGTGTCTCAAGATGATCTTTTTCAGGACAATACTCATATCATCTCTAATGATCTTAATCGATAATTAGTTTGAATTCCTTTGGTAGATGGCATTAAAAGTGTAAATTTTTCGTTCGAAGGTAGCAAGACTCCTAGTCTTGATGGTTTCCTAATGTTCTTTTTCTAGTCTTTTGGGATATTGAGGCGAGGGATATTGCGGATGCTACTAAAGAGTTTTTTGGAAGTTGTAATAGGATATGTGTAGGATCATGTTGGGCTAAAAAGTGGCAATATGATGGATATGTGGCTGACGACGCTTTTTTAACCCAAAATTGATGAAATGAAAAGGGTTTTTAGAGGATATTCTCAACTTTCCACCAATATAAATTATGATTTACTTTGAATTTAATAAGTAATTATTATTCATTTTCTATTCAAATTAAAACTAAAGTCCTGATTGATAGACTAGTTGAAAAACATCTATAGCTTTCAAATGGTATCACATTTTTTGAATCCAAAACATGCATCACATTCTATGCTTCACATAATATAGGATTAAAAAAATAAAAATTGAATTTCATGAAGTTTTGACCAAGTTAAGGTGGTCAGACATAGGAGTGTTTTATATTTTTTAAAAGTTGTAATAAAAAATTCATAATTAATTATTTACTTGGACAAAAATTACAAAAAAATATGCATCACATCAGGACATGAGTCCTCTTCTTATATCTAAAATATTATAAAAAAATATTATCATTTTATTGTGGTTAGGATGGTCAAACTACTCATTTTTTTGCTGAAATTTAAGTACTACTGCATTGAAATTTCAAATTTTCACCAAATAGATTTTTTTTTAAACAAACCTAGTAGTTTAGAAACTACATTCAATTTGCTATAGATTCAGTTCTTACATATTTTTGAAATAATATAGATAACTTATTCAAATGTTTACATCAAGTTGCCTAACTATAATTTTTCTAATTTTTTTTCCACTTAAGGGCCTGTTTTTTCCATGATGATCTTGCACATACCCAATATTTAAAGGAATTAAACTCATCCTTCATTGTTTTGGTTCTAAAGAAGTCACCCAAGCCTCTTCTTTTGATGAGTTTCCCCCTATTAACTTGTGAAACTTCATCTACAATATTTTTCTAAAATGTTGGCAGTCAAATTATAGAAGGTTCTCCCTAAAATTATCTCAATACAACAAAATGGGTTTGTTACTGGTAGGAAAATCCTTGATTTGGCTCTTACTATTCATGAGAATATCCATTCCTTATTTGTGAACAAACATGTAGGTTTTCTTTTGGACTTGGATCTTCTCAAAGCTTATGATATATTTGATTGGGGTTTCCTCCTTAAGATTTTGAATTTTTTTGGATTTAGGGAGAATTTGGTGTTGTTGGTCTCTCAGGTCATCTCTACTCTGAAGTATTTTGTTCTTGTTAATGGTTCCCCCTCTCCTCTTTTTGGTTGTTCGAGGGGTTTGAGACAAGGAGATCCCATCTCTCATTTTCTCTTTATAATAATGGTTGAATCTTTGGAATGACTTATTCAAAGGGTTATTAATACTAGTCAGATGTTGGGGCTATCTCCTTCTTCTTGAAATCATATTTTCTCCCATCAATAGTTCGTGGATGATACTCTTATTCTTGGGGAATCCTCTATCAAAAAAGCTAAAGCTATCAGACCTTTTCTATAGAAATATGAAGTGGATTTTGAGAAAAATATTAGTTTTCCTAAGAGTATAATATTTTTTTCTCAATAGTCCTGAGAATAGGAAGCAAAGAATTGTGTGGATTTTGGAGTGCCTGTTTGGGGAATTGCCATGATCCTATTTGGGCCTCCCATTGTTTTCTAATGTTGTTCCTGATTCCTTCTAGCCTGTTTTCATTGATAAGTTTAACTCTAAGTTGGTCTGATGTAAAGGGGCTTTGTTGAGTCAAGTAGGAAAAGTTCAATTGATTAATTCTACCTCCAAAACCTTTTGGTCTATGCTCTCATCCTTTTTCATATGCCATGGAAGTTTGTGGATAATATTGAAAGTATTCAAAAGAATTTCCTTTAGTCTAGGGTTGAAGAGAATATAATACTACACCTAGTTTCTTGGGATGATGTATGTAGACCTAAGAAGGCATGTGTCCTAGGCATTTGTAAAATTAGAGAAATCAACATGGATTTACTTGCTAAGCAATTGTGGAACCTTATATTTGGTAACAATGAATGGGATTGTATTATCATTAGTATTTATCTATGGGGAGTGGACCATATCAGGGATTTTATTTCTAGTGGTTTCTCACCCCCTTCTGGCTCCACTCTTTGGAACCTTTTGGTTAAGTATAAACACATTGTATCAAAGGGATTGTGGTGGAAATTGGGGAATGATAGAAGAATTCTTTTCTAGGATGACTAGTGATTTGGGAATGGGAAACTCAAAGATGAGCCTTGGCCTCTCCTTTTCATGGATCCTTGTATTCATCAGTTTGTCATATTTGTATTTGATTATATTGAGGGTGCTTCATGTAGAAGGTTGCATGAGTTTATCTCAAGTTTGAAAGTTCTTTTCAATTCCTTATCTTCTATTCATATCACCTCTTTTTATCTAGTTGACAAGATTGTTTGTAGGTTTTCTTCCAATGGTAATTTTTTTATTTCTTCAGATTTTTCTCTTCAAGTCTCTTTTATTGGCTCAATTCCTTTTTGGGCTTCTCTCTAGTTTCCCAAGTTGATTCCTAGGGTGAACTTATTCTTTTGGTTATTGTTCCAAAACATGGTGCTCACCATTGATAATCTTGTGAAAAGAGGTTTTATGATGCCTAATATATGTTTTATGTGTGAAGAAGCTGTAGAGGATTCGTATAATCTTTTGATTAGCTACATGTATGTGAGGGAGGTTTGGGCTCATATACTCTCTCTATATCATTTGAGCTAGGTTTTTCCTTCCTCGATTAAGGAGTTGTGGTCTCAATGGGTGGGGCCTTCTTCTAATCCTGGGTTGCTCTTCCTTTGGTCCCTTTCTATTCCTCATCTTGCATGGGGAATTTGGCTAGAAAGAAACAACATAATATTTAGGGACTCTACACTTCCTTCTATTCATTTTTCTTTTAAGATCTGTGCAGATATTAAAGATAACTTTATGTCTGAGGTGTCTTTTTAGAATGGTCCTAAAGTGGTGGTGTTTCTTGGTGATGCTTGTGTTTCACAAAATTGGAATTTTCCTAGTGATATCTCCCTTCCTTTAAAAAAAGGTAAGGCATCTAGGAAATATTTTGCTTAGAAAGATCCTCCTATTGGTTGGGTGAAAGTCAATTTTGATGGAGTTGCTAAAGGTAATTTGGGTCCTTTTGGTTGTGGAGGAGTTTTGAGAGATTCTAATGGTAGGTTTGTTTCTATGGTGACACTCACTTTGGGAACCCAGACAAACCACTTTGTGAAAGCTTCAACTACCTATCATGGGCTTAAGTAGGCTTAGTCTAGAGGTTTTAGGAGAGTCTAGATTGAGGGTAACACTAAATATTATTAATATCCTAAAGAAGATCACCCCCCCTTCTTGGACAGTTGAATCTCTCAGTATAGATGTTGTGGATATCTTAAGGAGTTGTTGTGGATATCTTAAGATCCTTTGATCAATGTGACATTTCCCATATCTTAAGTGAGGGAAATTTTTTGGGAAATTTTTTTGCTAACATTGGGGTTAATAAACATATGGTACGAGAAGGGAAGAAACCCCTCCCCATCAAAGCCCTTGCAAATTTAAATCATGATTTACAAATGGACTAAGGAGGGGGATATTTTCACCACTAGTTTATATCACATGAGTTTTACTAAGAGGTAGATTAAATATTGGTGCGATCTCTATTTTGTCTTCACCTTGTGTTTTGATGATTTAACCATCATCCGTAAGGAGTGGATTTCAAGATTAATTATTGTTCCCTTCCACCTTACCTCTCCAAAATGGATTGTGGGTGGCTCTAAGGCTTTAAACTTATCGAGGCTTCTTCTAATGCTTTGTAATTCTCTCAATCTTTGGTGGTTTCTATTTGTTGTGATCATTGGTGGTGGCAGGAATAGATCTAGGCCTATTTCCTATGACACCTCAAAGACCAGCTTAAAAGTTTGGGAATAGTTACAGATTGGGGGAGTTAATCCATAAATGGAGAGACTCCATGGGGATGACCCTAAGACTATAGAGGCCTTCGTTTAGGGATGGCATAATAGAGTGTTGAAGGTTGGTGGGACTGAGTTCAATATTATAGAAGATCTTAAATTGCTGAAATTACGGGTCTTTCTACTTACAGAAGGAAAGTTTACAGAGATAAGGAGTTTAGTGCTTCCATGGAAATTTTCTTCAAGGATGATGAAAGGGATAGATTGGAGAAGGTGAAATGTGGGGGTTACCTTCGTAGCTCTATAAAGATGATTTGGGGTGATGTTATTGAAAAAATTATGAGGTACTTTATGCTTGATAGTTGTTTTTTATTTTATCTGGGTATTATTTTGTTTTACTCAACAATTATAGGCATCAGAAAAAGGTTTCCTTTCCTTTTTATCTGCTTGTTTCCCTGGATTTTTGGTATTAGATATTGATGCAGACCCAAGGTGGAAATCAACTTGAAATGACAAATAACAGATGGTCAACCCAAATTTCAAAGCAATTCAAAAGAATTTCACAAATCCACTTGTTAGATGCATTCTTTCCACCAACACTGCCAAACAGCTTCAAGGCACTTTTCATCCAACTTTCCCAAAAGAATTTCCAAATAAATAATGGATTTATACATCCATTAAGGACTTAAAAAACATAGTTCAAGATCAAATATAACTCCTTTGGACCATTTTAGACTTCCAATACACTCACCATGGGAAAAACAAGGAAAAGAGGTTAATTTAGCAAAGGAAGTACCCTTAAAACTTATCCAATCATCTTGAAACCTTGGTGAAGAAAATTAAATGGATCAAAACCATAGAATCCACAATTGGCTTGCACCTGTATGACCAAAAACACTCCCAACTCAAGAAACCTCCTTTTCTAATGCAAAAACAAGGGTTTTGTCAAAATCTCAATTTCCAGGCTTGAATAAACAAATAAATGGTCCAAAAACCTTCCATATGGCCTTCCTTGACATTTTAAATCCTTACAAACTCAACTCCAGCAATAATTCATTGAAAAGCACTTCAAAACCATCACTTTTCAAGGGAAAAATGCATTTTCAGCCCTAGGGCATCACACATTCACCACAAAAACACTTTATGATAATATAAAATGAATTAATACATATAATATAACATATTTCATACCAATACACTGCGTTAAAGCATTAGACAGTGGGTGGATTGGTCAAAATCTCATATTTTTTCCTTCAAACCCTTGACAAAGGAAAAAACCAGGGTACTTGCAGTAATTTTTGAATATCTCTCACAAAACAAAGAATAAAAACTCCAAATAAAATTCAGATAAAATTAGACACATATACCCTCAATCTCTGAATATTTTAAGGCATCAGGAGGTTGTATGGATCCGTACAATAGTAAACAAGTTTTGAAAAATTGTGAAAAATATAAAATTTGCTCCAAACACATGGTGTTTAATTGAATATGAGTTATTAAAACCTTTAAAAACAATTACTTCAAGCCTTGGAAGGCCTTATAAAACATCTTAAACAAGTAACCACCCCCAACCAACCATCTTCACAACTAATTACCACTTAATGCCTCTAATTGTGCAATTCAACAAAAATCAGCAAAATTATTATTGACAACATTTGCAACATTTTGCATTTTTGCAATTATTGAACTTAAAAGACCTCTAACACTTATAGAAACCTAACATATGATCATTTAGACCTTATTTAAGCCTTTATTCATGATTCAAAACTCAAGACACCAAAATACCCTGCCTTTACCATGTATGACAACTTTTGACAATATTGACAACATTTCAAGTTTTTTCCAATTTCCTGATGGAAAAAAGATGAGAACTCCCTCAAATGACCTTTAGAAACTTTTGAACTCCTATCCTTTGAAATCCAAGGTGTTGGTGCCCCTGCACCAAAGATCATAGATGAAACCCCAAGAATCTTGTTCTCCATGAGGACCTAATCATTGTTATCTCTGAGTATGCCAAGTCTTACATTTTTTCCTGATCAACCTAAAAGGGTTACTACAGGTCGAAATAAGAAGATTGATTTAGAATATGAAACTAGGTTTGAATTGGGGTCTATTGATGATGAATATGAGTTTGGTTTGGATGAGTCCATGGAAGTCTATTTAGAGCCCCTTCTTATTTTGAGGGCAAGACTAGTAAGAAAAGGAAATTGCTTAAAACTCCTAATTCTAAAGATTATGAAATGGGTAGCAAGGAGGTGGCTATCGGTAAGTCCTTGGGTGGCAAGAATTTAAAGAGTGAGTCCCCGGGTCTGAAGAAATGGAAGAAAAATGTTGTGGGGAGATGGTTGGGAAACCCCCTTTGCTTGGTTCTAAGAGGAAGGTGAGTTTTTTGGATAGGAGATCCTAGAAAAATTCTAAGTGGAATGTTGTCCTAAATCAAGAGGAAATCATTAGTATTGGTGCTAATTCCCCCAATCTCAAGCCTCTTCAAGTTACCAGAGGTCAAGATAATGTGCAAGTGTAAGAAGAGGGGTTGAAGGAGTAGGGTAAGGGGAGGAGTGTGGTTGATGAAATTGGAAGTTCCTTACACAAGATTAAGGTTCCTATTGTTAGCCAGAAAGGGAAGGACATTCTGGAAAATGAAAATCTTAGTAGGGATTCCCTAGAGGAATGGGTGGATGATAGGGATGCTTTCAATTGCAACAAGGAGGAGTCACCCAATGTGTTGGGGTTGAAGAAAGATGGTACTTAAACTCTCTTTAGGATTTTAAGTGCAATTTCAATGAATTGAATCTCACTAACATGAAGGTTTTTGGTTTGGTTAATAAAGCTAGGGAGTCCATTACTCCCTTGGAGCTTTCTATGCATGCCCAAATTAATCAACTTGTTGATGTGATGAAAATTGTCCCTGATGAGATGTTGAAGATGAAAGAAGCTTTTGAATAGATGATTGTGGCTCTTGAAGACAAACTAGATCATGCTTATGGGTGAAGCCACAATAGTGGTTTACATTTCAAGTGAGGAAGGAAAACTCACAAAAAATGACCCCAAAGAAAAAAAGGTGTTTTTAGGGGTTCGTATGAACCTGTTGGTTCAACTGAACCCATAAGGGGTTCGACCAAACCCCTTTGAACTTTTCCCACCAAAAAGAAAAAAAGAAAAGCGTAGTAAAGGGGTTCGACTGAACCCCTTTGAATTGGCTTGGTCGAACCAAGGTTCGATTGAACCCTAGTTCAGCCGAACCCCCCTTATGCCTCATCCCCCCCTGAGACACAAAAAAAACTTAAATTTTGGCACTTCAGAGCTTGGGTTGAAGATGAAAATGGAGGAATCTTCACAAACCCAACTAGAATCAGGTAGTCCTTAGAACGAGCTATCCAAGGAATATAATTATCAAAAGAATTTGAAACATATGAGTGCTCCAGATATTGAAGTCTTTGATCCAACAAAAAAAATGAATTTTGATATATACAAAAAAATTTATGTGTTATATGGTGGCACTATGTTTGAGTTGTAATTGGTTTGACTTCGAAACTTGATTAAAGAAAAAATATTCAATAAAAAACTATCTAACCAAGTGGAAGCACTAGATATCGGAGTTACAAATCTAAATTTGAAAGAGTTAGAATTTAATCCTTCATGAAAAAAAGTTATGTATTATACGGTGTGCGTCACTTTTCAAAGATGTTATTTTCTAAAAAATACTAGTTTTCGTGGGAGATGGAAAAAGAAGTGCAATTTGATTCCAAAAATTTTGAAACATATTTTTAGAATCTACAAACAAAATGTGATGAGACTCTAGTTTGCATCATCTTCAAATTCCTCACGGTTTAGCCGCTATAGGTGCCTGAATGTGAAGATTTAGTTAAAAATAATAATTTCAATGTCCAGTTTGGCCAAAAATTTTAAACCACTATTGTGGGATCACCCTTATGAAAAGTTGGACAAGGTTGTGGATGTTAGTAAGTCAATTATGAAAAATGAAGCTAAGGGTTTGTTTTTCCTCAATGAGAAATCAAGGCAATGGATGGAGGAAGCGTTCGGTGGCAAGGATGTTGCTGTTGTTGGGGCCGAGCTTCCTAGTATTTTGATTAAAGGGGATAGCGAAAAAAGGACCTTGTATAAGGACCCGTAACAAAACTACGTTGAATGTTGTTATCCCTACCAAGGAGGTCACTGAGGTTATGAATATGCAGTAGAAGATTATTGATAGTGATATGGAAGTGACTGATATCTTGAAGAAGATGTAGTTCCTTGCTATTTATTTTCCTCTTTTTGGCAGTTGTTTTGCTTATTTTTTGTTGCTTGTTGGCTGCTCATTTGGTCTTTGTTTATCTTTTGATGCAACAGTCTTTTTTGTCAAGCGTTTCAGGGCCCCTTCGAAACCTTTTTTTACCTCTAATCAAAAAATTATATCACACAATAAATTTCACAAAGCACAAACATTCTGTCTTATTATATAAAAGGTTTATCTAGTATATTTTTCTTCAAATAAGACATTAAGATAAGAATCCTTGTAAATTTGGAATCAATAGCATAAGTATATTAAGAAAAGAAATATAATCTTTGAACTTGAAATTGTTTGTAAGGATTCCAATATCTTTACTAAATGGCCACTAAATATTACTATAAATTTCATCCATCACCTCCACTTTATCCAATTTAGATTGATTTTGATACAAATGAATATTTTTTATTGGGTGAATATTATCATAAACAATGTCAACTTATTTTTCTAGGAGTTAAATAAGTTAGTCTCGGGACTTGTGTCATTGTTTAATTTTTTTATGAGCATGGCCGTTGTTTTGAGGAGGGATCAACATATAATAGAATCTATGATTATTTGATCGATGAAGAATTAACATAAATACAAGATAAAATTCTTTATACAAATGCACAAATTGATTATAATCTCTTAATTAATGTCTGAGATGTATTAATATAAATGTCATTCATCGGAATAAAGTAAAACATATATGAAGCTTGATTCTAATACAAGTGAGTATTGATATATATGAAGCTTGATTCTAATTTAAGTGTAAATCATCTTTTAATTAAAGTTTGATGCAAATGGAAATGAGCATATAATTATAGGTATAGTTATAGTGATGAATGGAACAAAACTCATTAATCATTACACATTATTACTTCCTACCATGGAACTATTACAAAAGGGGATTGTTTTAAACAATGGTTATTATTTGGTCGAACAATCAATCCATATTCAACTTTCTTTAGGATTTATTTTATAATTCTAACTTACATCAGTGAAGCTACACATTTTTTTATGGGAAATATTGCTTGAAATAATTTTAGCGCTCTTGGATTGGAGGTGGAAATGGGTTTGCAGATTTTCAAACTCTGCAGATACTATAAGGCAAGAGACCGCACAAATTTCAAGGCTATTACAGATGTTGCACATTGTCAGAGGCTCTTCTAAATGTTACGGAGTAGGAGGAAGGAGCATATGCATGTTCAAGAGTTGTCACCCAGTTTGCTAAACCATGTCCCAATTTCAAGATGCCTACAAACTACATCCAGATGTCCAATGTGGATGGCATTCTATTTTCAGTTTGGAAATGCTTAATTTTGAAAATTAATTTCAATTTTCTTTCCCCTGCATTTGAAGTGGGTCTGTAAAATTTCTAGGATTTTTTCCATCTTCATTCGTACATTTGAATTGGGTTTTGAAATTTCAAAGGGTTCTGACGACTTCAGCTTCTGACGACTTGAGCTCTTTTGTCAAGTTGTGTTTGTAAATCTTGGAGCTGTACCATCTTCAGACCTGGTAGTGGATTCAGCTTGCAAGTTACAGAGTTTTTTCTTTCCTTCCTTTTTTGTTGTCTTTAGTCTTGTTTTAAAATTTGATTTTCATGGAAGGACTTGGAGACCATAAAAATTCAGCCCTCTTAGCACTACCGCCATTAGATCGTGCTTTAGACAATGGGTTTTTGTGATTTTATTTAATTGGGCGGCTTTTTGAAGCGGTCTCACTTTCATGTCAGTTTGGTTGTTCGGCAGTATTGATTTTTAAATCTATAAGTCTGGTTTTGAAACAAACAAGAAAATTTTGGTACAGGCTCTAGAGTGGGTGCTGGACAGCTAGGTTTTGGGTAAAATTTGGAGTTTGATATTGAATAGGTATATAGGCATACAAAAGACAGCTTTATCATCAGTTTGATTATTGGGGAAAATGTCTACCTATAAGTAGTATTGAGTTTTTTGCATTCCATCTCTTGGGTATGTGACATGTTTATTTCAATTGGCAAGTCTGGTTTTAGAGCTCATTTGTTTTCATTGAAAATCTTGGTAGTATTCTTGTCTGGTATTTAGGCATTCAGCTGGTCCTATAAGTACTTTGGATAAAACTTTTCTAGACTTTGTTGGGTCTTTCAAGAACAATGACTAAATCAATGCAAACTGTGTCAGAGATAGTGGAGGAGATCATGAGATTGCACATATCTCTTCCTCCAAGGCCTAGTTTTGAGGAATTTGAAGCTGCCATTACTTTGGGAAAGGATGTGGAGAGAAAAGAATGGTCTCAGATAGAAATGATTATGAAGTAGCATAAACCCTCTAACGTTCCTTTCGAATTATTTGCAGTGTTACAGGAAATGCAGGGGAATGTTGTTAGTAAGGAGAAATGTGAAGCCTTAGATGTTATTGATCTAGAGCGATACCATGGCATGTTTGATGATTGGTTGGAAAAGGCATATGTAGCGATTCAGTATGTCAATGGTAATAGTAGGGGTAAGGTCCCATGGAGGGGGGCTTCCTTAAAAGTCTCAGCGGATACTGGTTACCTTTTTTAGGAAAATTTTAAAGTTTTTGGTCCCATATATATAATGTTGCAATTCTGCTTTAAATTTTAAGCTCCAAAATTTAAGGATTGAACTACAGTGTTTTGATAAAAAATAATAAATAAATGAAAATTCTTTCATTTTTATTTTTTGATAAGAATTTAAAATTTTGGATGATAGATAAGTGGAAAAATAATAAATAAATGAAAATTCTATCATTTTTATTTTTTGATGAGAATTTAAAATTTTGGATGACAGATAAATAGTAGAAAAAATTCCTAAGTTGTAGGGGCAATTTCTAGCCGCACCTCAATTTCACCAACTTAAATCTGCAGTCCTAAAAGGTAGGGGCTGCTATTTTCCAGAAAAAGATTCCAAGTAATCTTATAGCATAATTATTTTTTCCCATGAGACCTCCAGCTCCATGAAAATAGATGTCCAACCCCCCATGGGACCATACTTTAATAGTTCAAGGGCTTCATGGATAGCACCCCCGCTTCTCCATGGAGACAGAGTTGTGGAAAATGGAGGCGACTTCTATCTAAAATAATTTGAAAGGAAAAAGGATCAGGAGGTACCACTATTGCACAATACAGTAAAGATGACAGCTTTATCCCGAAACCAAAGGTGTCACATTTAGAGGAGGGAATTAGAGGATCAGAAAAACCCAGATTTACACTACCAAATTCCTTTGTCAAACCTCCCGCAGGGTCAGGTTGGTTCTTCTTCCATGAAAGTACCAAGCATTTAGAAGTAATTCCCTCCTTTTTAAATGAGGAAAAAAAATCCAGTTTTTTCTTCTTTAATAAAAGAAAAATTGCTATATGGTAGCTTGATGGTTAACAGCTTAAAATTAACGATAATTTCTATGGATGTTACTGACCAATGATGGATGAGGTGAGATGATTTCGGTTAACGATTCATCTACTAACTTAGACCTTCACATAGCCATCTTTCGAAGACTAGTGTCAATGTCCAAGTAATTTTACTTAAATTGCATTGAATCTCCCAATCATAAGTACATCAAAGCCTACCACAAACAAATTTCAGAAGCTTTCATTTTTCCTTGGACCCAAAATCAAAGCTCGTTTTATAAAGGAATTATAAGTATTACGGTTGACATTTTTCACAAGACAGGCATTGCTAAATTCTTGCTAGGAGCTTGACTAACCGTGTTTCCCTTTTTATTTGAAGCTCTCTGTGAGGAAGTTTCTCTCGATTCGTGCCGAGATTTTAATTTTATTTCCATTAAATTTTTGCTGTAGACAGAATCTGCACTGTGATTATAGAGATATAATATAGGTTTCTGATCAAAGATGATTCTGTTGGCAAATGAAAAATCGTAGCTGTGGCCCAGAGTCTGCTATTAATCGGTTTCGGTTCTTTTCCATTGCTCCCTGTACTTCGTGGTATGTATCCGGCCAATATTAGAGTGATTATTTAGTTTTCTACACATTTTACGCAATTGAAATTTGTAGCTTTCACCCAGAGTCTGCTATTAATCAGTCTCAGTTCTCTGGCATTGCTTTCTTTAATTCATGTTATTCTTTCTTGCTACATCTTCACCATTGAATGATGTCTTGTTTTCTACACATTTGCAACTCTTTAATGACAGCTTTATTTTGTTCAGAGAACATCAATGACCCTATTTTTTGGGTTTCTAGAATGCTAGCCTCTCTGATGCAAAATTCTGAATGACAAATCCCTTTTCAACCTGGATTTTAGGATAAGCTACTGCTGCGCTGCACTCTCTCTGGACTACCGCTGTTGAGTGATTATTTAGTTGTTTACATATTTAATTATTTTTAGTTCTTTAATGACAGCTTTATTTTGTTTAGAAAACATCTATGACCCTAATTTTTGGGTTTCTGAAATTCTTGCTTCTCTGATGCAAAATTCTGAATGACAAATCTCTTTTCAACCTGGATTTTAGGATGAGCTGCTGCTCCGCACTCTCTCTGGACTACTGCTGTCGAGTGATGCTTTCTATTGTTTAAAAAACATCAATGACCCTAATTTTTGTGTTTCTGAAATGGTTGCCTCTGATGCAAAATTCTGAATGGCAAGTCATTTTTCAGCTGGCATATTAGGATGAACTATTGCTGCTCTGCACTCTCTCTGCACTTGTGGATATCAGTATGTGGAGATTTAATTTGTAACCAATTTTTATCACATATGATATCACCAATATGTACATCTTCAATGAAGTTTTACTGTATAAAAATGTGGTTTGGATTACTTTTTCAGATTAACAAATCTGCAATCAAACAAACAAATCCATGCAGTTTATCACAATTTTGTGATGTTAGATTGTTTTATTTTTTATTTCTATATTTTTTCTGGCGGACCTATTATTTTCATTCTTTTGTGAAATAAGGGGCTTAACTGATCTTGATGATTTGTCTGCAAAGTCTATGACGAATTATACGTCTGTTGGGCAGCTGGAGGTCCCACTTTCGAATCTCCGATTCACCACTGGACAAGATCAGTAGCTATCATTTCGGAAGGTTTTACGGAATCATTCTGGTTTAATAAATGGATTGGACCTTTCTAATCGGAAACTTCTTGCACCCTGGTAAACCCCAATTCTTGCAACCTTAAAAATATAAATAAATTCGTAATTAAATTTAAAGTAGGATTTGGTCTTTGTTAGCAGATCTACGTAGGGTTTGGTCCTAATATTGCATAGCATGGTAGTTATGTGTTTATATATTCTTGTGGGTTTTTTGTAAGTGTTGTTGGGCTTTATAATTATCTGGATTTTCGTTTTTTTTTTTTGGCTATCCTCGTGTTGGTTTTATTTCATTTAATTTTACTGCCTTCTGTGGTGGGTTATGGGTAACTGGTTTTGCAGTTCCCTTTGGTCCTTTACCTTCCTACGTGAGAATTTTGATTTGGGTGGGATTGAGTGGTGTTGCACCGGGGTTTAATTTTAGCCTTTTCCTTGAATTTTAGTGGGTTTTTGTAATTTTGGGATGGAAATTTGGGATTTCTTTTGATATGAGAATTACTATCTTTCTGATAGTTGTGGGCTTTCATTTTTTATTTCTTTTAAAATTCTGAGGAGCTGTAATACAAGGGCTTCTTCTGTGTTTTTGATTGCTATGCGATTGTCAGTGGTTGTTTTTTATTTTGTTGGCAGTTGGTCCATGAAAATTTTAATAGGTAGTGAAGAAAATATAGATCTGGTTATTATTTAGTTATAGAATTATCTGTGGATTATTGTTTCTATTAAATGTTTATACATTTTAGTTTGGGCGTTTGCCTGTTAAAAGCTTTGTTCCCTATAGCACACTTTAGCTCCTCTCACATGCTCTGTCTCACCATTCTTCAACGTTTTCTTCACCACCCAACTTGACTTCACTCAATTCAAATCTGTTGTTCCCCTGTTTGTCAGCCTAAACATTTTAAACCCTAACTTCTAACTCTTTGTGGTTCCTTTGTTTTATTAGCATAGTTATCTTTCCATCTTTTGTTTTTCAAGGTGTTTAGTACTTTGCCACAGTATTGGGAGTACCTGATTTGTCTAGTCTTCCCTTCCAACATCTTGAACATATGCATTAACTGCTTAGAAATCCTCTTACGGTGCCAGACGAGGGTAAAGTGATAGCAGGGATTTTCTGGGGCATTTGTAGTGATTTGTTTAGCTTTTCTTTCCTTTGATTGCTTTATTGTGGAGGCTTCTTACCATGGAAGTAGATATCTTTAATAACGTGGTATATCCAAATGAATCTTTTCTCAGTAGGGTCTCCTACATTTGAATATAAATTTTGCAGAATTTTTCAAAAAAGATCATTGACCATGACTTTGACCAAAATTTTCACTGATATATCACTGGTAATATTAATATATATATATATATATATTTTTCTGTTGAAGCCTCAAACCTGTGATTTTTTTATCATTATTCTCTAGAACTTCTATTAATGGGTTTTGAACAGTGAAAGTAGCTGTAAAGATTTCCAGCTACCATTACTGAGATCATTTTGACATTGCTATCTTCTCCAATCAGTAGTCTTCTTATGGTAACTGATCCATAGCATTTTGTTACAATTGTGATTTATATCATTCTTGATCTGTATAATGTTCAGTTTGCAGAGAAAGATAGTTGCTTGTATGGTTCTCACTTGCTATTGTTTCTGTGAACCTACAGGTGATGGAAACTTCTATTTTAAAGGGCATAAACATTCTAGTTACATGGATTCAAGCTCTATTTTGTCTCTTGCACCTTCCATGGAAAGACTTAGCCGTCCTTGCAAAAGGCCACATGGCTATAATACCAACTTGGACAGAGAGACAAAGCTCAAGCAAGATGATAAAGCCCATATTAGCATGCTTCCTGATGAATGCCTATATTAAATCTTCAGATTCCTTCCAGCAACCAGAGATCGCAGTGTCTGTGCCTGTGTCTCAAAGCATTGGCTTATGCTCCAGAGCAGCTTGTAGAAGAATAAAATTAAGAGATCTAAACCAAATACCCAGAATCCTGGAGAAATTGCTGCTGGAAATAGGTCAGAAAGTAATCAATTAGATCATGTTTGCTCAGTTTGTGGCAGTGAGGATTCTTTTAAAGAATCTTGTGATAATGGATTTGGTGAACTGACAGATGGGAAATCGGTCCATAATGGATATTGATGTAGTAGAAAAAGGAATTGCAAAGAAAGTCGAAAGTGAGAAGCAACCAAGCTGTGCTAGTGGGGACTTCTCTGGACCCTTGAAGGAAACAAGTCTACTGACATTAGGCTTGCAGCAATTTTCGTAGGCATGGTTGGGAGAGGAGGGTTGGGCAAGCTTCACAATTCGAGGAAATCACCCATTTCGAGGGCTGAGTGATATGGGTCTAAGTGCCATTGGCCTTGGCTGCCCAACACTCAGTCCTAATCCTCTGGGATTGCCCCCTAATTGGTGATAAAGGACTGTCTTCAATTGCAAAGGGTTGTCGTTTTCTGGAGAAACTTGATTTGCTAAATTGCCCTTTGATAGGGGACAGGGGCCTTGAATCAATTGCTGTCAATTTCCCTGGCTTATTGACTCTCAGCATAGAATCTTTCCCACAAATTGGAAACATGTCTTTTAAGGAAATTGGACAATGTTGTTCCAATCTTGAATCTCTTTCCATCAATAACTGCTCACTTGTTGGTGATAAAGGGATAATGGCTCTAGCGTGAAACACAACAAAGCTCATGAAGGTCAAGCTACAGTATGTTAAAGATTACTGACAATCTGTAAATGTTCTTATGATCAAGAGTACCCTGTGCAAGGTTTGAGGCAGTCTTAGAAAATTGTTTTCTTGTGTTTCTAATCTTAACAGTGAAACAAAGTTATATGCAGCCTGAGATGTTGGTTACCAGTAAACTAAAAATAGCAAGTCATTGTGAGCAAGATGGGAAAAAATAATTTTGGACTGATTACCTTAATTATTTCTTGGCATCGACATCATTGTTTATCTAATAACTTTCGTTGGTCACATTGCCGCAAGATAAGCAATGGCTTTTGCTTAAGTTGTTTATCCTTGATTTTTATCATGTGTTGGTTCCTTTCTTTTTTAACATTTAAATTTTAAAATGATCGTTAACCCTGCAATCTTTAGAATATGTACTGCAAAAGTAAGCTCTTTACACTTTTATACTGAATGCTTGATCTGTGGATTTTGGACCTTGGTAGATCTGTGTAAATCTCATATGTAAGGCAGCTCTTCAATGAGCTATGTCTTATGTTATCAGGAAGGCAATCACAGGTAGCTCAAATGAATGGAAGCTATAGTAGGCGTTTTAACCTTGTAAATTTATGCTTGGGCTTATCTGTCCTGAGTTCAGAAAACCTTCTCATAATTCTTACAATCACTCCGACAGTGATCTCTCTACATATGAAATAGGTTTCTTACTCTATAACCTATTTGAATGCTATCAAAATAACGAAAAGCATCACTGCAGAATACAAATAACAGTTTTGCTAATTGCAGATAGCATGCTTAATACATCCAAGAGTTAATAAACTGACAACATTGTACAACAATCTCTTGAGACCTGATCTATTGAATTCTCTAACAATTCCCACTTTCTCAAAACTACCCTGCCAGCAGTTGGCAGGAACTACGCTGCATTGCAGCTCTTATTTATAATAAGGGAGGCTTAAATCAATTGAGCTGTAAAATAATTATTCTTAGCTAATCAATTAATGTCTCAAGAAAAGTCAATTTCATTTAAACATGGATAAAGAATTTTAATGCATATTTGAAGTTAATATTCATTTTAAAGAAATTAAATAACTTTTTATGAAATATTATTAACTAAATTTATTAATATTTTTATGAATATATCAATGTTTTGTATTTTTATGTAAAATGATCTTTATTTTTTTTTTAAAGCAAAAAATCAATTGATTGTATAATATAAAATTACAATATTTATACTCTTAGTAAAATGTAATCTTGAACATAAAATTAACTCAAAATATAATTAAAAAATAATTAAATAGATTGATAGTAATACAACTTCAAGATACTTATCTAATATACAATCATAATGAATTTATAGAAAACATTAGAACCAACATAAAATATACTTAATTTACAATCAAAGAGAGGTAAATTTTTTATTAAAACAGGAAAGAGTTACAAAGCAAGGGCATTAAATAGCCCTATCAAGCTCCACCAAATGATCCAACTGTTGAGACAAATCCGGAGGTAGTGAAATTAAAAGCATTATTTTTCTATATTAAATCACACATTTGAATATATTTTCAACAAACATTATGATCATTCTATTTAGACAGCATTAAGTTTAATTATCAAACAATCAAAAATTGTTTTACAAATCATCCCACTAAAAAATGATAAATATTATGTATGATTGTTTCTAATTTCGATTGAAAACTATACAAAATTATAATCTAAAATAATCACAGATAACTATTCAAACAAAAACTGCAGGAAAATTCCTTCAAATTTCAAATATGATGACTGACCTCGATACTTTTGCTGGCTAACCTAGCGCATCCTAGGAGGAGGATGAGCGTTACGAAAGAAATGGATAATATAACAGCTGATCCAACGAACGCAGGCGAACCCTTATATTTTCTTCTCAAGACGTTGGAATTGACGTTATACAATTCATAAGACATTTGGCCGATAATTGTAATTCCCAGGGCGGCCATTTTGCCCCAAAACTCTTGGGAGCTCCTGGCGGCCATACTTGGCAGGAAGTATGCCATCACCACACACAACATAACTCGGCTACTGTGGACCATCCACAATTCGTTCATTTTAAGCACACCCTCCTCATCCCATGCGTCCTCCGACAATGCACTCTTTCCTCTCAGTAAGTTAAGCAGCTGGATGATTAAAGCACTCAGCACAAGAAAACGTGGAGGAACCCAATATGCTTTATTCTTGAATGCTTTCCATGCATCCACTGAAATGAAGATGATAAACAAAACCACTACAAAAAACAATAGTATTATCCTTACAAGCTCACTGATCTCCACGATTTAGCAAAATTACACCCAAGCCCACTATGGTACCTCCAGGAAATAAGTTTAATAAATATGAGTAAACTCTCGTCGCAGAGAAGGAAAACTAGAAGAGATAAAAAAACTGGAAGGATGTTTCAGAATAAAAAATGACTTGGATGCCTATTAAACTACCAATTTCACGGGGTTTTCTTAAGCATCTGGGCAGGTGGCCCAAGGTTTAGCCTTTCATTTCATCCATTTGCGTCAAGAATATGTTTTCAAAGATATTTTTATAATAATATATCAATAAAAAATTCACCGTTATGTTTAGGAAAACTTTTATATTGATGCTACGTTTTTTCAGAAGTTTTAAGAAAATGTTTACCTTCTTACATATTATTTTTTAAATTAATAATACTTTTGAATTATGAAGTCATTTTAAAAACATTTAAATAGATAAATAGGAGGTATTTTTTACAGCATTAAGAGTGTAGTTTTAGTAGTCAAACTCACTGACCCATGTCTCATAAATAGTGGTTCACAAGAAAAATAGGTCAATAAATTTAACTCTAAAATTGCCCCAATCCTGATAATATCATAACATTTAAATACTTAAATTGTAAGAATTTCTTTCTTCTGATTTAGTTTATAATAAAATTAACAATTGAACTCATCTGTTCAATTCAACGTAAATCTCGAGGTATAAACGTCGTGACTCACTCCGAACATTCAAAACAAGAACATTTGCCTGGCCCTACTAAAGAGTCGACACCGACCTGCCGTCCTTTTAAACATTTCGCATCTACTCCGACCTTCCCAGACACTAGCGAAATTGAAAGGACATTCTACCATTGAGATGTAAAAGCATTCTTATGAGCACGTCAGGGAAAAGCATTTTTCCGCTCTTTCCCAAATTTCCTCTCTGTATTGCTTGGATGGCGTGCCTTCTTTAGCATATTTCCGGTCCATTATTCCGTGAAAAAGTGTCACATTTTTCTTTTGCTTTCGATTATGCGCAAGCATTGTAAACTACCTTTCTTCTATGGCAAGTACATAGATTGCCTACATAATGTTATAAATTTGTTCTATATTAATAGATTTGACCACTTTAGCCTAATGCTTTTTTAATTTTAAGATCCCATGAAAATACAACTGAAACATTAAGCCTCGCATAATTGTATTTAATTTCCTTAAAAGAAAATAAAGATAAATTTTATTCTATTTAAAGTGTAAAAGAATAATCGACTAATCGACCTGGTCTTCTGTGATAAATGCTTTCTGTTTCAGCAAGCAAGTAGATTCCCTGAATAATCTCACAAATCATGTGGCATTTATTTATAGGAGACTCTCTTCTATCGCACGCAAATAGATTTTGTACATAATGTCATAAAGCATGTGATATTTTCAATGTAATATCTATTGTAGTCATAATTTCAATCAATTTAACTTTTGTTTTTGAATGAATTATTTTGAAATTCTTTTATTTTATATGCACATAACTTTTCTAAAAAAATGGTTTTTTTTTTTTTTTTCTCGGTCATCCAAAATCTAGCATGTTATATAGTCTTGTCTTTTAAAAAGTCAATCTTAAAAATTCAAACTTATCTCTCTTGGAAGTTTGTTTGTACATGAATATTAAACCCTAAGTTGCCTCCAACTATCAAATTAGTTTTAGGAATGTTTATTAAAGTGGTTAAACTAAAATAGAAAATAATAACCATTCATCTAGAACCTCCAGCACACAATTATTATCGCTAGGAATTTACAACCTTCTTTAACTATTCATAGTTTCATCCTTTTCTATACATATCAACTACCTACATAATCATAGCCACCTACACTTACATATGTGTTTACCAACTCATAAGCTATGGAATTTACAACCTTCTTTAACTATTCATAGTTTCATCCTTTTCTATACATATCAACTACCTACATAATCATAGCCACCTACACTTACATATGTGTTTACCAACTCATAAGCTATTTATATATTTTTATTTTTTGAAACAACAGTAGACTTTAACTATGTTAGTGTCGTTCATTTTACAATATGTTCAATTTTTCCTTTTTAAAAATAAGGATTCCATTTTTCTTAGATTAGACTTGTTTATAATTGTAGGAATCAATCTAATTGGTCATAAGTGGAAAATGATTTATATTTGTGGTCTAATTCATTCATGAATGGATAAAGTACTAAAAAATTAGCTTAAGTTTCTTTTGGAAGTTTTTCAATATTCTAGCATCGTAAAATGTAATTTTTGACAATTTCACACTATGTTTTGCTCCCCATAAGAGATTGGACCTAATTGTTCACCTAATTTCCTAAATTATGCATTCCATGGCCCATTTGGACATTTATCAATAAAACTCATATACAAAACCAAGACAAATATGTAATATTTCTCTCCCAACACTTTATATCCTACAAAATAGGGCTAGGATAAAGTTGCCCTATGCGAATTATTCCCCTTGTTTTTCCTCCAAATTTTAATATGTCAAGGAAAACAATTTGTTATTTGAATTTCAAATGCTAAATATCAACTATCGAGATTCAATTTGAAGGAAATCAGATTAAATTCTTATAAATACCTATTCATTACATCATTTGAAGGTTAACTAGTGAGAATTGGGAATCATGAGCATTATCAAATAATTATTATCAAGCCAAGATCAGTTTTATTCAAACAATTCAATATCGAAGCATCATGTTAAATTTTATGTGAGTTTTTCCATGTTTATGCTATCATGCTATCATTTTTTTTCTACGAAGCCTTGTAGGTCTTTCAAGAAAATAAAGTTAAAAAACAATCAAGACTTGAAGAGATTTCTATGCTTAGTTCTTTAGGGAAATTAGATTTGAGTGATGAGTTGTAGTCCATTGTTAATTTGTCATTCATTTATCATTTAGCTTCTATCCCTCAGAAGGATGAGCTCTCTTTCATCAACTTTTCCATTGTGGAGGTGGAAACACCAACACGAGGTTTGACCAAGGATAGCCCCTATATGGTATGTAACCCTTCCTCTCTCTTTGAATGTGCAGATTTCATATATGAAGAGGATTGGACAAAGATTGAAGACCAATTATTTATTGTTGCATTCAAATCCTACAACTTGACAAGATACAAAAACTCATTTATCTTAGTAATTAACAATGACTAAATAGTGGGATCCAAAAGCAAAGAAGGCTTTGAGAAAACTCTAGAGGATTGTCAAAATAGATTTAAACTTTAGTTACAAGGAAATAGTCACCCTAGGCAACTTAGTCCTATAAAATTAGGCTCATATTTGTATGACAAGTGCACAAAAAATTTCATTTCTTAGATTTTTTGTGGAAATTTGTTGTTACAGTTTCTCTATTGTAGAAAAGTTGCATTTTTAGATTAGGTCTCATAGTTTCATATTTTTTCTTTTTTATTTATTTTTAGACTGTAGGAATCGGGTAGCACGACCCCATATAAATTGTAGTGCGCCTGGTAAAAATTTTAACGTGACCGATGACATTGGTGCGACACGCCCTCTGGTACCACGGGGGTGGCGGAGACTAGACCTCATGACCAACCTCCTGCAACAGGAAAGATTTAGCCAACCGAGCTAGGGCCCCAACCCTAGGTCTCATAGTTTCATTAGGTCAATACAAGAAAATCAATTTAAATCAATTTCCAAGACACAAAAGGATTAGATCCAAGGCCGATTGACTCACCTCCAAGGTTGAAAGTCAATCTATTTTCCTTGTCAATTTGCATCCTAATTTTCTTTTGAAAAAGGATTGGTTTTAGTGATCTATGAAATAGACCTAGGATCCCCTTTTCATCAAAATATGTTGAAAAACTTGACATATCTTACACTTGAATTTTTTTAAATTTTTCTATCCATAAAATCTAAAAATTTAATTTAAACCTAGGTTGTTTGAAAATGTTACTGATTATTTACAATTAGTTTCAAAAAATTATCCATTTTCATTAATTTTCATCATAAAAAAATGAAAACCATTTTTGAAAAATTTGCAATGTTTTTAGATATGATTTTCCTTATAGAGGGTTTATATCTAAGTTAGATTCATTTATAAAATTAATTTCAAAAGGTCAAAAAGCATTTCTTTTCTATAATTTTTGGAAAAATTAGTCAACTACAACTTTTAATTTCTTGAAATTAACATTGGAACATCTTTAATTTTACTAAAAGTATCCTAATTTACATGCATGTATGTTGTAAAGAAAATTTAGGTTTTGTTGCATTTCTAGAATTTGTTGACTTTTGGACCTAAAAATCTAAGACATAGGACCCTAAGATATTGCAGATCATTCCAAAATTTTAAATTTCATAAAAACAACTGTCAAACATAGGTGCCCCAAGTGCCCTTATCTAGGCATTTTGAGCTAAAAAATTCTTTAAAAATTCTTGTGTGTCATCTGTCGAGATCTATTTTTTTCTTTTTAAACCTATCTTATTTTGATCATTTGATCCATAAGGAAAAATATGACATATTTCCTTTACAAATATGTGGTTTTAATATGGTAACACATGACTTGTATAATTATATTTTTTCTAAATATGGGAATAACATAAGGAAACAAACTGAAATCATTGACAATCATGTTTGTTCTTCTCCCAATATATCTCCTACTTGTGAGATTATTTTGGTGCAAGAGGATGTAATCATGAAAAATCATGACAATCATATTTTTTCTTCTCCGGATACCTCACCTACTTGTGAAGAAGGTATCTTGGTGTTAGAAAATCCAATTATTAAGCACCATGAGAATCTTGTTTGTTTCTATCCCAATACCTCTCCTACTTGGGAAGATATTGTGGCACAAGAGGATGACATAATTAATACAAAAGACAATAGGATGGATTGCATAGATGAAGATGCTAAGGTAACATTAGATCCGCCATCGACAAAAAATCATCAATGCGTTATTAACCCAGTTGAGTTTATGAACACATAATTCATAATAATCTCATTAAATAATTATTGGGCCTCCCAAGACCCCTTTAATTATTGGACCTCCTAAATTTCCTCTAATTATAGGATCTCCTAAACCTCTTGGCCACATCCTAATATTTGCAAAATAACTCTCTAGTAATCATGTACTTGCTCACACATATTTAAGACTATAAATAATAAGCAAACAAAAAAAACTCCAACATCCATCCCATTGCCTCAACCATACCTTCCACAAAATAATTTTCCTCAACATAGTTGTAAATAATATGATCTTCATAGGAAACCTCATCATACCCCAACCAATATTCCCCTTTGGGACTTGATTCAAACACCACCTGCATACCATGGTATTATCCAAGAGTCTTTGTAGAAGATTGATGTCCCAAATTCTATTAAATCAAAATATGTAGCCACCTTGTGTGATTGCATGCAAGTGACAAATTTGGGTATTACATTCCATCAATATGAATTACCATCTCTTTAGATCCAAAACAAACATGAATCTTTAATAATAATGGTAGTCATTAACAAAACTAGGGTTACACATATGTTCATAAAAAATGGATAAGGTCTTAATGTTTGTAGCATTGATCTTTTAGATAAGGTTAGTGTGGATAAGAATCTTATAGAACCTAATGATATTAATAGCCATGGCTTTGAAAATGTTAATAACCAAGCATTAAGGGTGATCACACTATCCATTAAGGTAGGGACTATGGTTTTTCCCACTCATGTCCATATCATGGTAGGACCTCTTTCATATAATCTTCTCCTAGCTAGATCATGGATTCATGCCATGAAGAGAGTCCCATCTACTCTTCACCATGAGATTCAAGTATGAATATAATAACAATATATTTATGGTTAAAGTAGATGAAAAGGTTATAATTCACAAGTTGAAACCAAACATGACACTTCCAACTCTCTTAATAATTTGATTCAAACTTAAAAATTAGAACCACTACATGTTGATGATAATAAAGATTCTATTATACCTACAATAAACTCTTAGATGATGATTGAGGGTTGTTATATTTTACACCTTATTTCAAAGGGGAGTCTAAAATATCACCATAAAATCCCATAGAGTTGAATACACATTTTGTTGAAAATTATGGTTCATTATATTTTACACACTCCTTTATGAGAGAGTACATCTCATAATCTAAACCTAAATTGTCTTGTGTAAATTCATTTTATCAATCTGGTTCTAAATCAACAAATCGAAAAACATTAGCCCATGATGGTGATGGGCTCTCTAAATTTCACCCATCATGAGTAAAAGATCCCTAACTTTAAAAATGTTATAAATGATTTGCTTGCTCCAGAAAAAGCCAATTACTCTTAGGAGCACATTGATACAATTTCTTCATCTGAATTGGAAGAACGTTATGGGATTGGATAAAAATAAAATAAAAAATTGATAAAGGCAAACATAGAACAATTAGATAAGAATCAAGTGAATTCAATACTTACTTTTCTAAATAGGGTCTATGTTTCCCACCTTTGTCCCCATCTTTACCTAATTCTTTAACATCTACTATATGTATGAAATCTTGTGGTAAGGGAGCAAAATTTTCTTCACAAGAGAAAGAAATGCATTCTACTAATGAGAAAGAGCATATTTTTTGAGGCTTCTCAAAACCTGCTTGATTAATCTTCCTTCCAAAACATAATAGATATTTTGTAACAAAACTCATTTTGTGCATATCATCGAGCACTTATGGTGATTCTACCAATGAATGTTAGGACTTGGAAAACAAAATAAAATAACTTGATGATTGTGGTTCTCGTCCATGTGTTGATGCACCTAAACACTATAAATAATAACATGATCATTATTTTATGGTGTTGCTCCTCACTATGTTGCATTTGTAGATTTATGTGATTGATCATTGTCATTCATGGTGGTATAATCTAAAGGGCAACCATAGTTTTCATGGTAGCAATATGATAGTCTCTTGTGTGGTTTCCTTGTATTTACACTTGGGGGCCAACAAGAACTTGTTTTGGGAGGTGTGCATTCTCCTTAGGATATTGTTGGTGTCATCCACCTCCCAGGAGCACCATCTGCAAATAAAAACCTTAAAAAAAATGAGAGAGGAAAAACAAGGCCATTTCACCCAAAAATGAGTGAATAATGAGATACATAATTTACATATTGTACAGGCTTTTAAAACTACAAAAATGTTGATGGGTAACAAAACTACTCTATGGGAAAAACCACTAAGAGTAATTACCCTTGTTGAAAGGTGCAAGACAACTAAGAGGGGGGGTGAATCAGTTTTCACCAAAATAAAACACAAAACTTCAAACACTTATCAACTTCACAACCAATTAATTCTATTATTAAGTATGAACATGAAATGCAAATAACATAAAGCAATATCAACACAAGAGACACCAGATTTACATGGAAAAACCAATAAGTGAAAAAGCACGGCGAGGATTAACTCACAATATAAAGTAGTTCCAAAAACAAATACAAAAAGGATCACTATCCAAGATACATAAGCTCACTGCTTACGAAAAAGAACTCACTTCCCAAACAAGGGGGCTCACTACCTACAAAAGGATTACAAAACTAAAGTGGCTTCATACCCAGAATGATTTGGTAAGAGTACACCTAAAAATTGTCAATTCAATTTCATTAATGCTCAATAAATAGATTTGGCACACTTCATCTTCACATCTCATGCACAATACTGCTTTCACTTCATGTTACCCACACAGTCACACCTCAGTCTCAAAACTATCCATTATATATATATATATATGATTCATTCAAAAGAATCAGTTAGGTCTGTTAGCTCTCAAAAATGCAGGCATAATGCCTCAAGAGGTTGCCAATCTCTTGATATGCTTTAGGGTAACAGACAAGGTGAAGAGAACTCAACCTTCTACTCTTCAGGTGCTACTAAACCTAGGCGGGTGTACCTTTCTGAATGAAGCATACTTGACTTATGGTTATCCTTCTTGCAATGATTTGTCCACAATGGCAGATGGGAGTGAATCAATAAATTCAAAATTGATACAAATAGCAATAGCAATCTTCTTAATATAAATCCTAAAATGCTCAATTAATAGATGTGTTAGAAGATTAATCTTTACTTGGTAAAGGTTATTCTTTAACTTTAATTATTTATTAACTTGTAGGAATATTCCAAAGGAATCCCTACAAGTCTTTTTTCTTTTTTTGTCATCTCACACATGTGTGAGGATGGCTTATTTTTTAATTCCTTTATTAAGGAATATTTGTAACAACCTCCTTAAGAGGTGACACTTTGCGCACACATAGATGAATGGTGGCATTCATTGAGTTGGGAGTTACATTCTAACTCCTCTTTCTCACCTCTACTTATTGAGGTCCTTCTCCTCTCATTCTAAAAAGACTCATGCAAGCAAGCTAAGGCTGAAGCTCTCTCTCTTTGTATTATTCTTTAGGCATTTTGCCTCCATTCATAATATTGGGGTTTTTTCTTGTTTTTTCCCCTTATCAAATTCTTGTGTCTCTATTGCTTTGGTGGTGCTTGTTTTGGCTACTTCAATCTATTTGGTAATCTCTTTCCTTCAAAAAATTGCTCTTTATTAGTACTTTCCATTGCTCTTTTCTATTTCCTTTCAAGATGTAAAGAAACTGAATGCATCCAAATGATGAAATGCAGAGACCAGTGCCTTATTGTGTATGCGGAGTCAAATGAAATAGAAGTGGGAAACTTATTCTGGTAGAAACTCAAATTGTCAGCATATGATTTGTTTATAACTTGTATAAACATGCAGGATTATGACTACTAAACTCTACTTTAATAATCCAGATGAATCTCCCTGATTACTATGATCAACTAAAAGGATTTAATCTCTTCTTGAAAGAACCAATCAATTAATCACACAGATACAACAAATGTGCACTGATAAACTAAAAATAAACTTGTTATATCAATTTAAACAACCAGAAAAAATCAACTTGGAGACAACTTAGCAATACTTTTCAATAATCTCAACATACAATTGACACTAGAAACAAGCTGCTACACCAACTGATTTTCATTGAAATCACCATTTGAAAACATTTATCATAGTCTCTGATATAAGAACTTTATTTTACTGTATCCATTCCTCATCTACTGTATCTATTCTAAGATCTGATCTCATCATTTACAACCGGGAATGCATCTTTATACACCAACATCAGGAATCATATCATTTCAAAATCCATGTCAGCCTTGTAGTTATGTCGAAGGCAATTAAGTTGCCATCAGTCACCTCGTGTTCGTTGTGTTTCGCTATGACCTCATGTTGTCGGTGAGACATCTCACATATTACAAAATGTGTCATTGATATGTATTTCCTTAATATATTTACCAATTGCTGAGACACAAGCATTTTCTTACCGAGTTGTGTTTCCTTTTCCTCATTTTCTTTCATCGTGACCCTATGATGTCAGGAAGACCTCTCGTAGATTTCATTATGTTTCACTGACAGTATTCTTTTATCTCTTTTGTTTCACTGTGACTTTATGATATCGGGGAGACATCACGTAGAGCATATTATGTTTTACCGAGAACCCACATGATGCATTCTTGATTGCCGAGACAATCCAATTCTCATGCCGATAGAAACCATTTTGTTTAATGTCGGTGAGACTGAAGGTCACTCGCCAAGACCTCACTCCAAAAACTTTAACTCTTACCGATATGACCCATTCGCACCATCAGCAAGATCGGAGCCATTCGCCAAGATATTACATCAATGCCCATTAGTCTTACCGAGATTTCCTTATGTGTTGGTTGGTGAGAAAATTTTATAGAAACCCTTTGAAATAAGTCGGCGAGACATATACATTTCACTATGACCTTTCATCGAAGCCAAAATATTTTGTCAATGTATCTCCATATATGTCGCTCGGTAAGACATAAAGCACTCAGTGAAACAATATACCGAAGACCAAACTCCCGCTGAAATGTGTATCCCGCTCTGTCGCTGAAACAAAGAAACTGTCATGTCGATAACAGCCAGTGAGTAAACTCCAATCGCTGTGACACAAAAAATGTCTTGCCGATAGGCAACATAGACGTTTAGAAGTAGAAAAATGGATCAGGGAGACCTTGCTATTGTCACGCTGATATAGACCATGATGTGAATTATGCAAGAACCGATGGAAACAATGAGACGACATGGCAAGAAATGGACAAAATATGCACACAGTAGGACCAATCTGGAAATTTATGAGTGAAATCAACATGTAAAATCATCAGATTTTTATAGTTCTAACAGTGGCTCTGTCTAGGGATGAATGATAGTGAGATCATTGCAAGGATCCAAATCTCTAGGTGAGTAGACCAGAAACAAAATGATGAGTAGTGAGCAGAAAAGGAAATGGACATGTAGCATGATGGAATGAAAGGAAAGTGAATGCAAAATGGAGGTGAACCAAAACCCTAAACTATTGTGCATGGAAAATAATTTTAGAGAGGATAAGCAAGAGTTTTCCATGCACTGGCAACCCTTAATCCTCTGTGTTTCAACTTCACCTATTCTGAGTTGTTACAATCTGAAACTCAAACCATACTTTCCCCTGTCAAATGCCTGGTTTTGTCTTGAGTTCATCAAATTCTTCTTGAAGACATTCATGCAACCTGCTCTATCATTGTTATTGAAAGTTCTTAGAGAACCATCATGCTTATTTTGGCCCAAAATCCCAACACCATTTAGCAATTCGAATTCTTCATCATCATGGGACAAACCCCTATTATTTTTAACACACAAAATTCCTGCATATTCAATGCAAAATTCCTCACTATTTATCTCACCGTTATGTATTATGAAGCATTCTCCCAGCTGTATTGAAAATTCATCATCAAAGTACTCCTCTTGAGAATCAAAAAATTCTGTTATATCAATGTTGTCTGAAATAAACAAATCAAAAACCTTTTGCACCTCTTTGACACTACCAATTAGATACAACACTGGAATATGACTCATATCTTCATTATCAAGCATGTATAAACCAATCAAAGCTTAAAATCCATCATCCTCGGTATGCAAAAAAATGTCTTCATCACATGAGTTAGAATTTTCAAAATCACATACCTCATCCTGAATGGACACAGACTTTTGATCAACACCAAAATTTTCACCATCATTCCATGAAATGCATTGAGAGTCATAAGAATCTTTACACAAAGATCTTTCACTGTCAAAACAAATGTAAGCTAAACATAAAACTTCAAGATCACCTTCATGTGCACATCCCTGGTATTGAGGAGTTAATAAATCTGAAATCTATTCACTGCTAAGTGAACATGTTTCTACATTTTCATCACTACAGTTATATTCTTCACTTTTGTCATCATCAAAAATAAGTTCAAGATCATCAGAGAATGAGAAATAAGAAATATTATCAGTGCAATCATTTATTCCATCATTTTGCTTGTTTGAAATTATCTCCTCTCTTTTATAAAGTGGATTTGAGAATACCTGAAGTTCATTCATGGGCATACCTCCGCAAAATATCACCTGACCTTCTTTCAACTCTTCATCGTACAATGGGTTTGAAAAAGTTCGAAAGCCATTTTCAAATGTACAAACCTCTTCTTCATTAGCTGCATCTTTATAGTTTTCAACTACAATTGGAAGTATTATCTGCTTACCATCAAATAAATCAACATTTCCCATTGCTTCTTCACCCTGATCTTCATAAGAGGTAGAAGAATCCCCTAATTGCAGATCACAATCCTGAGGGTCACAATTTGAATACTCACTGGATTCCTCATAACATGCACTGCTTTCCCTATGACAATCTGTTATGCAAGAGAAATCTCTTGTATCATCCTCCTCCTCATACGAGCTAATATATGAGTCATTCTTACTTGCACATGTCTCATCTTCTACTGGATTGATCTCCTGATGCTCATCTGTGATATCACCATCATCTTCGTATATTTTCCCCTGGGATAACGCTTGAATGAAGTCAAAAGAGGAGCCTTTTTCCTTAATCTTTTTCTTCTACTCCAATGTTTCTCCTTTGTTTTCCTTCTTCTGATCAGTCTCTTGCATTTCTTTGCACAGCTCTTTAACTTTCTCCTTTTGGATAGGTCTCTGTTCACTTTTATCATGCTTTCTATTCTTTACATTCTTCTCAGTCCCTTGTGTCACCTTCTGATCCTTCATAAAGATTCCTTTGGGGGCACCTTCCTTCTCATTTTTTGTCCTATTTCTCAACCAGTACTTACTTTTTGCTTCCTCAACTATAGCAACAGTTAGTCTTTCTATTTCATCTTTAGTGAGTCTCCTCATACTGCATTGAGTAGGAATCTCTACAGAATGTGACTATGTATAATCATCCTCAAAATTAGAAAGGATCTGCTATTCATCCATATGGAAATTGTATTTCTGATTTGAAACATCATACTGATAACCTTCATCCTCTGAAGATGAGTACCTCTCCTCAACATGGTGAAAAGTATTTGAAGTCAAATAAACTGTGATCTTCTCCACTGTTTCCCATCAACATTCCCTCTTCTTGCATTCTATAGGCTACAACACAATAATCTGGGGAATGTAGCATATCACAAACTTCACAGAAATAATTGTTACTTACCATATAGGTTCCCTTCTTGCTCAATGGATCAAGAGTCTCTTTGCTTCCAGGCCTAACTGTTATAGGTTTTTCGTCCTTCCAGTCTGTATTATAAGGCATGTCAAGCAACCTCTCCCTCTCATTTCTATAAGTATTCTTGTGTCTGTACTGATAATTGTTGCTTTGTTGAGGAACCTTAGGATTTTCTCTTTTAATGATTATACCTACAGCCTTCCTATTGTTTTCAATTATTAGTGCTATCATCTATGCTTCAGCCAAATCTCTTGGGAACCTATTTCTCAATTCGTACCCTATTTTAGGATCAAATGCATTCAAATAAACACTCAATGCTACAGAATCTGACAACTTTGATCCAAGAGGTATTTTATTCTGCAACTTATTGAATCTTTGATTAAAATCATAAATTGTGTCATTTTGATCTTATGCGTATTAATTCATGAAGAGAAGCATCTGGTGAACTTAGATTCCCATATTTCTTGACGAATTGATCATGAAATCATTGGAGAGAATTAATAGAAGCTACTGGTAGGCTGTTGAACTAATCCCTAGCATCTTCAATAAGTGATATCATGAATAGCCTCATGCATAAATATTCATATGGCACATCCAAATCTTTTATGAAAGCATTGAAACTTCTTAAATGCTCTTCAGTAGTAATTGCATTACTCCCTATAAACTTTGGAACAAGACCTCTCCAACTTCCATCCATTGGATAAGGGGATAATTGAATCCTTGCCAAATCAAACTGTCTAATCATTGTTGTGTAATGATGAGGGGAGGTGCTAGGTGGGTACTGATACTGCTACATTGGACTATAGTGCTGTGCACGATGATGTGGCACATACTGCTGACCATGAGGTGGCTGTGGTGAGTGTATATTCTGTTGTGCATGATATGTATTGCCTCCATTGTGAAAATTTCCAATTGTACTATCAGGCACTTGAGGAGTCCAATGCCTGCCTGCATTTGTGTATTCATTCTTGTCCAATTATAGTCCTTTCTTTTTCAATTATTCAATTCCTCTTCTCAACTACTACTTCTCAAAATATTATTTCGTTCCACACACAAATTCCATTCTTCATCAAGTTTTTTCAGAGTCGCCACCTACTTTTCCAAAAGTAGGAAAATGATTCTTTCTGATCTTCTCCCAACGGAATCACTCTTTCTGAATCTTCTCAAATTATAACCTTTTCTTCACTGACTCTATATGATGGTCTTCAACTGAATTTTTTGATGTAATCCCCAGCGGAGTCGCCAATTTGTTAGCTCTCAAAAATGCAGGCGGAATGCTTCAAGAGGCTACCAATCTCTTGATATGCTTTAGGGTAACAAACAAGGTCAAGAGAACTCAACCTTTTACTCTTCAGGTGCTACTAAACCTAGGTGGGTGTACCTTTCTGAATGAAGTAGAGTTGACTTATGGTTATCCTTCTTGCAATGATTTTTCCACAATGGCAGATGGGAGTGAACAAATGAATTCAAAATTGATACAAATAGCAATAACAATCTTCTTAATCTAAATCCTAAAATGCTTAATTAATAGATGTATAGAAACTGAATGAATCCAAATGATGAAATGCAAAGACCAGTGCCTTATTGGGTATACAGAATCAAATAAAACATAAGTGGGCAACTTATTCTGGCAGAAACTCAAATTTTTGGCATATGATTTGTTTATAACTTGTATAAACATGCAAGATTATGACTACTAAGCTCTACTTTAATAATCCAAATGAATCTCCCTGATTACTATGATCAACTAAAAGGATTCAATCTCTCCTTGAAAGAACCAGTCAATTAATCAACAAATACATCAAATGTGCACTGATAAACTTAAAATAAACTTGTTATATCAATTTAGACAACCAGAAAGAATAAACTTAGAGACAGCTTAGCAATACTTTTCAATAACCTCAACATACAATTGACACCAGAAACAAGCTACCACACCAGTTGATTTTCATTGAAATCGCCATTTGAAAACATGCATCATAGTCTCTGATATGAGAACTTTATTCTACTGTATCCATTCCTAATCTATTGTATCTATTATAAGATCTGATTTCATCATTTACAACTGGGAATGCATATTTATACACTAGCATCAGGAATCATATCATTTTGAAATCCATGTTGGCCAACTGTAGAATTCGAGCAAATTTCATGTCGGCCTTGTAGTTATGCTGAAGGCAATTAACACGCCATCAGTCGCCCCATGTTTGTTGTGTTTTGCTATGACCTCATGTTGTTGGTGAGACATCTCGCAGATTACAAAATGTGTCATCTATATGTATTTCCCTAATATATTTACCAGTCGCTGAGACACGAGCATTTTATTACCGAGCTGTGTTTCCTTTTCCTCATTTTCTTTCGCCATGACCCTGTGATGTCGGGAATACCTCTTGTAGATTTGATTATGTTTCACCAACAGTATTCTTTTATCTCTTGCGTGTCGCTGTGACTTTATGATATTAGGGAGATCTCACGTACAGCATGTTATGTTTTATCGAAAACCCACATGATGCATTCTTGATCACCAAGACAATCCAATTCTCACGCCAATAGAAACCCTTTTGTTTAATGTCAGTGAGATTGAAGGTCACTCGCTAAGACCTCACTCTGTAAACTTTAACTCTTAATGATATGACCCATTCGTACCATCAGCAAGACCGAAGCCATTCGCCAAGATATTACATCGATGCCCATTAGTCTTACCGAGATTTCCTTATGTGTTGGTCGGTGAGACACTTTGATAGAAACCCTTTGAAATAAGTCGGCGAGACATATAAATTTCGCTATGACCTTTCATTGAAGCCAAAATATTTTGCTGATGTATCTCCATATATGTCGGTCGACGAGACATAAATCACTCGGTGAAACAATATACCGAAGACCAAGTCGCCGAAACAAAGAAACTGTCATCCTGATAATAGCCAGTGAGTAAACTCCAATCGTTGTGACACAAAAAACATCTTTCCGATAGGCAACACAGACGTTTACAAGCAGAAAAATGGATCGGGGAGACTCTGATATTGTCACACCAATACAGACTATGATGTGAATTATGCAAGACCCGATGGAAACAATGAGACCACATGGAAAGAAATGGGAAAAATATGCACATGGTAGGACCAATTTGGAAATTTATGAGTGAAATCAACATGTAAAATCGTTAGATTTTTATAGTTCTAACAAGGTCGACCTAATTATATGCAATATTTATTGACCAAAAAGACTAATTGTCAACTCCAAGTTACTAAAAAACTTCTCCAAAAATAATTTAATCATGTAGCATACTACAACATGTCGACATGGACCAAAGATAGGTCACACTTATATTCACAACACAAATTAATCCATTACAATATCAACTATAGATTAAGTCGGAAAGGGATAGACCTAATAAAAAATGCAATAAATTGAATAATGCCAAATCACCATACGAGCACATGAGCAGACAATATTGTGAACATACATACATCCAACATCCATAAACCATTTCTGAAAACTACATGAAACAATAATCATCAGTGGAGGATTACAAACCAAAATACCAACACCAGCCTGTGTTTCAACCAGTCAACACTACTCCAATCAACATTGTGATACTCATAACTTCTAATATAAAGATAAGCACTGTCTGCAATTAGGAACATAGATGTAGATATATGTATTGAACACCATATATAAACCATAGGGACAAATCTTATTTGTAGTGTATATGCAGACTGTAATACCCCCATGTTACTAATACTTGTATTATTATTTCTTACTCTTATGTGTGAGCTTGATTCTATTCTCTTTTGGTGATTAGTTCACCGTCTTGGTGTGGGTGGATGCCTCCCGTATTAGGGAATCTTATTTACTTTTGTTTACCGGCTTCCAGGAGTAAGCTGATTTTATGAGGGGGAAGATGTAATACCCCTCCTCTTACTGGTAGGATTTAGTATTTTTCAATGCGGTTGTTTGCTACTTGTGATGATGATGATATTGTTTGAGTTGGATAGTTAGACATTTGAAGATGTTGTATTCCATTAGTGGACTGTTGGTGATTATGTTTATGCACTTGAGGATTTGATTATTTCATTTGACATTGTGGTTGGTTAGATGTTAGTTGATTTTCTGAATTATGATATGATGCAGTGATTAAATTTAATATATTATGAGATGATTGTTAGATAGAAATGTAATTTATTGATTATGTTATAATTGTTAGAATAGGTGTGACGAAGGACAATATAGCACCACTCGTTCGCGAGTGCCCTGCTATGTTGCGATTCCTTCTCACAATGTAGTACTTTGATTTAATACTTTGATATATATGTATATATGCACATGTACACAACTTCGTTTGTATGCAGGACTACAGGTACAAGTCTCGATTCCACCTGCTTCGGCAGGACAAGGCGAGCACCAAATAACCCAACAGATAAATGTTGAAACAGAGGTGACGATGAAGTCCTCCCGACCCATGATGTCAGGTCGTCTCGTTGATTGGTATTGTTCATTTTTGTATTTTGTCGTCATTTGTGGCTTGTGTTTTGTGTGTCGTCGTATTTTGATTAATGTGGTATTTTATAAGTTATGGTTATTTTAATTGATGTTGATATTTTATAAGTTGTGAATTAGTTAATTGAATGGGAATAATAATTGTGTATTTTAATATTGATTTATTTGTATGAAAATATTTAAATGTTTTATTTGATTTTTATAAAGTCATGTGTTTCAATTAAATGATAATTAAATATTAAATGTTTGTTATTTATTTTAATTAATTATCTGATTGAAGATAATTATTAGAATAAATTATTTAAATTAAATAGATAATGTGATGTGGGAACTCTGTTGTGTTTTTGAACCTCGTTTGGATTATTGCAAATCTCGGTCTCCTCCAGAGGCATGTCTTATATCTTTGATGTTTATACTTGTACCTTTGCGATTAGAGTATTTCATGCTTTTGAGCTTTATTTTTTGGAATGGTTGTACGTGGTTGTAGTCGTTGTGAGTATGATTTATAGTGAGATGGACTTGCCTCGTATATTCTTGTGTTGAGTTTTATGCTGTAAAAGTTATCCTCGTTTGGTTATACTTTTGGAAATTGATACTGGATGATTTATGTTAGGAAGGGTTGAACGGTTTGTTAAGACTTTTGGTTATGAGATATCGTGAGAGGGTTAATGCCTCGCATGAGCTTGTTTTGAGTATTATGTTTTATTGTTCTATTCAACCCTTGCCTAGTTTTGATTCATGTTAGGGGTCATAGGGAGAGTGGCTCTTCGTGGGTGCCGGCGCCTCAGGATGCGGAAGGGCTCAGGATAACCCACGAATGAGTAAGCTAAACAAGTGATAACCTAATCAATAGATTTAGGGGGTTGGGTAGTTTAAAAACACAAGATAATAAAACATTGGATTCCTCAGCTATGCATTAGGGCTACCTTAGACTAGTGATAGACTGAGAAGGCCGTGGTCGGCATAGTCATAGTCTCGTCTTCACGAGAGACTATTGGCTCCACATTAGCTACCCTATGGTGCTGGCGCCTCAGTTAGGAGGAAGGGCCAGGATATCCGTAGATGGGTGCTGGCGCCTCAGTTGGAGGAAGGGCCAAGAAATCCCATGAGAGCTATGCGATGACACTCTCCACTTGACACCCTTGTTGCTTGTGTTGTTGCCTCTGGATGTTATCTCTTATGATGTTTCTTTGAATTCTTGTGAATTTCCTTAATGATTGTTATTGACAGTACTTCATGTTATTGTGATGAGTTTCTTGGTTTTAAATTTGTCATGTGATCTGTGAACATTATTGGTTGTTCATCGTATGCTTGGGTTGTACTTGTTTTGTATCATGTTGTTGTTGAGTCGGTTGACATTCATGGTCGGGTTCACTTCCTCGTCACCTCTGAGCACGGGGGGTGAGTTACTTGTAATTCACATGGTTGGGTGGAACGTGCTCCGCACCCGTTGGGTTCCCCATCAAGGAACACCTCGAGGGCATCAGCATTAACCAGGCATCTTCAGACTTTCGAATAAGTGCTGGACGTCAGGTTCCTCTTATATTTTCTTTCTAGTACTTCCTTCTTTTATCTTTCTGCTTCAGAGAAAACCGAATAAAATCAGTTAGTCATGAGTTGTGTGACTAGGGAAAAACTGTTGTTGAATCAAAAATTAGGAAAAGATATTAGATTTAAACTTCTGAAAAGAGGAGAAAATAAATATTGTATTGAACTGTTTTCCCTTTTGCCAAGAACAAAAGAAAAAAACCTTAGCATCTGAAATGAAATATTCAACTTAACAAAAAAAAAAAAAAGATTTAGGGAAAATAAGGTCTTTGTTGAAAATAATAAATTTGGGGTTTATTGTTGGATATAAATATTTATATATTTATGTATGGCTGGAACTGTTCATTGCTCTATATTTTTCTTTTATTCTGTTATCTGTTATTTATCCTCTGTTCTTTATTATGTATGTTAATATATATATATATATATAGACTTATATTGTTTTATATTTTCATATTAAAGCTTTCGTCGGCCATACGCCTATCAGCAAATAAATTTTATAATTTTTGAATTTCGTATAAGGGCTCAAAATTTATTATTGAGAATTTCTTTTATAAAAAAAAAAATTTGAAATTTGAGGGGGGTTGGGTCGGCCTGAGCCATACCCGTCCCATCCCCTCTCCTCTCTGTGCACGTCAGCCTAAGGACTGCCGCAGCAGTCCTAAGGACTACTGGGCACAGTCCAAAGGACTGCCACAACAGTCCCTTTGGACTGCCGTCCGCAGCAGTCCCAGGACTGCTGTACGCAGTCCTTGGGGACTGCGCGTGGGCGGGCTGTTATGGCCGCCGGCCTTGCTATATGGAAAGTTTATAATTTTATTTTTTTTCATTTTTACTTTCTTTTTACTGCGTGATTTAAATATATATTTATAAATAAATATATAGATATATATATATATATATATATATATATATATATATATATATATATATATATATATATATATATATATATATATATATATATATATATATATATATATATATATTTATATTTATAAATAAATATATTTTGGTTTATATATATATCATTTTTATTTTATTAAATATCAAATATTAAAATTTATTTTATTTAAATGAAAGGATATTTATTTTAGTATATTATAATTTATGATGCAAATTGTGTATTTTAATTTTTAAAATGATTAATGATGTTTATATTTTAGGTATTTATATTTTGAAGGAATTAGTATTATTCGATGTGATTGAACAAACATTTTAAACAGAATATAAGCGTTAATTTGTTATTGTATAGTTTATATATATATATGTATAGGTGTTAAAAGTTATGATTTAAATTTAAAATAAAATAAAATAAATATATATATATATATATATATACATTATTTTATTTTATTTTATTTTATGTGATTTAATTGAGAAAACATGAAGTTTATTATTTTTGAAAATTTGAAGAAAGCAAATTAGATAAGTTAGTCAATAATTTTATTGTTCGTTAATTACTATTCTATGTCGAGTAAATTAGAGATATATTACGTAATTGGTCAAATCGTCTTCTTGAGTTAGAAAATCGTGTGGTGTTGTTATTGTCTTCTATTTATTTTTATTGACTTTATCCTTGTAATGTAAGATTATAACGATGATGTAATAGTTAGGCTCATTTGTAACTCTTTTAAGAGAGTTATCATGGATGTATTATGTGATGTTTATTGTTATCGCATCACGGTTATTGGATGTACCATTGTTTATGGTTATTATAAAATTAAATGGTTATGTTGTTTTCGTTATTTTTATTTTGTGTTGTGGTTGCAATGTAACCTCGCGTGCCCCAGAGAACCAAGTGTATTAATGCTATGTGTTATGCTATGTGTTTATGATTTAATGTTGTTACATGTTACTTTTATTATTTAAAAAAAAAATTATTCGTGTTATGTGTGTGTTCTCTGGGGTTTGCACGACGGGCGTTACAACTTGGTATAAGAGCCAAGGTTCATACACTGGGCACTATGTGTGCTCACTATGTAACCTTGTGCTTAGACCCATGCATCTTGAGTTTCACTTTTCTATTGTCATTGTTGTGAACCTGAGTCTCTTCTATTAACCGGTGTCGGGTCGATGGTGCAGGAACTGATGGGAAAGGATAGGACCCTCGGTGTAGTGCGTAATGCACCGATATCCTTCCTATCAAGGATGCACTATGGACCCTTGTGTCATTGTGTGATATGGGGTTCCAGTGATGTGAGTTATGTGTGTGATTTTTGGTGTGATCTCTGCATGTTTGTTGTGTGCTTACTCTTATCTATTTAATGGCTTCCTGGAGTAAGCCATATCCTTGGGGGGGAGGATGTAATACCCCCATGTTACTAATACTTGCATTATTATTTCTTACTCTTATGTGTGAGCTTGATTCTATTCTCTTTTGGTGATTAGTTCACCATCTTGGTGTGGGTGGATGCCTCCCGTATTAGGGAATCTTATTTCCTTTTGTTTACCGGCTTCCAGGAGTAAGCCGATTTTATGAGGGGGAGGATGTAATACCCCTCCTCTTACTGGTAGGATTTAGTATTTTTCAATGCGGTTGTTTGCTACTTGTGACGATGATGATATTGTTTGAGTTGGATAGTTAGACATTTGAAGATGTTGTATTCCATTAGTGGACTGTTGGTGATTATGTTTATGCACTTGAGGATTTGATTATTTCATTTGACATTGTGGTTGGTTAGATGTTAGTTGATTTTCTGAATTATGATATGATGCAGTGATTAAATTTAATATATTATGAGATGATTGTTAGATAGAAATGTAATTTATTGATTATGTTATAATTGTTAGAATAGGTGTGACGAAGGACAATATAGCACCACTCGTTCACGAGTGCCCTGCTATGTTGCGATTCCTTCTCACAATGTAGTACTTTGATTTAATGCTTTGATATATATGTATATATGCACATGTACACAACTTCGTTTGTATGCAGGACTACAGGTACAAGTCTTGATTCCACCTGCTTCGGCAGGACAGGGCGAGCACCAAATAACCCAACGGATAAATGTTGAAACAGAGGTGACGATGAAGTCCTCCCGTCCAATGATGTCAGGTCGTCTCGTTGATTGGTATTGTTCATTTTTGTATTTTGTCGTCATTTGTGGCTTGTGTTTTGTGTGTCGTCGTATTTTGATTAATGTGGTATTTTATAAGTTATGGTTATTTTAATTGATGTTGATATTTTATAAGTTGTGAATTAGTTAATTGAATGGGAATAATAATTGTGTATTTTAATATTGATTTATTTGTATGAAAATATTTAAATGTTTTATTTGATTTTTATAAAGTCCCGTGTTTCAATTAAATGATAATTAAATATTAAATGTGTGTTATTTATTTTAATTAATTATCTGATTGAAGATAATTATTAGAATAAATTATTTAAATTAAATAGATAATGTGATGTGCAAGAAAAGTGGTAAAAACAGAAATTAAAGCAATAAAACAAATAAAAGAAAAAAAAAGACAGTGTGAGCCAATAGGAATGGAGAGTTGGGAAAAAGCCAGTTTTTAAAGAATTGATTTTCTTTTAATTTTGATTTTTGAGAGTTTTTGAGGAAATGGGGAATATATTTTTATATTATTATGAATTTTTGGAGAGTTTTTATAGACACACAGAGATATTTGTTGGGGAAGTTGTGCAAGGGATTGGTTGGAGTATTCTGAAATTCTAGAAAGGGTTTTGAAACCTTCTGTTGTATTTGGAGAAGAATTTTAGAGAGAGATTATCAATCTATTTCTGGTGTATGTTCTGGAGAGTCTTCTGAACAACAAAATAGGATTCAAGTTCGAAGGTGAAGTTCTGTGGAGGAGATTTGGAGGCACGATCAAGGAACACCTCGAGGGCATCAGCATTAACCAGGCATCTTCAGACTTTTGAATAAGCGCTGGACGTCAGGTTCCTCTTATATTTTCTTTCTAGTACTTCCTTCTTTTATCTTTCTGCTTCAGAGAAAACCAAATAAAATCAGTTAGTCATGAGTTGTGTGAATAGGGAAAAACTGTTGTTGAATCAAAAATTAGGAAAAGATATTAGATTTAAACTTCTGAAAAGAGGAGAAAATAAATATTGTATTGAACTGTTTTCCCTTTTGCCAAGAACAAAAGAAAAACCTTAGCATCTGAAATGAAATATTCAGCTTAACAAAAAAAATAAGATTTAGGGAAAATAAGGTCTTTGTTGAAAATAATAAATTTGGGGTTTATTGTTGGATATAAATATTTATATATTTATGTATGGCTGGAACTGTTCATTGCTCTATATTTTTCTTTTATTCTATTATCTGTTATTTATCCTCTGTTCTTTATTCTGTATGTTAAAATATATATATATATATAGACTTATATTGTTTTATATTTTCATATTAAAGTTTTCATCGGCCGTACGCCTATCAGCAAATAAATTTTATAATTTTTGAATTTCGTATAAGGGCTCAGAATTTATTATTGAGAATTTCTTTTATAAATTTTTTTTTTGAAATTTGAGGGGGGTTGGGTCGGCCTGAGCCGTACCCGTCCCATCCCCTCTCCTCTCTGTGCACGGCAGCCTAAGGACTGCCGCAGCAGTCCTAAGGACTGCTGGGCGCAGTCCAAAGGACTGCCACAACAGTCCCTTTGGACTGCCGTCCGCAGCAGTCCCAGGACTGCGCGCAGGCGGGCTGTTATGGCTGCCGGCCTTGCTATATGGAAAGTTTATAATTTTATTTTTTTTCATTTTTACTTTCTTTTTACTGCGTGATTTAAATATATATTTATAAATAAATATATAGATATATATATATATTTATTTATATTTATAAATAAATATATTTTGGTTTATATATATCATTTTTATTTTATTAAATATCAAATATTAAAATTTATTTTATTTAAATGAAAGGATATTTATTTTAGTATATTATAATTTATGATGCAAATTGTGTATTTTTAATTTTTAAAATGATTAATGATGTTTATATTTAGGTATTTATATTTTGAAGGAATTAGTATTATTCGATGTGATTGAACAAACATTTTAAACAGAATATAAGCGTTAATTTGTTATTGTATAGTTTATATATATATGTATAGGTGTTAAAAGTTATGATTTAAATTTAAAATAAAATAAAATAAATATATATATATATACATTATTTTATTTTATTTTATTTTATGTGATTTAATTGGGAAAACATGAAGTTTATTATTTTTGAAAAATTGAAGAAAGCAAACTAGATAAGTTAGTCAATAATTTTATTGTTCGTTAATTACGATTCTATGTCGAGTAAATTAGAGATATATTACGTAATTGGTCAAATCGTCTTCTTGAGTTAGAAAATCGTGTGGTGTTGTTATTGTCTTCTATTTATTTTTATTGACTTTATCCTTGTAATGTAAGATTATAATGATGATGTAATAGTTAGGCTCATTTGTAACTCTTTTAAGAGAGTTATCATGGATGTATTATGTGATGTTTCTTGTTATCGCATCATGGTTATTGGATGTACCATTGTTTATGGTTATTATAAAATAAATGGTTATGTTGTTTTTGTTTTCTTTATTTTGTTTTGTGGTTGCAATGTAACCTCGCGTGCCCCAGAGAACCAAGTGTATTAATGTTATGTGTTATGCTATGTGACTTTGGTTTAATGTTATTGCATGTTTACTTTTATTATTTAAAAAAAAAAATTATTCGCATTATGTGTGTGTTCTCTGGGGTTTGCACGACGGGCGTTACACGGACCAAAATACCAAAGGATGGAAACTAATTCTCCATACCAGTTCAGAGTACCAAATCAAACTAATGACTAAATCAACATGGTGACATCAATGACAACACAAAGTCTACACAACTAGACATTCTTCTTCATTCTTCTAATAGTCTCCCCATTTTTCATTGATGGCAACATGTGCCAAAATTTACACAACATTTTCTCGTCCTATCACTAGTTTTCTCTCCCCCTTTGACATCAAGGACAAAGGGTGGATGCAAATGTATGTACATGGTGATAATGTATATTTAAATGAATTGTAAATCCCCATTTTGAACATTTAAGTGAAAATAACACTTTTTACATAAAAAAATTCCTTGTACCTTTATCTTATGATCGAAAGAATCCTCTTCCAAGAAAACACTACCGAACCCATTTTGGCACACATACTATCCAATAAAGACAACAACATAAATGAGGATGTCTGGTCTGAAGATAGACATTATCGTTCACAATATTTTGCATCAAAAATTATTTTAGAGAGATGATCCAACCGAATCTCAATAATTTCTTTAACCAACCAGAAAGTTTTAACCAAGTCTTCCCTTTGTCTTTGATCAATCAACAAATCTACATGCAATTCACCAACTCTTATTCTCTATTTTCCATTTTTTTCTTTGAAGAAATCAAAACTCTTTCCAATTTTATTTAGCTCAGATTCAATATCTTCAATTTTGCTTCTAAAATTATCAACAACTGGAGGTCACCAAAGACAATACTTGTAGATGTTATACATCTCCTTAACACATTCTCTTGTGTCATAAATATATTTGGATAATTTTTTTTTGGATTTGGAACACTTTCTCTCAATCATAGCTTTGAACGTATGTCCTTCAAGTCCTTTTAGCAATATTATTTCTTCAATAACTTCTACTAGATCATCCGATAATGAGTCAGACACATCTAAAACTGTAATACCATTTTTTAGCAAATAATCAATTAACACATCATCAATTTTAAGTCTTTTGATCAAAGATCCAACACATAACATTTCACCAAACTTCTTCATATCACCTTTTTCTAACATTATCTGAATGTCCTATGAATCAAATTCAGGAAAAGGTTCTTCTTCATTCTCCTTTTCTTCTAAGATAGTTATGAAATATTTTGTGATATTTTTTCTCCTTTTAGATTCCAGAGGGGAACCACTAATAACAACTTCCAACTCTTTCTTACTAGAAGAGGAACCCTCTTCAAAATGACCACACACTAACACACTAGAGCATAGATTCATTTGTAGGGATGATAAATAGATTATTCATGCACTTGCTCTATCTTCCATATGTTCCAAATACCTATAAACTCACTATCTAACACGGATGTCAGATTCCCACTTAGCAGTCTCTCTTATTGGTAGTGAACTCAAAAAGTAAAATACCAAACATATGAGCAACAACCCAAACTGGAAAGGATAACCCTTGACAAAAGACATTCTGACATTCTCAATTAGGTTTTCTATAATTAAGCTACAAAAATAAAAAGTTACTTGTTTTCTTTCACCATTTTATGTGCAAGATAAACAATAGTAGCTAAAGTATAACCTTCACAATTTATAAAATAGACTTTATAAGTGATGCCATAGGCAACATACCTTACTACAATATTGATAATAATATTTATTAGTAGAGCTCAAGGGTCTTTGTCGATGCTAGTAAGTTCCTCCACATCTTTGTATTTCACTGTTTTCTTCCCAAGGAGCTCACCAACACCAAACTATTTATGTTCTTCAATTCATTTTTCTTCAATCCTAGATCCATTTTCTTCACCTTTCAATGATCAAACTCTTCCAACTCAACTCCCTTCAACCTTAGTGAAATATCGGCACTTGATCCTCTATCAATAGATTCCATCATCACGCTTATCTCCTTCAGACTCTTTCTTGCTCAACAAAACTCCTCCTTTTTTCCCTTTTTTTTGTAAGTAGAGAGATGATTTTAAAAACTTCCATATTTTATAATGATTCCTCCATATTACCTCAGAGTCGCTTCAACTCACTTCAAGATTGCTCCAAATCACTCATCAAACTCTTCAATTGCACAAGTGATCAAAAATTACTTATGAATTTTTGTTTATACACCATTGCACTACCCTAATTCACACTAAATGCAGTAGGTTTCAAAAATTTGATAAAATCCCTTCTTCATTGCATTGAGAAACCCTAATTTTCTTTGTAAATGAGCATTCTTTCACATTTTCTTCTTGTTTCTTTTACATGACCTCTATCTATTCATTCTCTATAACATATCCTCATGCCAACATCTGACAGACCATATATCTAGGGATTTCATGTTGGCCTTTCCATTGCACCAAAAGGTTGACTTGTCAATGCCCGATACAAGTGTCAGTTAAGATCCATAGGAGGCAGTTAAATGATGTCACAAACCCAAGCATTGTGTTGGACAAGGAAGACCAAGGGACACACCATCTTGCAACAATCCCCCCAGCACAAGCGATGGGTTTGAACCTATGACCAACTATGATACCAATTGTTGGCCTTGTCATTGCACCAAAAGGTCAACCTATCAATGCCTAATACAAGTGTTAGTTAAGATCCATAGGAGGTGGTTAGACCATGTCACAAACCCAAGTGTTGTGTTGGACAAGGAAGACCAAGGGACACACCATCTTGCAACAGTTTGAATAATTTCCTATTAATGTTTCCCCTAAGACAATGCTAGGTCTTATTCTTGGAGGAATTATCTACACCGGATGAGGGCATAAACACATCCATTATCTGGGTATGTGCAGGATCACGATGGGCCAAAAAGTGGCAATATGATGGGTATGTGGTTGATGAATTTTTTTACCCAAAATTGATGAAACGAAAAAGGGTTTTTAAATGAGATTTTCAGCTTTCCACCAATATAAATTATGCTTTACTTTGAGTTTAATATGTAATTATTATTCATTTTCTATTCAAATTATGACTAAAGTCTTGATTGATAGACTGATTGAAAAACATCTATAGCTTTCAAATGGTATCAAATTTTTTGAATCCAAAACATGTGTCACATTCTATGCTTCACATACTATCAGATCAAAAAAAGAAAAAAATGAATTTCATGAAGTTTTGACCAAGTTAAGGTGGTCAGACATGCTAGTTTTTTATATTTTTTAAAATTTGTAATAAAAAATTCATAATTAATTATTTACTTGGAAAAAAATTACCAAAAAATATGCATCACATCGGGACACGATTTATCTACTTATATATAAAATATTATAAAAAAATATTATCATTTTATTGTGGTTAGGGTGGTCAGACAAACACCCACTTCTTATTTTTCCTTGAAATTTAAGTACTAATGATTGAAATTTCAATTTTCATCAAATAGTTTTTTTTTTTAAACAAACCTAGTAGTTTAGAAACTACATTCAATTTGATATAGATTCTATTTTTACATATTTTTGAAATAATATAGATAACTTATTCAAATTTTTACGTCAAGTTGCCTAACTCTGATTTTTCTTATTTTTTTGCCACTTAATGTCTTTCTTTTTCAATGATGATCCTACACATACCCATCTCTGGCTCTTATTTCTTCCTCCATATCTTGTTCATTTCTTCCTTAACCTCATTCTTGTCAATTTTCTTCATTGGTTCATTCTTCTTTACCAAAGTAGGCTACTTTCCCTTTTTACTTCTCCAAACTCTTGAAACATGTCCTAGTTTGTTGCAGCTATAGTAGAAAACACTTCTCTAATTTGTTTGACCTCCAGTAACCCTTGATGTTCATTGATTTTCTCTCTATCCAAACTTGTTACATGTATAGTAGTAGTTAGCAAAATATTGATTCACTCTACCTCCATTAAACCTATTCATCATCACCTGACTAATCATCCTTACAGGAGATCTGCATTCACTAGCTCTATGTCCAAATTTCTTGCATGGAAAACATTGTCCAAAGAAGGAACTAGCATATTGATTTATTTTAGTTTTGCACTCTATTTCCCTGTGACCAAATTTATTACATGAAAATCAAACACCATTCAAGATGGGTATCTTTGAGCATTTGGCTATCTAATAGGTGGTCTTCTAGCAAAGTTCCTTGGATTTATTTTTTTCTTCCCTATATCTTGAGTCTTTTGATTATCCACTATGTTTGAGGTCTACACAACCTTAGAGCTTTCACTGACTTCATTTCCCAAACCACTTTTATCTTTAAAAGGTCTCTTCCCTACAATCAATTCATCAAGCTTGTTGTCCAACATGTCTTGAAATTATCTTCACAATTTTTTTCTTTCTCTAGATGTGCTTTCAGGTTCACCACTTCTTGTTCAAGCTTAGTGAATTCATCATTCTTGCTTTACACTATTTTATTCATACACTCTTCAATTCTTTTCTTTTCCTCCACTAGTACCTTCAATCTGGTAATCTCTTCATTTGCTTGTATTAACTACTCACTCACTTCCCTACGTCTTTCCTTGAATTTTTTTAATTTCTCTTTCAATTTCTGGACACATTCATTTGCCTCATCAATATTTTCTTTCAAATCTCCATTTTCACTTTTATCCATGTCAAGATCTTCAAGCATAGCTTAGAGCTCATCTTTATGATCCACTTTTTTTTAATCTTTAGGATCATCCTCATGTTGTTAGGCTTCTCCAGAGGAACCAAGGTCTAATATAAATTGTTGAAAGGTGAAAGACAATTGAGAGGAGGGGTGAATCAGTTGTCACCAAATTCAGACAAAAAACTTCAAACACTTATCAACTTCACAACCACTTAATTCTGTTATTAAGTATGAACATGAAATACAAATACCAAAAAGAAAAATCAACACAAGAGACAACAAATTTATTTGGAAAACCCAATAAGGGAAAAACATCAGTGAGGATTAACTCACAATATAAAGTAGTTCCAAAATCGAATACAAAAATCCTCACTACTAGAGGGCTCACTGCCCAAGATACAAAAGCTCATTGCTTACAAAAAGGACTCACTGTCCAAGCAAGGAGGCTCACTTCCTACAAAAGGATTACAAAGCTGAAGTTACTTCACAGTTAGAATGAATTGGTAAGAGTACACCTAACAAGTGTTGATTCAGTTCTGGTAATGTTTAGTAAACAAACTTGACACACTTCATCTTTGCATCTCATGAAAAATATTGCTTTCACTTCATCCTACCCACACACTCACACCTCAATCTTAAAACTATCTAATATATATATATATCTGATTCATCCACAAGCATCAATTAGGTTGGCCAAATTAGATGCAATCTTTATTCACCAAAAATACTAACTGTTAGCTCCAAGTTAGTACAAAACTTCTCCAAAAATAATCTAATCATGTAGCACACTACAACATGTTGGAATGGACCAAAGATAGGTCACACATATATCTCCAACACAAATTAATCTATTGCAATATCAACTATACATTAGTTTAGCCAGGGATATACCTAATAACAAAGTACAATCAACAAAATAATGCCAACTCGCCATATGAGCACATGAGCACACAAGATTCTGAAAATACATGCATATATCATGCAGAAACAATTTCCTAAAACTACACACAACAATAATCATGAGAGGAGGATTGTGGACCCAAATACCAACACCAATCTATGTTTCAGCTAGTCAACACTGCTCCAATTAACATTGTGATACTCAAAACTTCTAATATAAAGATAAGCACCATCTGCAATGAGGAACATAGATATAGATATATGTAGTGAATACCATATATAAACCATGGGGATAAATCTTATTTGTACTATATATGCAAACAAAAATACCAGAGGATGTAAATTAGTTCTTCATACTAGTTTAGAGTACTAGATCAAACTAACAACTCAATCAACATGGTGACATCAATGACAACACAAAGTCTATTCAACTAGATGTTCTTCTTCATTCTTCCAACAACCCTAAGTTAAACTTAAATACACTAACACCCCCCCTAAGTACAAACTTAGGGAGAATGAAGATGCAAAAAAAAAGATGCAATATGGTTCCTAGCTACACAACCATGTTAGGTACCCATTTACAACTACAAAAAAGAAATATCTCACAACTAGAGAAAAGAAGAAAAAACTTGTGGGAAAAAACCCCTCTCCAAAAGAGAGAAAAGAAAATAAAAATGATGCATGGATGAAGGAATCAAGCAACCCTCCAAGGACTACATACATCATGTATATACAATTAATGACTCCCCCATAAGAGGGAAAGGGAGACTATATAGCCCCCCACAATGTGTAATCACTTGTAGAAATGGTAAGTTCCTAAAGAAAAAAACTTATGATCCAATGTCAACAAATAATGTGTCTGCCTTTTGGAGGAAACAAAACCAAATGCAAATGTAGTAATGCTTCCCACTCTAGATAGTAATTGAAAGAAAGAAGCATGAATATGTATAAAGATGTCTCTAAAATCTACTCATCTGTCACCAAGACCTTGGAAGATGATGCCACAAACCAATCAGGAACATGCCCAATCACAATAGAAAGTGAAAAACAAGGTACCACTGGAAACTAATTTTGATCATTCTTCAAAGATAAAGATGGTTTGACAATAGTTGTGCAATAACTATCATCAAAGAGGAAAGATAACCCCTCAAATGTGTCCTCTAAATATGAAATATGAGATTGTACGAACAAGGAACCAATGTTTGACAAATACAAATCCCAATTAGGAAGACAATGAGATACTAGTTGTGATGAATCACTAGATGTGCTCAATGAATCACCAAAAAAATATAAATGATCCTACTGAACATGAATGATAGGAGCCTCAATCAATGACTCTACACAATGAATCACTAAAGGTGAAGGTACATCAACTGTCCCTAATAGAGAAGAAGGGGCATCTTAAGAACCTTCATCCTCCTCCTCTAAAGATTCAAAGTATTCCAAAACTTCAAACTCCTGCATAGTAGCATGATCATAGGGTATCCTATTTGAAAAATTAAGAGGCACAAGACAATTTGAAATAGGATCATTTGGGAATAGCTGAGTATTAGGATCTCCATGTATTTCCCAAAATTTAGTCCAAAGAATATGAGGACACCCAAAATGATCAATAACATTCAAAGTGGCATCTTCAATATGCATTGCAATAACTCCTGAGACATGATCCCTTTTGCAATGACTCAAATTTCTTACTATCAATAGGTCAAGAAGGGGAACACGATTATATAAACGTGGCAAAAAATGAAGCCATCTAAGATGTTTTATGATACCATATTTCCATTGTTTATAATTTCCCTTTTTTAACATAATCACAATAGGATTCAAAATGAAAACCCCATAATCAACTATGAAAAATCTCCAAGAATACAAAGACATTAACCTTCAACAACAATTAGAAACTCCCAAATTCTACAAATGATGCTTTCCCAAAATACTCAGGAAGCAATAATGCAAAAGAAGGGCTAAGAATCTAAAAAAAATTTGAGCAAAAATATAAACACCTTACTGGGTTCCCATGCCAATTAGATAAGCCAAATCACTTGCCAAGAAAAAAAGAAAGATAGCCTCTTGTGAGGCTTGATCACACCAATAAAGTGAAACAAAGGGTATTTAAATGGCTAAGAACAACCAAACACAACCAATATGGGATAATATATCTCCAGCCAACTTAAAAAAGTAGTGAATTTTTTGGGCTTGAAAAGTGAAGAAAAATGCCTTTCTCCCTACCACCAATCTCCAAACAACAATGAGAAAAAAACACCCATTGAAATTTGTATCCACTAATCACAAAATGATGCTCTCTACAACAAACAAATCATTCGCTACACAAAAATGTTCCACATTTTCAAACACCTGAGTACATGAAAAATGCAACCCATAAATGAGATAAATAATGCTACTAGAGAGAGATAAGGTTCCTTGTGCCAAATCGTGGCCTCCAATAGGTAAAATGGCCTAGCAAAGATTGAGATCATGGTTGCCCAAACTAGAACAACTTGGAACAAATTTAAGGTGTGCTCCTACACACCCTCCAATATCACCTCCAATTTCACACTTTTCCCTACACGAAATGCTCAAAAAATTGCATGATTAATTCTTGCACACCTACCAAATATGGGGCATGGGTCTTCCCAAATGCTCAATGATTTTAAATGCAATGCTTATTAGGAGGAAATTGTAGGATGAAATCACCCAAAGATTGTTCTAGAAACTTACGACAAAAGAGTCCAACACAAATCATTGTTTCTGGACATAAAAGTGGACACTTTATAGAAAATCGGCCAATCAACGTCTCACTTGAAGCCTTTTGAACAAAAAAAGAATTGCACTGCAAATAATCATGCAAAAATTAATGACCTCTTCTTAGAGATTGCACCTATCTTTACTTGCAAAGAAAAGGTTAGATGCTACAATCAACTGCCTCTTACAAAATCATGCCCTTCACATTAGCTTGGAACAAAGAAACGCCTTCATAAAATCTTTAAATCACTGTCTTTTGATTATTCAAGCCATAGATACGATACACGCTTCCACACAACAATAGATTGCTCTTCTAGGGGAAATGCACCAACCATCTCTATGGCAGAAAAAATGATTCCTTTTCACTGAATCAATGCCTCAAGACAAAGAAATCAAGCCTTAGAATAAAAGTGTTGCATTCAAATTGACTACCTTGCAATAAAGAAAATCAACAAGGTCCTTCAATTACAAATTTTCTAGCAACAACAAACACCCTTGATAGGAAAATCAAAAAATAGGCAACTTTGAAATTTGAGAAATTTCAAATGCCAAACAAAAATGATCTCCAAAATCTCCAAATGAAAACTCTTAAGGAAGGAGTTGCAGATTGTGTGGATCTAATACCATGTTAGAGAAAATAACCCAGGAAAATCATCTACAAATACATCCTCCACAAAACATGAGAGAAGCAAACCAAGGCCATTTCACCAAAAAAATGAGTGAATAATCAAATACCTAATTTACATATTGTATAGGCTTTTAAAGCCGTGAAAATTCTAATGGGTAAGAAAATTAATCTACAAGAAAAAACACCTAGAGTAATTACCCTAAGTTAAACTTAAATACACTAACATATACCCTCTTGCCCTCTTTCTTAAAATACCAACATGGTAAGTATGTTGAAATTTTAAGGGTGAATATATATTACCCCTATCCAATTTTTCCTAATGTATTTCACCTATTTCCATACCCCTTTATTGGTGGTGTTGTTTATAATGCCCCTTGAGGTATGGTTATCAAATTTTCCCCATGACGTTGAGCATTAGTTCATCCCCTTGGGCATTAAATTTTATGCACCATCTTAGGTGAGTCCTGTTCATCCCCTTGGATGTTTATGCACCTTCTTAGGCGAGTCTTATTTGTCACCGTGGACATTAAAATTTATACACCTTCTTAGCTGAGCTTTGTTTGTCCCCTTGGACATTAAAAATTTATGCACTTCCTCAACAAAGATTTGCAAGATAGTACATAGAATTTGCATAACGCAACTTTCTAATTCATGAACTTGAGCTCATTTTTAACATGACCACCTAACATAGCACAACTTAATTTCTAGTGGAGCCATGTGTTTCATGAGTGTCTTAGCATAATGCAACTTGATATCCTTATGGAAACCATATTATATGGATACCTAACATAACGTAGCTTGTTAGTCATTAGATCCATATGGTTCACGAGTCATTTTACATCCTTGTGAGAGCATTAATGTGTCTAGATAGAACACTCGATGGATGAAATTTGGTATTTTAGTCAAATTTTAGACCATCTCTTTTCCTTACCAACTCGAATCCTTTTAGTACTAACCTTATTTTTTATTTTGTAATTATTGTTTGATATGTGTTTGCATCATGTTGGAATTGTGTTTTATTTTAAAGTTCATGTTATATTTGCATCATATTTTTTTATGCACATCTTTATTATGTCTACTTCATGTTTGTCATGTTGCATTTCACTTCACATGTGGGTCAGTGCAAGATCATGGAGGTCAAAACTAGGCCCTTGAGTGGCAATGAAAATTGGAAAACATAAATTTAGGAAAATTGACATAAGTTTTTTAATTTAAGCTATTAACATAATTTGAAAAATATGTAAGAACATAATTCTTAGAAAATTGAATGTAGTTTCTAAGATACTATTCCTTTTTTGAAAAAAAAGTAAATATATTTGGTGAAAATTTAAAATTTCAATGGAGTAGTACTAAATTTTCAAGAAAAAATAAAAAGCAGGTGTATGTCTAACCAACCTAAGTACAAGCAAAAAAATATTTTAGTTTGAAATTTTCAATATAAGTAGAGGAAACATGTTCAGATGTGCCACTTTTTCTGTAATCTTTTTGCAAGAGAAATTAGTTATGATTTTTTTATTGAAATCTTTTAAAAATATTAAAACTTGTTTGTCTCACCACCATATCTTGGTCAAAAATTTATGAAATTCAATTTTTTTTTTTTTAATCCTATAGTATGAAAAGCATAGAATGTGTCACATCTTTTGGATTCAAGAAATGTGAAATTATTTAAGAATTATAGATGTTTTTCAATATACCTACCAATTGGGACTTTAGTCAAAAAGTATGTTGAAAATTAATAATAATTATCTGTTTAATTCCAAATAAGGCATATCTTATGGGTATGTGCAGGATCATGATGGGCCAAAAAATGGCAATATGATGGGTATTTGTAGGGTAAGTGGCTGATGACCTTTTCTTTACCCAAAATTGATGAAACAAAAAGGGTTTTTAAAAGAGATTCTTAGCTTTCCATCAATATAAATTATGCTTTACTTTGTATTTAATAAATTATTATTATTCATTTTCTATTTGAATTATGACTAAATCCCTGTTTGATAAGCTGATTGAAAAACATCTATAGCTTTCAAACGGTATCACATTTTTTTAATCCAAAACATGCGTCACATTCTATGCTTTGTATACTATAGGATTAAAAAAAATAGAATTGAAATTCATGAAGTTTTGACCAAGTTAAGGTGGTCAAACATACATTTTATATTTTTAAAAGTTGTAATAAAAAATGGAAAAATTACAAAAAAATATGCATCAACTGACATGAGTCCTCTACTTATATCTAAAATCTTATATAAAAATACTATCATTTTATTGTGGTTAGGGTGGTTAGACAAACACCTACTTATTTTTTCCCTAAAATTTAAGTATTACTGCATTGAAATTTCAAAATTTCACCAAATATATTTTTTTTCTTTTTAAAATAAACCTAGTAGTTTAGAAACTACATTCAATTTGCTACAGATTCTTTTCTTACATGTTTTTGATATAATATATATAACTTATTCAAATTTTAAATTCAAGTTGCCTAACTCTAATTTTTCTCAATTTTTTGCCACTTAAGGGCCTATTTTTTCCATGATGATCCTGCACATACCCTTATATTTTTAGAAAGTTGAAATTTTTCTCAATAAACCCTTTTCATTTCAACAAGTTTTGATTAATAAAACAAGTAGTCAGCCACTTTTTTGTCATATCACCACTTTTTGGACCCTCATCATCCTACACTCACCCATGTGTGTTCCTTTGCCCTTATTTTGGCTTGCCATGGGATCTTGAATCTTGTGGGATTGTTCAATCCCCCTAGATTTATTATCATTATATCCTTTTAAAATTTATACAATTAGACCCCTTTGAAACCTAGGAAATAGGGTTCTACCTTTCGGGAGATAGAACAAAGGATAAGGGCCTGTTTCACTTAGTTCATTCAAGGACACCCTAGAGATATCAATTCAAGGATACAATGAGGGAAAGATATTTGAAATAAGGTGTCCTAGAGTTTGGTTAAATACTAAAGAGGGGTTCACCACCAAGCTAGGGCTTGGAAACACAAGAAGTGTAAAATATATGCAAAACATAACTATAGACTACATTATGAAACTAAAATGTATAATAAAGGACCGAGAAAGTATAGAGGTGCACCTGGAAACTAAAGAGGATTGAATGAAGACCTAAAATCTTGGAAATACTAATTTTTATTCACACTATGACTCATATGCTAGTAGGGGTTATTTAGTCCCAGTGTAGACTTTTGGGCCGAAACTGGAATCTAGAACTGCAACATCAAGATCAACAAAAAATATGAAAATAGGTATACTAGGACTCATTCACCACAAGTGGTGATTTAGTACTAGTATTAGGGTTGCTCTAAAAATATAATATCCTCTAATTCTTTCTTGTAGCTTCCCTCCCACCAAATCTCCAAGTCTGAATTACCAAATTCTCCTTTGTAGGCGACTTTCTGTAGTCTTGCAAACAAGGCCTGAGAACTTTGAAAAAATTTCTTCAATCTTTCTCTTCAATGGATCTTCAACCTAAACCTATAAATAAAAAATCAAAGAGAGGGAAAAATATTTTTTTGTTATTAGATAGGGTTTTTCCTTGGTCAAACCTCCCTTTGGTAATCAAACCTTGAAATGAAATAAAATAGAAAGAAGGAATGAATGAACAAATAAGCAATATTGCAACTCACCAAACCCTTGAATAAAATTTTGAAATCTTGTAAATAATAGCTATCATGAATGTGGATTTTGAATCTTGCTTGAATGATATGGATCTTGTCTTGAATGCTTGCTTGAATCATAAAACCCTACATCACAAATGTTAGCTAAAACACAAACATGATGCATGAGGACTTTGACATGATGCTTGATACTTGAATAATGCTCCAAAATTCCTAAAAATCAATTTTGAATGCTCTTGAATTCTCTTGAAAGTACTTTTATGATAACATGATGACTTATAAGCTTGCTAGGTGAAAGATGAGTGAAAGAACCTTGTATTTATACTTGTTTATGCCAAATTTCCCAAAATTACAATACTACAAGAGCTGACATTAGATCTAGGAGACTAAAATCCCACCAATAATTTTCATTTAATTTAGGTCTAAGCTAAGCGAGACTCATACACCAATTGTGGCATTTGAGTCCCATTAGGCTAAGCTTGGGACACATTTTTTAAGAAATGCTTAGGTTAGTGGGAAAACTAGATCTAGGCCCCAAAACTTAGTTGGGACTTGTTGTGACCTAATCACACATTGCCCCATTGAAAATGGGAAACCTCCCTTTAGTCTTGTCTAGTGTCTTAGTGTTAGGGTTGGTTCTATCATTAGCTTTAGTTTCTATGAGTCTCTCTTGAGGAAGAGGTAGGTTAGAAAGTTCGAGGTCTGGGTTTGAGTCAAAATTTGTCAAGATTTGGGATAGATGAGTAGGTCAATTCAGTGCTCAAGAGATCAAATGAATTTTTTGGCACCACACGAGTGTTCAAAAGGGTTGTTGTAGTAAAAAATGGTTGTTCAATGGTGAATTCAGAAAATCTTGCTTTTTTAGGAAAAGCTACTTTTTTGCTTTTTCGAAAGCTTTGTTTTTGGAATTTTGGCACTAATTGGGGATTTACTATTTTTAGAAATTTATCTCTTTTCTTTTCTTTTTTTTAGAAATTTCTAGTTTTAGAAGGTGCCAGAGTTAGGGTTTCAAAAGTGTCAAGTCAAAAAACCTATAAAATCTAACCCAAAAAAAAACAAATATTTCTCAAGCCAAGAAGTTCTCCCATGATGGAAAATCCAATTGAATTATCGAGAAATCCATTTGAGGGGAAAATCCACATGGAATAAAATCCATTAGGGAAGAAATCCACTAAAAATCACATGAAATCGAGTTGAAGTTTTCCCACCTTCCAGAGTAAAAATCTAGTTTAATGAAGAATAAATTCTAGTTGGGAAAATATGTCTAAGTCAAAGAGTAATCCAATTTGAAGTGGATAAAATATCCTAAGGAAAATGAGTAAAATCAAGTTGAAATCTCTAGAAATGCATGTTGAAGCTCTTAAGAAATCCAAAGATACCTTCTAAGGTAAGAAAATTTAGTTGAAATGATAAGAAATCCAGTTGGGGGGCATATTTCCCAAGAGGAAGTCCAAAAAATTTCCTAAGGCATGAAGTTTACTTGGGGGAAAGAAAGAAAATCTAGTTCAAAATAAAAAAATTCCACATGTGGGTCAACTTTCCTAAGCAAGCTAAAACAAAGTTAACATAAGTTTTTTTTTTAAACTTCACAAGAAAGCAAAAGTAAAAAGAAGAGAAAAACAAGAAGTGTGCCCAAGAGGAAATTAGAAAGAGGGAGCTTAAAGATAAACTTTCTTCCTCTTTTTCTAAATAGAGCATCCAATCATGAGATGGGCTGAATTCCTTAAATAAGGAAATATTTTGCTTATAAAGAGAAGCGCTTGAAGTCTCCTTTTCATTCGACACAAGTCTAAAATTATTCTCAAGAAGCTACAACACAACCATGAAAAATTACAAGCAAGTTCATAGGAACCTCTCTTAGTTTTGCAACTTTATTCATGAGTTGCAAATTCAATCAATCCGAGCAAAAGATGTTAAATACATTCTCAAATTGTAGGTTTTTGTCAAGAAATTTAGGCTTCTACAGGTTCACAAGCTACAAATTTAGAGAGTATTGAAAGGAGAAATAAGGATTTAAATCTTAAGTTTGCAGACTTGCAGATAAATTCTAGCTTTAGACCTATGAATTCCATTTAAAAATTTAATTTATTTGAATATTCTTGAAGGGACAAGGGTTGGTAATAAAAATTCATTTTTGTTTGCATTTATTGTAGGCTAAATTCTGATTTTTCAATTTCTAATCAATCCTTGCAATCAAGTTAAAATTATGGAAATCTAAATGAGTTTATTTCACCATTAATACACTCACCTAGCCTTAGGGTTTTAAGCATAACACCTTCTTTATAATTTATGCATGATTTCTAATTTCAAGCATCATATAGCTGCCATGTCTACATCAAAGAATGTGGGAAGAGGAGTTAGGAAGAATCAAGTCAAGCAACCAAAAGATGGGTCAGAAATACCTCAAAGAAAGTGGAGCAATTCTTGGAGAGGTGTGTTTGAACTTATGACAAATCAATTTTGCTTGTAACTGAAATTTTCCAAGTGGAACAGAATTGGGAGGACTTCCAAAACATAGAAGAAAAGGTGATACCTCACCTAAAGGCATTAAATGAAACATCTAAGTAAGTATTGGTTCAATAATATGTTATTGATGATGGAGCTTCTTATGACTTCAATAGATGATATTGTTCCTTGCTAGCAAAAAAAAATAAAAAATGATAAGATGAAAGAAGAATGTGTTGGTATGTAGAACTCTCTTAGAAAGATACAAATTAGGATTCTTACATCACTTGAAGGATTCACAAGATAGGACCGACCAATGATACAAATAATTTTAACTTGGAAAATTTAATGGAAATTTTGAAAAGTGTTTATTTCAAAGAGATGGAGGTTATAAATGAAAACCAGATAGATGATATGTTATCTCTTTGATCTATATTAGAAACTTTTAGAGGTAAGAGGGTAAGTGGGAGGACACTTTTGATCAATGAATTGAAGCCTTGGATGTAGTAGGAGTGGAATTGGATACCTTGTCGAGCATATCAATGGAGGAACTCAATTTAGTAATGACAAGGTTCATTGCATTCGCAAACAAAGAACAAGCCATGGGGAATTTCATTTTGGAATCTAGCTTGCTTGATTATCTTGCAAGCTGTTAGTGTCTTCAATGCTCCAAGTGGCTCTTATTTCTTGCACCATGTGTTACAGGAGTTAGTTATACTTTTCTAATCAGGGTTTATGAGAATAATCCTGGATGTTGATCTCAGATCAATCTAGGTCATTGCTTTATAATTGAGGTGCCTAGATAAACCCTTCTCATTTCATTTGTTTAGAGATACTTATGAAATTGTTGCTATAAACACTACCAGATAATAATTAGACTCATTGATGAGCATTTGTTAGTTTGAAAGTCTGCATGGTTTCATATTTTCTCAATAGAACATATTTTTTTTCTACAATTTTAAATGAATGAAGGATTGATAGTGTTGTTAATGTTGAAGTTAGTTCATACCTTTTTCAAATTGAATGATGTTCAATTTGATGTGTAAGGTTATTCTGAACTTTCAAATTGCTAAACTTGAAATCTATCACTTATTCTCATTATTCAAATTGAATATGTCCTTGAGTAATAGGATATAATTTGCAAATCCCTTTGAAGATTGCACCATCTTTGTCTAGTTGTTGTACTTAGAAAAAAAAAGATAGGTTTCAATTTCACCATCCAATACTCATCTCTTGAGTTCATAGGAACAGTTTAGAATTAGCCTAGCCTCTAAAACCCTTATCCTTTTCTATTTTATTTTTAAATTTGGTAGTAGTAAGATCTCAACACTCATAGACAATAGTATCCATATTATAAAGTGTTGAAAATTTATTGCTAATATCTTAAAGGAGGAAGGATTGAACCAATAAATCGAGATGAAGTCCCCCTTGCAATACCAAAAAAACATAGAAAAACAAATTGAGACTATCCTATATGCACAAGGAACCTTGGAGTCTACTTTGTGATCACTTAGCTTAGAACATTGGAAATTTTTTTCAAGAGAGAGTAGGATATTCCATTGGGTATTTTATTCTATTTTTGGTTGAGGTAACAAAACTCGCATGAACATAAATTTGTGCTAGAAGGAGGGCCAAGATCTGAAGGTTGGGTCATTTGAAAGATTGCAACAACTAGAAACTTGACATGAATTAAGATGGCTCTACCACATAGGGATATATTTCCAATATTGCAATTAAATCTTGGGTTTCAAGAAAAACAATAAGACATTATCTCTCAATTGAACACTCTGGCCTGGAAAACCAAGAGAAGTGCCACAGAGTATATGTGAAATTAGTTTGTGTTAGAGGAAGAAGAAGAGAAAGCCCATGTATTGATTCTACTATCAAAAGAGATTTTCTTATCCAAAGGTTTGAAGCCCTTCAATGACAACAAAATTAGCTAGCTAGTTAACAAGTTCCTTAACAAGCAAATCAACTAGCTCCTAATGTAGTTCTCACATGTCCCCGATAGGATTGAAGGAAGACACGTTGGATCGAATTGGTTCTTTCTCATTAGATAAATTTTGAAGCATTACTAGATCCACTCTAGGTTATTTTAAAGAATTTGTAGAGTTGTCACCTTACAAAAATAAGCAAAGAAAGAAAACATAGCATCACAAAAAGGATCATCAAGTGTAGTTGACACTAATGAAGAAGTAGTTTTACCCAGTGAAGGAGTACCAAGCAGAGAAGAAAATTTTGGTTTCTTCCAAACCCCACCACCACATATTCCAATTCCAAGTATTACTCAACTAAATAATCAACAAATTCTAGTAGTTGCACAACCAATTCAACCAATTCAAATAAATCAACCAACATTCCAATGGAGTGACGTCCTCAGAATGCATCCGCTCTCACTACATTTTATAATTATCATGAGATGCCAAAGAATCCAGACCATTTTTTCTCCAAGTTCTAGGTTGGTGATACTAATCGGACAACTAATGAACACATCAAAAAATTTCAAGATACTCTCCAAAACAGGGATATCCAACATGAAGATGTGGCTTGTCAATTGTTCCCATACTCTCTAGGGGAAGAAGCATATTATTGGTATGTGAACTTACTAGTGAATTCAGTCAGAACCTGGCAATAGTTAAAGGAGGTCTTCTTAGAAAAATTTATATTTCCAACCATGCCAACCAAACTTTATAAAAAATTTGTTGAAGTAGAGAGACAAGAGCAAGAGCATGAACCAATTAGTGCCTTTAACAATAGGTTTCATAGGGAATATACAAGGTTACGTGATCCATGCAACTTGAATGACGTCACAATATTACCAATTTATTATGTCACCCTAGATAGTCTTACATCTATATTTGTAAGAAGAGCTAATCTAGCTCCAACTAATCTTAAGGAAGCTTATGCAGAATAAATCAAGGTTAATGATAATTTAGGTATGAATGTTGTTGGACCACTCAATAACCTAGGGTACGCTACTATGCCAAATTAGATATCAGGGATCGGTCAATCATTGGCACATCACATGCCAATAATGGATCATATTCCACCTCCCAATAATCAGTTTGTAATTCATCTATGGGGTCCCCTTTCTCAAGCACAACCTTCACAACCAATGTATTTGCAAAATAAAACATCTACAAGGACACAAGAAGAAAAAGAAGAGATGAAATAATTGATCAAATAGGTAAAGAATTTTTCTGCTAAGGTAACTCATTTGAGAAATTAGAAAAATCAACTTCAAAACATGTAAAGGAATCCACAAGGATACTAGCGAAATTATCAAGGTTACCAAGGGAACCAATAGGGCTACTAACATACTCCTCAAGGAAATCAAGGTCATCAGAATTATCAAAATTACTAAGGTCAACCAAGTAATCAAGCTTATCAAGGCAATTCTTAAGGGTACCCTGGCAATAATCAAGGATATCAGAAGAGGACATGGAATACAGGACCAAACAATAAAAATGTGTCGTCACCAGTGGAAAATCTTACAACTCGAGAGAGTCTACCAACAAAAAATATACTCCTCATTGAATCAGCCTTGTCAGGATGGTTTCGATTGCACAACACTAATCAACATTCAGAGACAAAGTGTAGAGAGTTTCAAATCACAACATATATTTTACAAAGAGAGATATATAAGGAAACACCAAATGACCCATCCACTACTATAGTCCCTGTAGTGAAGTATGATCAAGCTCTAGTTTTGGAGGACTTCACATTTCCACCATAATTTGAATAGTATCAAGCACCTGATCAATTTGGAAGATTTCAACTAGCATGGGCTAATGGTAAAGTGGAGGCACCACCTCCTATGTGCCCACCTGTAATTGCTAATGGACCAATTGAAGACATGACAAATTATTAAATTTTCCACTGATGCATAATAGTGTATTAGTAGAAGGAATAAAAGAGGTACAAGCATTTCAACAGACAGGGAACAACTAGCCAAGGGTTTATCAAAGGAAGAATCAAGAGCCTTTGACTTCATCCATTCCTCTGCACAACTTTCAAACTCCACCGCACCCGAATGCAAACAATAATCTACCTTTTCCAAGAGATGTGTTGCAATATAGGTAAGGTGGTAATACTAGTAGTTCTACTCCTAAAGATGATTTAAAAAGACTAAGTTAATATATGACAGAGGAGGTGAAGAAGATCAAGGTGAGCATGTCTTTGTTTGAATTAATGAAAGTACCAGAGAAAAGGGATACATTTCTTGATAGCTTGAGAGATACAACACAAAATACAACCAACACATATTGAAATACTACAAATACCACACACAATATAAACTTTGTTAAGAATGTTCAAGCACAACTTACTCAAGAACAACCATAGTCAATAAATTTTTCTCAAGGGTTTCAAAATTTTCAAGTAACTTGAGGCATCTATGAAGTAAAATAAGGTAAAGGAATGGCATATTAGAAGACAATTAAAACTAAGAAAGTAATTCAAAGTTCAAAGGAAAGTAAGATGGGGGATTTGATGAGAGATGTAGAAGCTCCATAAGTTGAGAAGACTAATAATATGAAAGCAAGGGAGATAGAATTTGGTGTACAAAAATGAGTCCCTATAGTATTCTATCAAGGAAAAGATGAACAAACTCCTTTCCTCCTTTCACTTCAAATTTTCAATAAGCTCCTACATAACTGTCTAATTGATTCAAGAGTGTCCAACAATGTGATGCCTCTAGTTGTATGTCACAGATTGGGCTTGAATCCTACAAAGAAAAACATGAAGGTAACATATTTGGATAAGATGGAGGTACCAGTTGTCGGGGAGTTAAACAATATCCATATGCAATTATCAACTAATCCAACGATTAAACAATTCATTGACATTTCTATAGTTGATATCCCAGATGGATATGGAATAGTTTTGGGAAGAGACTAGACCCACAGGTTGAATGGTTACTTCTCTTCTAACTGCTCAGACATATGTTTACCATGGAGGGTTATCCCTAATCAGATTAGAATTGAAAGCACACCAAGACTTAAGCTGATGATTACCAATATGGAGGAAACAATGAAGGTTTGTTTTGTGAAATAAATCTGGGTAAATATAGACCAAAGGCACAAGATATTTTGATGCTACATTGCTCAAATAGCCAGAAATATTCACTAGAGGTTTTAGACTAAACAAAAGTTTTTGTTGAGAGTGATGATGAGCTATCACCAAATGAAGGTGAAAGCATGTTTGAAAATTTCAAAAGATTTGTTCTCAAAAGTGCAAAGAAAGAAAAATAATTGGGAATTCATGCTTCTGTACAAAATTTATCATTTCCCAATTGGTGCCAAATTCATAATTCCTTCCATTATGAATTCTCTTGCACAATGTGTACGATGACTTTAGACCAAGCTCACAAAAGAATTTCCCAAGTACCAGGAGATGAGTACTTTAATTTGATAGTAGAAGACGAAGGTAGTGACTCTGATAAAGATATTTTACCAAAATAAGAAAAGAATTAAGGAGAGAACAAAGTTCAAGTAGAACATCTAGTTTCAAAAGTACACAAAAGAAAGAAATCCTCAGCCCTGAGCAACTACAAGATCTAGAGCAAGTTTGGACTCTAAGGTTTGATGGTTAAAGTCCAAGAAAGGAAATGGAGTTGGTTATGAGTTGATTAGTCCATCAAGTGGGACTTACCTAGCTGCACTAAGGTTACAATTTCCATGCACCAAGAATGTGACAAAGTATGAATCATTGGTTCACAGATCGCTACACACAATTAGAAAAGGAGTAAAGATTTTGCATGCTTATGGGGATTTAGAAATTTTAGTAAAAAAAGTAGGAAAGAAGTATGTTTTCCATGACAAGAGATTGTCAAGATACAAAAATCAGGTTTGGGATCTCATTGAAATTTTCGATGCTTTCAATATCAAATCCATATATCACTCCTAAAATAAAGTGGAAAATTCATTGGCACAATCAACAAGCTCATTGGAACCACTTGCGATGGAAGATTTGAAGAAATTTATAGTTGAAATCACATCAACATCATTAGTTCCCAACAACATCACGAATTTTCAAGTATTTGATGATGACAAAAATATTCTAGATTTCTTAACAAGTTCTGACATCTTCCTCACACATGTCATCAATGAAGAAGAAGAAAGAGGAGAAGTTGAATGTGATGTAGATGGTATAATGAATTTGAAGACCAATACCATTCCAAGGGGAATTATAGAAATTGAAAGGATCTTTGATCAGGACTAGATCCATACAATCAAATACCAGAGAATGAGGGTGGCCAACATGAACTAGTAAATCTTGGAACACAAGATGAAGTTAAGAATGTTCTCGTTGGAAAAGTATGCACACCTGAAGAGAAGGAATGAATAATCAAAAGTTTAAACAAGTTTTCAGTCATTATTTCCCAGAGTTATGATGATCTAAAGATGTACGAAACATCCATCATCATGCATACAATTCCCCTCAAGATAGGTAGCAAACTGTTCAGGAAGTGTTAGAGTCCAGTAAACCATTTATTGGAGCCCCTTATCTTCCAGGAAGTAAAAAAATTATTGTCAGTGGGCATTATCTTTCCAGTATGCCATTCGATGTGGGTTGCCAACCTAGTGCCAGTTCGCAAGAAGAATGGAGAGATACAACTAGGGTATGTGTAGGATCATGATGGACTAAAAAGTGGCGATATGATGGGTATGTGTAGGGTATGTGGCTGATGAATTTTTATTTTACCCAAAATTAGTGAAACAAAAAGGGTTTTTAAAGGAGATTCTCAACTTTCCACCAATATAAATTATGCTTTACTTTGAATTTAATAAATAATTATCATTCATTTTCTATTTGAATTATGACTAAAGTCCTGATTGACAGGTTGGTAGAAAAACATCTATAGCTTTGAATTGGTATCACATTTTTTGAATCCAAAACATGCGTCACATTCTATGCTTCACATACTATAAGAAAGAAAGTAAAATTGAATTTCATGAAGTTTTTACCAAGTTAAGGTGGTTAAACATACAAGTTTTATATTTTTTAAAAGTTGTAATAAAAAATTTAAAATTAATTATTTACTTAGAAAAAAATTACAAAAAAATTGCATCACATCAGGACATGAGTCCTCTACTTATATCTAAAATATTATAAAAAATATTATCATTTTATTGTGGTTAGGGTGGTTAAATAGACACCTACTTCTTATTTTTTCCCTGAAATTTAAATACTACTTCATTGAAATTTCAAATTTTCAACAAAGAGTTTTTTTATTTTTTTAATAAACCTAGTAGTTTAGAAACTACATTCAATTTTCTATAAATTCTATTCTTACATATTTTTAAAATAATATAGATAAATTGTTGAATTTTTTACGTCAAGTTTCCTAACTGTAATTTTTCTAAAATTTTCACCACTTAAGGGCCTAATTTTTCCATGATGATCCTGCGCATACCCAGTATGTGTAGATTTTTGAAATCTTAATAAGGCTTCAGAAAAGGATAATTACCCTTTGTCATCATTGGAAGAAGTGTTGCAAATTGTAAATGTGTCTCAGATGATGTCTTTCCTTGATGGATATTCAGGGTACAATCAAGTGCTAGTAGAACATGAGGATAGACTTAAGACTACATTCACAATAAAGTGGGGTACATTTGCATAAAAAAGAATGCCATTTGGGTTGATCAATGTTGGAGCCACATTTCAAAGGGCTATGGATATCGATTTCAAAGATATTGTAGGAAAATGCATCATTGTCTACATGGAAACCCTCACAGTATTTTACAAGAAAAGGGAAAGTCATGTTGAAGACCTAAAGAAAATATTTTAAAGGTGCAAAAGGTATGGAATTTAATTGAACCCAAAGAAGTGCATATTCAGAGTGGCTGAGGGAAAGCTACTAGGCCATGTGATTATAAAGAATGGGATTCTTATCGACCTTGATCAGGTAGAAGCTATATCAAGGATCAGTTTTCTAGCAAGTCAAAAAAGTTAAGGTCTTTCTTTGGAAAGATTAATTTTTTAAGAAAATTCATAACAGGATTTGTTCAAATAGTCAAGCCTCTAAATGAAATTTTGATCAAGGGTGCAATAATAGAGTGGAAAAAACCAGCAAAGAGGGCCTTAGAAGAAATCAAACAATCCATAATTGATGCTCCTATCCTGGTCAACCCTGACTACATCAAGCCTTTTTACCTCTATTCTTTTGCATCAAAAAATTCTTGTGTCGCAATTCTTACCCAAAAGATAAATGAAAAAGATGAACACCCCATAGATTTCATGAGTGCACCATTTAAGGATGGAAAATTGAAATACTTGAATATAGAAAAATAGGCATATACTTTAGTCAAGGAAATAAAAAATTTATGACATTAGATTTTGAGAAGCAAAGTCTTTGCAATAGTCACAGATGTAGTTGTCAAAACCCTCTTGATGAAAAATGAATTAGGAGAAAGAAGAGGCAAGTGGGTTACCATTATTTAGGAGTATGACGTAGAAATCCAACCAATGAATATTTTTTGTGGCCAAGCCTTAACACAAACCATTGTGGTAGGGCCAAGACTAGTACAACATGTTTATGAATTAGAAGAGGTATCCTTGGATGAGTGGTATGATGATGTATCCTAATTTTTTCTCAAGCATAGGTGCCAAAGTCATCTAAATCTAGTACAAAAGAGGGCCTCAAGATTGAAAATCCAAAGATACATGTTACAAGGATTAGTATTATATAGAAGGAACCGTGAAGGATTTTACTTGAGATGCACCAGAAAGGAGGAAGAAAGATAGATAATGGAACATTTTCATTCCAAGTTTGGGATAGGTCATGGAGGATTAGCAACAACACATCAAGTCCTAATTGTAGGATACTATTGGCCTACATTATTTTAAGATGCATATGATCATGTGAAGACTTGTCACACATGCCAAGTAACTGTTGTACGAGAGAAGGACCTAGCTATGCCGCTTAAACTTGTCATAGAAGTAAGACCTTTCTCGAAGTGGGGACTTAAATTTATCGATATGATCAACCCACCTTCCTCTACGGAGCACAGGTATATTCTGACCACTTTCGACTATTGCACAAGGTGGTCAGAAGCTCAAGCTTTGAAATTATGCACGATTGATATTGTAATTAAATTTTTAGAAGAAAAAATTATAACTAGATTTGGTTGTCCTCATGCTCTGGTATGTGATAATGGTCCTAAATTTTCTTCTTTAAAATTTTCTAACTGGTTATTTGAATAGGGTATCACTTTAAAATTTTTATCAAATTAATATCCCTAGAGTAATGGATTAGCAGAATCCACGAACAAAATTTACTAAACATTATCAAGAAGTTGTTGGACAAGAATCCAAGGGACTGGTATGCACAGTTAAATTTTTTTGTTTGGGTGGATAGACTAAGAGTGAAAAGTTCCTTGGGGACATTTCCATATCATATGGTGTACGGAAAAATCCATGTGTTTCCAATACAATTAAGGATTCCAACTTCACAATTTATGCAAGAATTTATGGATCAAGAGGAATGAGTTAAAACCAAATTGTCACAAATATTTCTTTCGGAAGAAAAAAGAGACCAAGCCTTGGAAAAATTTCTAAACATCAAGGTGTTCTAAAGAGATGGTTCTATTGGCGAGCAAAAGTAAAAGCATTCATAATTTCTGATTTAGTCCTTTGGTGGGAAAAATCCCATGAATGAAGAGGAGACCATGACAAGTTTGACAACATATGGATGGGTCCTTATCAAATTTGTAAAATTTTGGGAGATAATGCATTTAGAATAAAGGCATTAACTGGAGAAGATGTCCCATTGCTAGTCAATGGGAAATTTATCAAGCATTATTTCCCATCTTAAGTTCCTATGAATCTTGTTCTTGTACATAGTTGGGATAGTATTATTTCCAGTCACATCTTAGTTTAGTTTAGTTTTTTTAATTTTTTTTGGTCTTAGTTTGGTTTTCTTAGGTTTAGTTTCTTTGATTTCCTAGTTTAGCTTGGCATAGTTTAGAATAAAGGGATCACATTTGCATAAGGGTGATAATATTTCAAGGACACAATGGTCTTATCCCACAAAGTAATATATGGATCATTCCTTTGATAAATATTTGTTAGAGATCTTGGAATCCAAGATTAAGTCTTTCTATTTTGTCCTTACATTAGGATTTGTACTTGGGTAGAAAGGGAATTGTCTATTGTGACTTGACACCAAGTCTTGAAAATCACTATATTTTTACACATATGTAATCAATTGTCTGAGTAATTATGTTCTTTTAGGAGTTGTGGTTGGTGAAAAATCTTAAGTCTTTCTTCAGCACCACTATGATTCTTAAACCAAAATGAGCTTCACTGCTTATAAGCCAATTGAAGAATATGAGAAAAGAGAAGTAGTACCAAAAGAAAGAAAACAGATAAAAATTTGAAAAGAGAAAAGGAAAAATATTGAAACGTGGGAGCATGTGGGTAACTCCATCGGGGCTATGGAAACCTAGCAAAAAATGGAGCAATATTCATAAGAATCATAGTGATAACCTCATCATGGCTATGGACACTTGACTGGCAGCGAGGCAATGTCTAGGATGCTTTTGATGTAGGGATTACTACTTAACCCATTACAACCAATTCTAGGAGTTCCAATGATCTTATGAGCTGGAAATAAACATAGTCACACACACTTGTGATTGAAAGGAAAAGTGTCTTGATCCAATTTAGGATTCCTTTCCTTTTTTAGTACACCTTTTAACCTATGGGTAAGTTAGTTTGATTTAATCAGAGATTTTAGATTCAGAATAGGTCTTTATCTTTGGAATGTTTAGGAAAATTCCTCACATGGAGTCACCAGATGTTGTGACCTAATCACAAATCACCCCATTGAAAATGGTGACCCCCCCTAAGTTACTCTTGTCTAGTGTCTTAGTGTTAAAGTATGTTCAAGTGTTAGCTTCAATTTTTATGAGTCTCTCTCGAGGCATAGGTAGGTCGGAAAGTCCAAGGTGTAGGTTCAAATGAATTGAAATTTGTCAAGATTTGGGATAGCTAAGTAGGTCAAGTCAGTACTTGAGGGGTCAAATGAAGTTTTTGGTGCCACAGGAGTGTTCAGAAGGGATGTTGTAGTAAAAATGACTGTCAACAAGCAAATTCAAATAACCTTTATTTTTTAGGAAAAACTACTTTTTTTATTTTTCGAATGCTTCGTTTTCGGTATTTTGTGACCAATCAAGATTTACTATTTTTAGAAAATTTTCATTTTTCATTTTTTCTATTTTTCGAAGGTTCTAGGGTTAGGGTTTCAAAAGTGTCAAAGAAAAAAACCTATAAAGTTTTCCCCAAACAAGAAAAAATATTCCTCATGCCATGAAGTTTTCCTATGATGGAAAATCTAGTTGAATTCTCGATAAATCTTGTTGAGAGGAAAATCCACTTGGAATAAAATCCATTAGAGAGAAATCGACCAAAAATCACGTGAAATCAAGTTGAAGTTATCCCACCTTCAAGAGTGAAAATCTAGCTTAATGAAGAAAAAATTCTAGTTGGGTGAATATGTCTAAGTAAAAGAGGAATACAATTTGAAGTGGATAAAATTTCCTAAGGAAAATGAGCAAAAGTTAGTAGAAACCTCAAGAGATCTATGTTGAAGTTCTTAAGACATCCAAAGATACCCCTAAGGTAAGAAATTTGCTTGAAATGATAAGAAATCTAGTTGGGGGCGTATTTCCCAAGAGGAAGTCCACAAAATTGCCTAAGGAATGAAGTTTACTTGGGACAAGGAAAGAAAATAAAGTTCAAAATCAAAAATTCCACATGGGGATCAAATTTCCTAAGAAAGTTAATTTTTTTTTAAACTTCACAAGCAAGCAAAAAGAAAAATAAGAGAAAAACAAGGAGTGCGCCTAAGAGGAAATTTGAAAGAGGAAGCTTAAGGATAAGCTTTCTTCCTCTTTTTCTAAATAGAGCATCCAATCATGAGATGGGCCGAATTCCTTAAATAAGGAAAGATTTTTCTTATAAAGAGAAGATATTGAAATCTCCTTTTCATTCGACACAAGTCTAAAATTCTTCTAATGAAGTTGCAACACAACCATGAGAACTTACAAGAAATTTCATAGCAACCTCTCTTAATTTTGCAACTTTATTCATGAGTTGCAAAGTCAATCAATCTAAGAAAAAGAAGTGAAATGCATTCTAAAATTGCAAGTTTTAGTCAAGAGATTTAGGCTTCTACAGATTCACAAGTTGTGAATTTGGAGAGTATTGAAAGGAGAAATAAGGATTTAAATCTTAAGTTTGTAGACCTGCAAATAAATTCTAACTTCAGACATGCGAATTCCAGTTAAAATTTTTAATTTCTTTGAAGGACAACGGTTGGTAATAATAATTCATTTTTTTTTTCATTTATTGTAGGCTAAATTCTAATTTTTCATTTTCTAATCAATCTTTGTTGTCAAGTTCAAATTTTAGAATTCTAAATGAGTTTATTTCACCATTAATGCACTCACCTAGCCTTAGGGTTTTAAGTATAACACCTTTATAATTTATGCATGCTTTATAATTTCAAGCTTCATATAGGTGGCATGTCTACATCAAAGAATGTGGGAGGAGGAGTTAGGAAGAATCAAGTCAAGCAACCAGAAGATGGGTTAGAAATACCTCAAATCAAGTGGAATAATTCTTGGAGAGGTGTGTTCGAACTTATGACAAATTAGTTTTTCTTCTAACTAAAATTCGCCAAGTGGAAGAGAATTGGGAGGACTTCCAAAACATAGAAGACAAGGTGATACCTCACCTAAAGGAATTAAAGGATATATCTATGCAATTATTGGTTCAAGAAGATATTATTGATGATGGAGCTTCTTATGACTTCAATAGATGGTACTATTCCTTGCTACCAAAAAAGAAAATATATGATAAGGTGAAAGAAGAATATGTTGGTATGCAAAATTTTTGGAAAGATATAGCTAGCTTAGGATCCTCACATCACTTGAAGGATTGACAGGATAGGAGGCTAATTATACAAATGGTTTGAACTTGGAAGATTTAAAGGAAAATGTGAAAAGTGTTTATTTCAAAGATATCGAGGTTATTAATGAAAATTAGTTAGATGAGATGGTATCTCTCTTGATCTATAGGAACAACTTTCAGAGGAAAGAGGGTAAGTGGGAGGACACTTTTGATCAATGCATTGAAGCCTTTGATGTAATAGGAGTGCAATTCGATACCTTACTAAGCATATCAATGGAGGAACTCAATTTAGTAATGACAAGGTTCATTGTATTCATAGCCAGAGAACAAGTGAATGGGAATTGCATTTTCGAATCTAGCTTACTTGATTAGCTTGCAATGTGTCAGTGTCTTCCATGCTCCAAGTGGCTCTTCTTCCTTGTGCCATGTGTTACAAAAGTTAGTTATGCTTTTCTAATTAGGGTTTCTAGGAATAATCTTGGTCGTTGATCTCAGATCAATCTGGGCCATTTCTTTGTAATTTAAGTGCCTAGATAAACCCTTCTCATTTCATTTTTTTAATGAGACTTTATGAAATTGTTGCTATGAGCACTCTCAAATAATAATTACTCATTGACGAGCATATATTGGTAGTTTGAAAGTCTACATGGTTTCATATTTTCTCAATAGAATAGATTTATTTTCTGCAATTTTAAATGAATTAAGGATTGATAGTGTTAGTAATGGTGAATTTAGTTCATACCTTTTTCAAATTGAATGATTTTCAATTTGATGTGTAAGGTTAGTATGAACTTTCGAATTGCTAAACTTGAACTCTATTACTTATGTTCATTGTTCAAATTGAAGATGTCCTTGAGTAATAAGATATCATTTGTGAATCCATTTGAAGATTGCACCATCTTTGGCTAGTTGTTGTATTTGGAAAAAAAAAGATAGGTTTTAATTTCACCATCCAATACTCGTCTCTTGAGTTCATAGGAATAGTTTAGAATTAGCCTAGCCTCTAAAACTCTTATCCTTTTCTATTTTATTTTCAAAGTTGGTATTAGTAAGATCTTAACACTCATAGACAATAGTATTTGTATTCTAAAGTGTTGAATTTTTTTTGCTAAAGTATTAAAGCAAGAAGGATTGAATCAATAATTCGAGCATAAGTCCCCCTTGAAATACCAGCAAAACATACCAAAACCAACTGAGACTATCCTATATGCACAAGGAACCTTGGATTCTACGTTGTGATCACTTAGCTTAGCACATTGGAAACTTTGTTCAAGAGAGAGTAGGATATTCCATAGGGTGTTTTATTCTAATGTTGGTTGAGGTCACAAAACCCACATCAACAAGGCTCATACACCCAAGGTGGTGTATAAGTACTAGATCACTAAATCTGGGCCATACAATCCAAAATCGTTGATTTATGATTGGTCACTTGATTTATGTGGGGATCATCCTTAAAAAAATCATTAATTGTGGCTTATGGATTCAAAATAAGGCCAATTAAAGAATAAAGTAGCCCAATTAATTAATAAAACCCTAGATTAGTGTGAAAGTATAAGTAAAACACTATAGAACACCCTAAATAAGGCACAATTAAGTCCATTTAGTTCACAAGGACTTAAACAAGTGTGAAAATATAAAGGGATACATTTTTCTACACTACATTTAGCCCCCACTTTAGTGAGAGGAGGAACTTGCTTCAAAATCACAATAAAGTAGATGAAATATGCATCAGGAGGGGTCCAAATGTACAAATGCTAGTAAGATAGGACAAGAATGACCAAGAAGGTTACACAAGCCCCCAAGATCAAGATCATATAGAAAACCAACTTAGGCACAAAAGAACACATGTGTAAATGATATAAGGAGAAATAACAAGGCACAAGCATGCACTACCAAAGACATAAACAAAAATAAATCAAAACTGGGTGCTTCAACCATTTTTCCTAAATGATATGTATCATATCTAGGTTGTTTGGACAAAATTGCATGCTCACTCTGAGGTAATAGAACTTTAGATTTTCCATAGGGTGAGTATCCAAAAGATCAAGACACATATGCACACAAACAGGATGTGCTCACAAGAAAGTGGCTATGGGAATGTCATGTCTAAGTTTAGCTCCCATACACACAACCATACCAAAGCTATACCTCTTGATAACTTTGATAAGGCACCACAAAACAATGAACTTAGAGCTCCATGAGGAAAGAAAAGCTTTAGATATTTCAAACTCATGAAAAAATAAGATAGTACCACAAGAAATGTAAGTGTGTTATGATAGGTGGCCATATGACCAAAAATACAAAAGAGTATAAGGTATGTTCAAAGGAGTTTTTCTTAGTTCATGTAATGTCTTGACTTAGGGGACATTGTGCCTAATATCTCCAAGAGAGGACCAATTGAAGAATAGAAGATTCATAACTTAGCGAATGCAATGTGTTACAACAAGCTACTAAGAGGAATATAATATGCTAAGAGAGATCATGCTCTTGAAGGAAATCACACCAAATGTCACCACAAAATGGAAGAAACATCACATGAAGCAAGAAGACTACACAATGAAACATGAAATAAAAAAGAATAATTCCAAACTTCAAGCTTCACGAGACAAGAAACGAGCCTCACGATCTGAAACAATAAAATGAGAAATGTAAAATAATAATGGCAAATGATAAGCTTCATGTTTGTATTTCACCTAAAAATGATCTTCGAGCATCATGAGACAAGAAAAAATTTGTATGCTTGGAGATCATGAACAAACAAGATTGGTCCATAGGCATGCAAGGTGTGTTATACAAGGTGGCCATATAACTAAAAATGAAAAATTATAGTGTAAGGAATGTTCAAAGGAATTTTTCTTATTTCATGCAAGGTATCTTCTTAGGGAACATCATCTCTAATATCTCCAAGATAGGACAAGTCAGATGAATATCATACTCTTAGAGGAAATCAAACCCAATGATACCAACAAGAAAAGGGCTCATTGTAAGAAGAAAGAAATAACAAAATGAGATATGAGCATCAATGTATACCCCCACTTTAAAGTTGTTTCTAACAACATTGCTATGAGAAATTTCATTAAAGTAGAAGAAGACATGAGAGCTTATTCAGAAATCCCTATGCCATGTCATATGTTTCTGAATCAAACTACATCATGAATGAGTATTTCATATGCAAGTCAGCTTAAGGCATTTCGTCCACATCCCAAGCTTGCTCTTATATGTATATGAAAGGTGATCAACTAGCCAAAAGAGACAACGAAAAGTGATATATGAGGAAACGACCATCTAACCCCTTGCCCCCACTTAGTGTAGGACAAGGATGAGCTGAATAGGATGAAAGTAAGTATAAGTTAGAGGAATTAGGTGCTTCAACACAAGGAAGAACACCACACTCCTTGAGATATTCAATTTAATTACTCATAGCCTTACATTCACTAGTAGAATGACCATGATCTTTGTGATATGTGGAAAATGAATTCTTGTAGTGAGATTTCTTTCATGTTCTTAGAGGGAGAGAGATGGAATGATCTTGGAGGAGTATCAACAAGATAATATCTTGATAAATAGTAGAAGATGTTCCTTTATTTGTGCACAATATGTCATACAAAACTAAATGATAAGACTTTGGATGAAGATGGAGATAAGGGAGGTAAACCTAGATATTTCTTGAAAGATTATGGTATGTTAGTTTTCTTCATGTATTCATTGTATCCATGCGTAGGAGGGATATTTTATCCAATACCATAAAAAAAAATTAATTCAGATGAAGGGGGTTTATGCTTCAAAGAAGGATTGGCTTCTTCATGGGAACACAAATCCTTTTTAAATTTATCCATTGTCCCCTCATGAGGGATAGAAGTTAAATAGCCCCCATTTCTATCATGGAATAACGTTGTAGAACCAAATTGAGAAAATGAAACAAAAGGTTGTTCTGATTAAGATTGTGAGCTTTTACATTCTCCCATAAAGGAAGGTGTAAAATCCCAATCGTCACTAGAAATTGTATCTGAAAATGAATCATTTGTATATGACTCTTTGGACCTTGAGGGTGAGATTTTGTATTCTTTATTAAAACGAGGCATAAAATCTAACGACCCACAATTATCACTAAAGAGATTTGTTCTAGGTGAAGGATTAGCATCACCTTGTATATGTTCAACTTTTGATCTTGAAATCAAAGTATTAGGGGAGTTGGAAGTGTTGTGATCATATGATTCATAGCTTTAGTCATCTACTTCAATTGTATATATCTTGTTGTTGTATTCAAATTTCATTGTACGGTGGAGATTATATGGGACTCCTTTCATAGCATGAATCCATGGATACATGGTCAACCTAGGAGAAGATCGTATGAGAGATGTCCTTGCATGATATGGATAGGGGTATGCAACATTACAGGTCTAAACTCAATAGGTAATGTGATCATTCCTAGTGGTTTCCTATTAACATTGTCAAATCCACAAATATGAACATTGTTAAGTTGCATAAGACTCTTTTCCATGCTAATTTTGTCTAGTAGGTCAATTCTAAGAACATTAATTTTTTCTCCATTGTCTATTAGAGTGCACCTAACTGTAGTTTCATTAATTATCACCTTTATCATTAAGGCTTTATTCTTGTTTTGAGTCTCAAGTGGGGGTAATTCATATTATGGAATGTGATTTCTAACTATGTGACTTGTGTGGAATGAAAGGAGGATATTACATTATTCAATTTCATATAAGATTGGTTCTCCTCCTACTTTATTTACAATATTTCTTGAAATAGAAACTTGTATATAGGTGATATTTGAATGAGTTTCCACATTGATATATTAGCGGGAATTTTTTTAAGGTCTTCAACATAGTAGGTACAATATGTTGAGGAAATGGTGATGTTGTGGGATCGATTTGTGGTCCCCTACACATGTTTGAGCAATTGTGTTATCTCTTGTTTGTTGTGAAACATTGTTAGATTATATCATAGATTTCAAGAAATATCTTATTTTCTTATGGGATTCACTAATGGGAGCTAACTTAGGAAGCTCACTAATTAAAGGAGATCCAAATTGTGTCATCCTGACCTCAACAAGCTTGTGCTTATCTTCATTATCTCTAAGTGATGAGGAGTCTAATGTCACTTCATTATCTTCATCTAATGGAGCCCCATTACATGTGTCAATGTTCATATTTTCTTCCACCATGATATCCTCCCTAAGAGGAGAGTTTTTAGGAGAACTATGAACTAAATGCTCATGAAATTCAAAGGAAGGTTCTTCTAAAATGACTTCATTGCAAGTAGGCGAATGATCAATGGTTGAATTGTCTTGTTTATCAATAATGTTATTGTCATGGTCCATAATGTCTTCTAAAATAAGATCTCATGACCTTCATTAGTTGTGTTTTCTAACATAAAAGTATCTTCTTCACAACTAGGAGAGATACTGGGAGAATAAAAAAAATCAATATTGTCCAAATTTTCACTTCTTTGGTCCATAATATCTTCCAAAATAGGGTAGGTAGGGGCAAAGACATAAAGAGGGTTATCATAGATCTTGAAGGTTTGTTTATCTAACACCAACATATCCTTATCGTTATCACAAGAGGAGAAGATGTTGGGAGATGAATTTAGGTAGGTTTCAATGGTCTCTTGTTGTGGTGCGTGATCACCCTAATTACTTATTGTTATGTCCTATTGTTTATTAATTTCTTGACTCATAGGAGAGGTAAGAGGAGAGAAACAACTCAGATTCTCAAAACTCTCATTGATTAGTTCTTCTAATGCTACAATATATTTTTCACAAGTAGAAGAGATATTAGGAGAAGAACAAATATGATTGTCATGATTACCCAATGTTTCTTTCACTAGACTAACCTCACTCATAGAGGGGATAATAGGAGAGGGATCACTGACAAACAAAAAGAGAGGGGAAATGACCTCATATTCATACACACTTATCAAAAGTTTCTTACAACATTCAACAAGATCTAGAAATAGAACATGAAGTATGATAATCATAGATTTTTGCAATGAAAACATGGTTTAATAATTGTCCTACAAACTTGAAATGCAACAATGTTAGACAAAAAATGCAAAAGAATAATTCAATTTTTCAAAATTTGAAGATAACAATTGACTAATTATGCTATGTGACGATGTGAAAGTGCAAATTTGAAATTAAGAAATGCATGAAACAAACCAAATTAAGCTAGATTTAATGAAATTCATGTAATAAAAACTATTCCAATTGAAACAAATAGTTAATGAAAGTAAACAAAAGTGAAAAAAATAAGGTTTTTAATGTTGTAAAATGCAATTTCAGATGTGCACTGGGACTGATTCACCCAAGGTGGCAAATAAGTACCTGTAGGGATTTTTTTTGAATTTTTTTGAAATTGTCAATTGATTTTTATGTTTTATATGTTGTATGATTTGTAACCTAAGTGCAAATGTAGTTTTTAGACAATTTTCAATTATTTGAGATGCAAAAATGCAACCTATATATGCACTTTCACAAATGAAATTTTTTAGAAACCCTGGATGCTAATTAACTAATGCAAAACCCTAATGTAAAGCCAATGCAAGCTATATCTACGATGATGATGGATTCCAAATGAATAAAGAAACTATTTTAAATGCAAGTTCACCAAAATGAAATGTAGAAAATTGTCACTAGTTTGGGGTTTTTACGACCTAGGACAACAAGCTTTTCTATGCTTTACTCTCAAGGATAACCCTAGAGATCTCAACCCAAGAGTGGAATAAAGGTAAGAGATCTACAATAGGGGTGTCGATCTTTATTATCCTAGACCAACCACATCAGTACACTAGGACTCCTCTTGAATGTCTACTTTAATGTGAGTTTGGAGAAAGTTTATCCTCTCACTAAAGTGGGGGCTAGATGTAATGACAAAAAAAGGGTATTCCTTTTCCTTGCTTAATTTAAGAATAATTAATGATAAAGTACAATTGATATCGCCTCGATCTAGTGTTGTGATGAGTTTTACACATCCACATTAGGTTTTGGGCCCTTCTAAGCCAAATAAACTTAAAATTTACCTAATTTAATGTTGTAAAGTGTATTTATTGACACCTTCACATCAAATTTAGAAGGCTTGTAAATTAAGTAGACCCAATCTAGTGTTGTAGTGTGTTCTACACATTCACATTGGATTTAGGTCCCTTTTTAGCTAAATAGATCTATTTTTTCCTTAATTTAGTGTTGTAAAGTGTATATTATTTACACTTTCACATTAAATTTTGGGCTTTATTACATGTATAAAATTTATATCATCATTAATAGGCCCCTATGACCCTATATTGTGCATATTGAGGAATATTTCAATCAAAAACTCAAAAAAATAAAAATATAAGCTTAATTCACACAAGTTCCCTTATACTTTAGCAATCAAAATAGGCCCCGTGGGACTCATTTTCCACTTCAGGTGAATAAGTCCCATCCAGGTGGGACCCATTCACCTAAATTGGTGAATGAGCCCCATTTAGCCTATTTTCAAGGTTTTGAGCAAGAAAAATTAGGTTTTAAGTTTAAACTTTATGGATGTCGGCCTTTGGGATCAAATGCATGAGATATTAGATGGATTTCCTATATAAATAATTTCTCAAATCATTATTTCATTATTCATTCATGTTATGAAGTCAAGCACTCAAGAGTTAAGCATTCCAAGACTCTACAAGATTATCAAGATAATATTCAAGATCAGTTCTTAGGCATTCAAGGGAAAAAATATTCATCAATTGTTGAAGCAATTCAAGATCCATAATCATGTCAAGGATATCAAGCATCAAGCATATATTGAGCTAGTGTTGTGATGTAGCATTCAAGATCCAAGATCAAGCATTGTTCTACTCCTATTGTCAAGATCAAGATCTACATCCTTCATGGTCATTTCATGTTGAGTTGCGGATTTACAAGACATCACTTACAAGGCATCATTCAAGGTATCATTGTCAATGATTCATGTTCTTTGTTTCGTGTTTCATGCCTTCATTTCATTTTCTCATCATTTGGTTTAATTACCTTTAAGGGGTTTGACCAAGGAAAACCCCTATTCCCTAACATTCAACACACTCTCTCTCTCTCTCTCTTGGGTATGTGTAGGATCATGATGGGCCAAAAAGTGGCAATATGATGGGTATGTGTAGGGTATGTGGCTGGCGACATTTTTTACCCAAAATTGATGAAATGAAAAGGGTTTTTAAAGGAGATTCTCATCTTTACATCAATATAAATTATGCTTTACTTTGAGTTTAATAAATAATTATTATTCATTTTCTATGTCAATTATGACTAAAGTCTTGATTGATAGGCTGATTGAAAACCATTTATAGCTTTCAAACGGTATCACATTTTTTGAATCTAAAACATGCATCACATTCTATGTGTCGCATACTATAGGATTAAAAAAGAAAAATTGAATTTCATAATGTTTTAACCAAGTTAAGGTGGTCATACATATGAGTTTTTTATATTTTTTAAAATCTGTAATGAAAAATTCATAATTAATTATTTACTTGGAAAAAAATTACAAAAAATATGCATCAAATCAGGACATGAGTCCTACTTATATCTAAAATATTATAAAAGGATATGATCATTTTATTGTGGTTAGGGTGGTCAGACAGACACCTACTTCTTATTTTTTCCTTGAATTTAAGTACTACTGCATTGAAATTTCAAATTTTCACCAAATAGATTTTAAAAAAAAAATAAACCTAGTAGTTTAGAAACTACATTTAATTTTCTATAGATTCTATTCTTACATATTTTTGAAATAATATAGATAACTTATTCAAATTTTTACGCCAAGTTTCCTAACTCTGATTTTTCTTTTTTTTTTGCCACTTAAAGGCCTATTTTTTCCATGATGATCTTGCACATACCCTCTCTCTCTATCTTTGTGTTTGTGTAATTGCAGATCTGGGTGATTTAAATAGTTGAAGAAATATTAAATATTAGGTTACAATATTTTTTGAGTTGTTTCCACATTTGCAAGGTCATAATCTTCACTAAAAGGTCACCTACATCTCTAAAATAAGGGTTTCAGATCTGAAAACAAAGAGGAAATGAAACAGTAGAAATTGTAGGTTAGATTGAAACATTAAAATTCTAGTAAGCTCTCACTAGATTCATTCACCAAAATTGGTGAATGATTCCTAGTTTAGGTCAACTTTGAGATTTTTGTAGTTTCAGATGCCCTTTTTCAAGAAACCTGTTCCTATATAGAAACCTAGATCTGGGATTGATTCATCCAAATTGGTGAATGAGTCCTAGTAGGCCTAAATTTTAGGATTTACATCATTTCTACTCTTCATTCAAGCCTCTACAAGTTTGTCTGCCTTCCATATATGATGAACAAGTTTGAGATGTAGACAACCTATTAGAGCTTTACTCGCATGTGACTTACTAGTCTTGTCCTTATGTTCCTTTTTCATGTTTCTTTTGTGTGATTGCATGTGCAGAATGTGATCCCCCATGATGTTTCATTTGATGTATCTCTCTCTTTATGGCATTCCTCTATTTGTATCTACATTCTTGTCTATGTCGTAAATCCTTTATCTTTTCATTTTTCTTGTGTTTTCCTTTTGGGGATGACACAAGGTGTCAAGAAATTCATGTCTCTTCCATGTTGAATTGAAAGGTTTTTCTCTGTTTTCTCTCTCTTTGTGTCATTCTTCCTATTTCATGAGTATTTAGGGAATGATGATAGTTCTAAGCTCTATAAAAACATTGTAGCAAAGACATACTAGCCCCTAATCCATGGATCCCTTATTTTATTTTGTGGGTACAACCATTTTTCATTTGCATTTTCAATTCATGCTTCCTTGTGTAGTCTTCTTACTTCATGTGATGTGACTTTCGCTTTGTGGTGACATTGGGTGTGATGTCCTTAAAGAGTGCGATCTCTCTTAGAATATTATATTCCTCTTAGTGGCCTAATTCGACAAACTACAACCCATAAGTTGTGAATCTTCTATTCTTTGATTGGTCCTCTCGTGGAGACATTAGGCACGATGTTCCCTAAGTTAATACATTACATGAACTAAGAGAAATTCCCTTGAATGTACCTTACATTTACAACATCTGTTATATGGCCACCTTGCATAACAAACTTTTCTTTCCCATGGTTCCATCATGTTTTTTCATGTGGGTGTCAAGCATATGAAGCTTTGCTTGGATCATGGAGCTTGAAGTTCATTTTTGTGTGGTTTTTTATCAAAGTTATGATAAAGGTATAACTTTGGTATGGTTACCATATGGGAGCTAAACTTAGGCATGAATTTCCCATAGCTGCTTTCTAGTATGTGTGAGCACATACCACCCCATGTGTATGCATATTACTAGGGGCTCATCTAGTGTATATTGGATTCCACTAGCCCTTGTGAGAATGTGTTGGTTTGCATAGTGGACATCACATTCGACTTGTAAACGATTTTTTTGATAAACAACCTAGATCTAATCATAGCATGTGAGACAAATGATCAAAGATTGATTCATCTCTTTTTTGTTGTTGTTATTTATTTTCTTTATGTCTTTGGTAGTGCATGCTTGTGCCTTGATGTTGCTTCTTATATCATTTTCATGTGTCTTCTCTTGCACCTATGTTGGTCCATTATGGGATCTTGATCTTGGGGGCTTGGCCATCTCCTTTGATCTTTGTTATCGTATGTCATCTACATTGGTACACTTGGACCCCTCTTGATACAAGCTTGTCTAATTTAGTGTGAGTTTGAAGAAGGTGGGTATGTGGAAGATCATGATGGGCCAAAAAGTGGTGATATGATGGGTATGTGGCTAGTGACTTTTTTTTAACCCAAAATTGATGAAATGAAAAGGGTTTTTAAAGGAGATTCTCATCTTTCCACCAATATAGATTATTATTTACTTTTAATTTAATAAATAATTATTATTCATTTTCTATTTGAATTATGACTAAAGCCCTGATTGATAGGTTGATTGAAAAACATATATAGCTTTCAAATGGTATCCCATTTTCTAAATCTGAAAAATGCATCACATTCTATGCTTCACATACTATAGAATTTAAAAAAAAAATGAATTTGATGAATTTTTTACCAAGTTAAGGTGGTCAAACATATGATTTTTTTATATTTTTTCAAAGTTGTAATAAAAAATTCATAATTAATTATTTACTTGAAAAAAATCACAAAAAAATATGTATCACATCGGGACATGAGCCCTCTACTTATATCTAAAATCTTATAAAAAAATATTATCATTTTATTATGGTTAGGGTGATCAGATAGACACCTACTTCTTATTTTTTCCTTCAAATTTAAGTACTACTGCATTGAAATTTCAAAATTTCACAAATATATTTTTTTGAAAAATAAACCTAGTAGTTTAGAAACTACATTCAATTTGCTACAAATTCTATTCTTACATATTTTTGAAATAAGATAGATAAGTTATTCAAATTTTTATGTCAAGTTGCCTAACTCTGATTTTTCTGAATTTTTCGCCACTTAACGACCTATTTTTTCCATGATGATCCTCAACATACCCAAGTTCATCATCTCACTAAAGTTGGGGTTGAATGTAACAATGAAAATTGTATACCCTTCCATTTTCGCATTTGTTTGGGCCCTCCCTATTAAATTGAGCATAATGTTTCCTTAATTTAGTGTTGTAATGTGTTTAACACATTCACATTAGGTCTTGAGCCCTTGTAAACTAAATGAACTTAATTATGGGTATGTGCAAGATCATGATGGGACAAAATGTAGTAATATGATGGGTATGTGTAGGGTGTGTTGCTAATGACTATATTTTACCCAAAATTGATGAAATGAAAAATCTTTTTAAAGGAGATTCTCAGCTTTCCACCAATATAAATTATGCTTTACTTTCAATTTAATAAATAATTATTATTCATTTTCTATTTGAATTATGACTAAAGTCCTGATTGATAGGATGATTGAAAAAAATCTATAGCTTTTAAATAGTATCACATTTTTTGAATCCAAAACATGCATCACATTTTATGCTTCACATACTATAAGATTTAAAAAATAAAATTGAATTTCATGAAGTGAAGGTGGTTAGACATACATTTTTTTTATATTTTTTCAAAGTTGTAATAAAAAAATCATAATTAATTAATTATTTGGAAAAAAATTACAAAAAAATATGCATCACATTGGGACATGAGTCCTCTAGTTATATCTAAAATCTTATAAAAACTATTACGAAAATTTTCCCTGAAATTTTAGTACTACTGCATTGAAATTTCAAATTTTCACCAAATAGATTTAAAAAAAAAACCTAGTAGTTTAGAAACTAGATTCAATTTGCTATAGATTCTATTCTTACATATTTTTGAAATAATATAGATAAATTATTCAAATTTTTATGTGAAGTTGCCTAACTCTGATTTTTCTGAATTTTTCACCACTTAAGGGCCTATTTTTTCCATGATGTTCCTGCACATACCCTTATGCCTTATTTAGGGTGTTGGAAAGTGTTGTATTACACTTTAAAATTAATCTAGGGATTCATTAATAAATTGGTATTCTTTATGTCCTATTTGGCCTTATTTTAAATATACAAGCCTAACTAATGCATCTTTCCAAGGATAATCTCGACATATATCTAATGACGAATCAATTATTAATGTTTTTGGATTGTATGACCAATATTTAGAGATTTGGGACTCATACACCACCTTGGGAATATGATTCCTGCCTAATTTTTGGGGCCCCAATCTGTATTTCACACCAATGTAAGCATTTCTTGAAGAATGTGCCCCATAGCCTAGCCTAATAGGACTCATTCACCACTTTTGGCATATGAATCTCGTGTGACTTAAAATTAAATTAAATTCAACTTCTTGGTGAGATTTGATTCTCCTTGATCTAATGTCAGCTTGTAGTGTTGTAATTTCAAGGAATTTGGCATAAACAAGTATAAATACAAGGTTATTTCACTCATTTTTCACCCAACAAGACCTAAAATTATAAGCCTTCATGCATTATAAAAAAATTATGATCAAGAGAGAATTCAAGAGCATTCAAGAGCTGATTATCAAGTGTTTTGGATCATTATTCAAGTATCAAGCATAATGCCAAAGTCATCATGCATCATTTTTGTTTTTGAGCTAACATTTGCAATGTAGGTTCTCATGATTCAAGCAAGCATTCAATTCAAGATCCATATCATTCAAGTAAGAGTCAAGATCCACATTTATTGGAGCCATTTCATACATGTTTGCAACATTTTATTCAAGGGTTTGGTGATTTTCAACTTATCATTTTGTTTATTCATCATTACTCCTTTTCATTTCATTTCATTTAAAGGTTTGATTACCAAAACGGAGCTTGACCAAGGAAAACCCCTTTCCACTAGCAAATAAACATTTTTCTCTCTTTAGTGTGTGATTTGCAAATCTAGGTTGAAGATTCATTGAAGAGAAATAGTGGAGATTTTTTTTTTCAAAGATCACTAAAAGGCATATACAGAGCATAATTCATCAATTCAAATCTAAAAGTCAAGTTGACAAGACAAAGCAGAGATTGAAGAGCAGATTTAGATTTTGACTTTCCAAAAAATCTAAGTAGAAATGATATGCAACTTCTGGTGTATGAGTCCTAGCATAGGGCTTTTTCTAGTTTTCAGGTGTTTCAAACTTGTCTCTACCAGATTCCTATTTTAGCCTAGAAGCCCTAGTTTGGGAATGATATGCCTAGCCTTCCATATGAATCCTAGTGTTCCCTAAAGTCTACATTTTCAAGATTTAAGAGTTTATTCTAGGCACATTTAGGTTTCTAGGTGCACCATTATGATTTCTCAAATTTCTGTTTTATTTTGCATTCATTTCTAGGTCTTTTGTTGAAGTTTTGCATAGCATTAAGTTTCATAATTAGGTATTGCATATTACTTATCTTTCCAATCCCTATCTTGTTGATGAACACCCTTTTAGTCCATAATCACACCCTAGGATACCTATTGCAAGATCGCTTTCCCCCTCTCCACATTTGGATTGAGATCTCTAGGGTTTCCTTGAGTGAAAATTGAGGTAAGTAAGTCTAGGTCCTAAAAACCCTAGCTCGCTCTATCTCCCACAAGGATAGAGTGTCCTATTTCTATCTTTTCAAATGATAGGAATGAAATAAATATCTCCATTGAGGAAGAATAGGAAGGTGTGAACTTGGAACTAGAGGAAGATAATATTACTAAATATGAGGTTATGGTGAAGTTAGAGGAGGGGGATCTAGGAAGCAGTACTCTGAACTATTTTAAGAATCATATTGATAATATCTAGGGGAGGTTTAGTTGAATGGAATCAAATAATGAAAGTGATACATTGAAAGAAAAAATGACAAAGCTCAATAGTGCAATGCGCTGCATTACTTCTATCACTCATCGGATTATGAACAGTGATTTTTTTTGAAATTTTTCTAGGAAATCTAAAGTTAGGAAATTAAAATGTAAGAAGGAGAATAACTAGGATTATGATGATGCCCTAAAGGTGGATAAAGATGGTGATGTTGAGGACACCTATAATGAAACCTAAATTATAGTCCTAAGGATTAGTTCTTAGTTGGATAGTTTTCTCTTTTTCTATTTCTTGGGTTATCTAAGGCCTTTGTTCCTATTTCTTTGAGACTTGCGTGTAATTTTGGTTTAACACTCTAATATTGCTTTCCTTAATGTTTGGTATTGTTTTTCGATAGGCTAGTATGCCTTTATTTCTACTTGAACTAGTGGGCATGTTGGCCTTGTGTTTTCTTCTCTATTGTGTTTAGGATCAAGGCCCTTACTCTACTTTTCTAATAAAAAAACTTATTCATGAGAATGCAAAATGGGATTTGTGAGACTAAATGCTAACAAGATAAAAAAAAAAGAATTGTTACATACATTTTGATTCGAGGAATATATTTGCATAGAATATATATATGCTATGTTAAATAACCTCTCTAATATTATTTTCAAATAATTTTACTCCAAATTTCATGAAATTCTAAAATTAATTGTTTCTATAATTTTTTATTAGAAAACATATAATTTTAACTTTTCCCAATTGATAAAGAATTATAATTCAATGAAAATTTTCAAAATTTTAAAAAATGTTGTTAACACTTCTACAAAATTTTTTAGCTTTATCCATCATGAATTTTTGATATTTATTTATTTCAATATAACTTTTGATTGAACCGAGTAACTAGGTTTAATAAAATTATTTACTTTCTCATTTGTATGTAGCAAGATACCAATAATTGTAAACAAAAATCAAAGTTAAAAATAAAAATAAACAAATAATTTTTAGGTGATATAAGATTGCCTATGAACCTAAATCCTACTATATCATCTTCACAAACTAAAAAGTCACCTTGATTGAATTTTCATGGTGCACATGGAAAGGTTTGATTCATAATATAGCCTATTTATTCTCTTATTCTCTCCCAGTTAACTAACTATTCATTTTTATTATTTCTAACATGCACCTAGCCCTATTAAAGATCAAAGTAATATGATTATTTATAGTGATAGACATAAGATCTACAATTAGATTTCAATAAAAAATTAAGAAAATATTTTTTCATAATCATTTTAATATTCAATGTGTATGCTACCATGTGCTCACTAATTGAGCAAAAATTGTAACATTTAATCATTGATGAAATAGGTCCAACGCTTTAAATTCATTCATTCAATTTGTTGACATGTGTACAACATACAATAAGTAGCACAAACTTTTTATTCAAAGGTAATTCTCAAATATATATCATGTTAGAATTATTATATATAAAATAGCTAATGATTAATTTTTCTATGGAGAACAAAAAAGTAATGAGATTAAACATAATGAAGTAAATAACTTGGATACTTCCATTTATATATATAATCTAAAAAGAGGTTTAATTATTTATTGAAAAAATCAAGTTGTTTAAAAAGTCCTTGATCATATTTACTCAACATCTTAATAGTTTATGGAGATATATTACAAAAATAATTAAAGAAATTTTTAGTCATATATGCTATTCTTCAACCTAATAATAATGAAATATTTCATCTACTCAATCCTGCTTGACTCCATCAAGCTAATAGATTTTTAAAAATTTGACAAGTAGCATCTTTTTTATGCTTATGGAACATTGAAGCAAGCCAAGAGGTAAAGATGAAAGGAAAGTAGTTCACCATTTCATATCTACCTTGAAACCTATTAAAATATGTAGAAGTGGAAACATTGGTTCCATAATGAGCACCATACAAAATCTCATTAAGATCACATATAAACTATTTTCATTATCAAAGCTAAAACTATAGTCTTGACTATATCTTCGATTTCCCACTAGTCCACTTTCAAGAATAGCCACAAACATGGATCATATATCTAAATTTATAATATATCTAAATTTATAATATATTTATTCTAAAAAATAATAAATTCTTCTCTAAACACCCACTAGATTACTTGAATAGAATTGGACCACTCCATGTCTTGAAAACACATTATAGTCACTTTCTATTACCATACCTAGAAATTCATTTTTTTTGGGTGCTTAATAATTGAATGGGAGTGTCCATGAAGAGGGTAGAATAAATAAAAAATAAAAAATATTTAATTCAAACATATCCTCAATTCCTAATAAATAATCTTGGATCAAATTAATTCTTATAGGAACAAAAGAGGCGAGTTGAATTTATTAGCCATCTCCTATAACTATCACTCTTATGAAAATACAATTATTTGACCAATCTAATGAATTTTTATAAGTACTATGCTTATAGTAGAAGGAAGAATTTTTAATGAGCCACAAATTTCTAAATATCCACACTTTTAACTCCTCATTTGTATCCACAATAAAGACAAATAGGAGTGTTGATGAAGTACATACTAAAGAAAAGCACGAGGAACATTTTAATTGAGGCATATTTTCAATGCCCAAGAAGTAAGCTAAGTTAGAACTAATTCTCACATGAAAAAATGAAGGGGCATGAAGGTATAAATAAAGTTTCATTATTAAGTATTACTTAAATTTAAACTATCAATCTTGTTTGAATGGTAGCATTCAACTATTGGTATTAATGGTTATCCATAACATCCTTTCAATTTTCTACAGCCTATCATGGCATCAAGATGGCTAGGGATATGAGGATCTCTAAACTTTAGATCGAAGGTGATTCGTTAAATATCATCAATTGCCTTAAGCAAGGAACTCCCACTTCTTGGTCCATTAATACTTTTATTGTGGATTCTATTTCCTTTTGTGGGGAGTTTGATGAAATTTATATTTCCCATGCCTATAGGGAAGTGAATGTCGTGGCTAATTGGCTGGAGAATTATGGTGTATCTTCAGATATAACATGGAGGGAGGATGAAGTCCTTCCAATTAATTTAAGCATGCTTATTATTAATGATTGGCATTAATTTTTCTACTATGCCCACATCCTTGTTTTTGGGCTTGCGTGGGAATCATGGATTTAGCAGTATGATGAGACTTATCACACAGATTATGATCACTGGAATTTGTGGCTTTTCTAAGTGGATGTGTTTTAGAGTCCTTTCTGGACTATTCTGCATTTCTTCACACGCTTTCTAGGTATCTCTATGACTATTTTCTTTTCCTTGTCTTGTGAGTGCTCTACAAATTTCTTGATGATGGGTGGGGATAGGTGTCAAATGAAGCCACTCTCTTGTGATGATACCAGGGCTAATACCAAAGTTTGGGAAATTTTGCAGAGAGGGGGTGTTACTCCTTACTTGGAGAGACTAAAGGGTTCTAAATCCTTGGTCTATAAGGAGTTTGTGGCTGCCTGGCATGGTCACATGGTGAGTTTGTATGGTAGGGATATTGCCATTGATGAAGATCTTATCATGAAGGTGATTGGCTTATCTATGGAAGGTAGGAAATTTCACCGGGAGAAGAATATTTTGCAATCTGCTAGGTAGAATTTTCTTCGTGGTAGGGAAAAGGCTAAAATGGTTCACTTGGACTGTGGTGGCTACAACTGAACTAAGATCAAACCATTTTGGTGGGAAGTTGCTATGACGTTAATGTGCTACTTCACTCTAGATGGTAGATTTACAACACTCTATGGTCATCATTTTATTCTGCTCAACCATGTTTGCCATGGTAAGCTAGTTTCTTTTCCCTTCTATCTGCTGCTGTCTATGGAAGAAAGCATCTCAAATCATAGGAAAAACCCTAGGAATCCCTTTTTGCGTGAAGGATTAATTCTTTTAATTGTTGATTTTATCAAAGCTGAGTGCATTGTGAGAACTCCTCAATCCCCTATTTCTAAGAAATTGGGGAAAGAGTGGGAAATGCAATATTGTTGAAATTCAGGAGTGTGTTGGCACAGAGGCTGAGGATGAGTTAGATGGTTGGTCTGATGGATTTGATACTGATTTGGATTATACTCCATCTAAATTTGAAGATTCCTAAGGGTGTTCTTGAGGGCTCCACTTGTAAGAAGTGTAAGGGTCATGCTAAGGAAATGAATGATAATATTGAGAAGGTGGCTAGTAGTTTTTAGGTTGAGGTGTCAGGTGATGGTGGGTCCCCTGTGGTTGGTAAAAAATAATTTGGTAGAAAACCCTCAAGATTCTGCTCGAGGATCTGCTTCTAGGGATCAAGGGAAGGCCAAGTTGGGTTATGAGGATGTTCATTTGGAGGAACCATTGGGTGGTTCGCATCAAGATAGGGTTTTTTTCTAGGGTGCTATGAATTTTTCACATGCGTCGGACCTTGTGAAGGAAGGGAATGATATTTCTTTCAATCTACTTATGTGGCTTGTTCAAGAGATTCAGGATCTCCATAACAAGCATTATACCATTTCCAGGTGCAATATCTCTACTATGCGAAGTTTGAAAGAGAAGGATTTTATTTTTTCTCTATCTCAGTCTTTGAATTCAAGTGTGGTTGTATGGTGGATAAAATTTCTACTCTAAAGAATGACTATGGATCAAGAGTGGTAGTGTTGGAGAGACAGAATAGGAAACATCGAAGGGATTTGGATACACTCATAAACATAAGTAAGGAGAAGTTGGAGATGTTGGTCGAGGGGATGATTTTCCTTAATCAGAAGGCAATAGAGCTGAATGGGAAGGGATTGTTTGGTGATTAGGTGATCTCAGATCATGGGGAGGAAGCTGGTATGGATGCACTTTCCACTAATTTGGCTGCTGGTGTAAGTGTTTGTACTCGTAGTAAAACAAAGAAACGTAAGAAGGATGTTGCTCGTGATATGGAAGAAATTATGGAAATGCATGAAAAGTTGGCAGAAAAGGATTTGGGGGCTGGAAAAATGCTTAAACAACTACTTTAAGGGTCGTTTGGCTTGTCTTTTTGTTTTATGTTTTCTGGGTGATGTTACTATAGATGGTTGGCTCATGGTTTGGTAATCAATTGGTGTTTTTTGTGGTTTTTTTTGGGTGGCAAATCAATTGCCTTATCTTTACTGCCACTTCCTTTTTTGTTCAGGGTTTCTGGTCCATTCAAACCCTATTTTGCATTAATAAAAAACATCCTTACAATTTTAAGGAATATTTTAATCTCTTATCCCTCTCCATTGCTATGCTGGTGAACAAACCAACTCCACATTGACATTTATATAATCATGGTTCATGGTATTGTTTCCTAATTCGTCAAGAAATGAACTTGAACATAATCAAGGAAGAGAAATTATATAAAACCATTAATATTAAATTTACATTCATTTTAAATATTTATAAATATAATAAAATAATTCATATTTGAGAAAAAATATTAATTTGATGGAAAGTATCTATCCTATCTCCCAAATTGAATAAATATTTAAAATAAGTATAACTTGCTAGTTTTTTTTTTGTGTTTGGATATTTTTAGTTATTTTTTTCTAAGTTTTGTGATATGGGACATGTGATAAGTTAGACACTAGTGTATTGTGGTATTGGGATTTTTAGAAGTTTGATACAAAGTGTTTGGGTATCAAACTTTGGATAAGTACAATACCAACCTTTTCCTATAAATAATCGATGGTTATTTGTTGTGTCAATGTATCTTTTGCCAATTTTTTAGAGTTAGTGATTTTGGTATGAATATAAGAAGATATCTAATGCTTTGATGTCTACCATGGCATACTATGTATCCCTAATAAATCCTCATCTCTTCATTAATGATAATACCTCACATTTACAATAATTTTTGTGTAAGTATGTGAAATTGTTCTAATTAATTTTTTCTTTTTTTTGTTCATATGTTTTGTGACTTTTTGTCTTTCTCAGTTTTGTGGTGATTTATTATTTGCTATAAATTGTTGTGAGTTGAAGTTGGTGCTACAATTTGAGTTAATATCCCTCTTTTGCAAGTGTTCATGGTTTAAAGATTTAAAAATATATGTTTTAAATAAAAAGGTGAAATATGTAGGTAGGTTTTTTAAATGCTAATTTAAAGGAAGTTGTGAGTAAATTTTTTTTTTTTGAAAGAATATTGATATTTGAAAACAAATCTTAATAAGTAGTTCAATACTTAAAGAAAAGGTAAAAACTACAAACATTTTTGGGAAACATAGTTAAATAAGGATAGAATTGTGAAATGTGAAAGATATTATAAAATAGTTGAATTTTATTTTTTGTTAGGAAATACTTTATAATGCAAGTTGTATTACCACAACAAAATTCCATTATCAAAATTTTTTCTTATATATAAAACTATCAATATTTTTTTTAATATTACAAGTCGAGTACTAAAAGTACATAAATGAAATATAATATATGGTTTCAATAACCACCAATAGTTATGCAAAACATACCTTAAAAAAAAAAGAAACATATATTTTATACCAAATATAAGGTACCTATGTGCAGGATCATGATGGGCCAAAAAATGGCGAAATGATGGGTATCTGTAGGGTGTGTGGCTGAAAACTTTTTTTTACCCAAAATTGATGAAATGAAAAGGGTTTTTAAAGGAGATTCTTATTTTTCCACCAATATAAATTATGCTTTACTTTGAATTTAATAAATATTTATTATTCATTTTCTATTTGAATTATGACAAGTCCTAATTGATAGGAATTGAAAAACATTTGTAGCTTTCAAATGGTATCACATTTTTAATCTGAAACATGTGTCACATTATATACTTCATACTATGCTGATTAAAAAATAAAATTGAATTTCATGAATTTTTACCAAGTTAAGGTGGTCGACATACGAGTTTTTATACTTTTTAAAAGTTGTAATAAAAAATAATTAATTATTTATTTGGAAAAAATACAACAAAATATGCATCACATCTGGACATGAGTCCTCTACTTCTATCTAAAATATTATAAAAAAATATTATCATTTTATTGTGGTTAGGGTGGTAGATAGACACCTACTTATTTTTTCCCTGAAATTTAAGTACTACTACATTGAAATTCTAAATTTTCACCAAATAGATTTTAAAAATAAAATAAAATTAGTAGTTTAGAAACTACATTCAACTTTCTACAGATTCTATTCTTACATATTTTTTAATTAATATAGATAACTTATTCAAATTTTTACATCAATTTTCCTAACTTTGATTTTTTTGAATTTTTTGCCAATTAAGGGTGTGTTTTTTCCATGATGATCCTACACATACCCATAACTTAAAAATTAAATTATTGTTTTGAATTAGAAGGTAGAAATTATTATAAACAAGTCATGACATTGTAAATCTCAAATTTTCCTACTTAATAAATATATATTTATCAAGGATTACTTTTAACATTAACTATTCTAAGTAAATCATATTTATAAAAGTTTATAATTTCAAAAAATACCCTATTAAAAATTAATTGAATACAATTATAGGATATCACTTTAATGAAAACAATCTAAAGTAATTTTATTAAACACTATAGGATAAAATAATTGAGTTCGTTGGGCTGGCTTTGGCTTTCGGGATGGGCTTTCATTCAACCAATAGAATATTTGATGGTCACCCCTCTTTTTTAGTAATGGTCAACCATTAGCCAAATCACCGTGGCTTAAGGCGCTAAGGTTCCACAAGAAAGGCATTCAAACTTTGTAGCATGTGTTCCATAGACCCACAATGCACATTATGCCATGGGAAGATTTTTGTGCTTTCTATAGTCTCCATAACAGGGACCATAATAATTATGATGGTCTAGTGAATGCTATTCCTGTAGATATGCTTCATAAAGTGCAAATTCATGGGTCCATGCCTTGATGGAAGGATTGGAAGTGGTACCTAGACACCCCTTTTAGGGATTACAAGCCTTGACTTGGCTATACGTGGCTTTCACCACATTTTCCTATGATTGAAAGTATGAATGACAGGTGGCTTCTTCAATTCTCCGCCCATGTCTAGCGAAAAAGATTCTCTACCACTTGGTCTGCAAGTGTTGAGCCAAAACTTTCCCACTCTTCTTGGTGTATTCTTTTCCAATTCTTTCCTGTTTGGTATCAGCTTGTTCGCTTGGTGGTCCAAGACCCTTAGTACCCTTATTTTGGAAAAGTTAAGTCTTTTAAGCATCTCTTCTTGTTTTGCACCAGAGCTCAACAGTATTGGAATTGGATTCATGACTTCTTTCGGTCTTTCAGATTGGATGCCTTCTCCTGGAATATGGTTCTTCTTGGATATTTTCTTAGAATTCCTGCTAAGTATACCTAGATTTGGCACACTTTTAGGGTGGAAATCCTCTTCAATATCAAGAAAGATAAAAATGTTTGCATATTTTTTCACACTCAAATGTATAAAAATGTTTCATTGTATTCTAAAGCTATTATTTACTTTAGCATGCTTTTGTGGATACAAGTTCAAGCTAATAAAGTTGCACTTGAGGTGGCTTACCTTCAGGTGCTTCTGAATCATTGGGACAATTCCATGTGTGTTGTGGCTCGGGTGCCAACATCACCCACCTCCTCTTGTGTTCGTTCACCCTCTAGGGACTGGCAGTGTAGTGGCTCTTCTCACCCCTGCTCTTAGCCCCCTCTTTGGTGTGGTTCCTACCCTCGTCAATGGTCTCATTCTCATCCTCCATGAGCTGGATAGGGGTGGCCCTCTAGAGGAGTGGCGGGGAGCAGTTGTGGTGGTTTCAGGTGGCCCTTTGATACTAAACCTGGTAGCTACTCTGGTTGGCCAGACTCTGGTCAATGTTTTCTACGTCTGGAACTTGTAATATTTCCCTAGTGTGAGGAAGATAAAGAGAACAAAAAAGAAGCTTACGATGGTTGGTGTCCTCCTCCCGGTGTCACTCCAGACCATGATGATGTATGGGCAAAGAAAATGGATGACTAAGACCCTCTTGGCTCTACTGGTACTACTTTGGCCACTTAATGGACTTTCTCATTTATGTTTGTAATCATGGAATTTTAGGCTAGGCCCATGTGACTAATATTATTTTTTGGTTTTTGGGCATGGGTATGTGTAGGATCATCATGAAAAAAATAGGCCCTTAAGTGGCAAAAAATTCAAAAAAATCAGAGTTAGCTAACTTCACGTAAAAATTTGAATAAGTTATCTATATTATTTCAAAAATATGTAAGAATAGAATCTATAGAAAATTGAATGTAGTTTCTAAACTACTAGGTTTATTTAAAAAAAAACTATTTGGTGAAAATTTGAAATTTCAATGCAGTAGTACTTAAATTTCAGGGAAAAAATAAGAAGTAGGTGTTTGTTTGACCATTCTAACCACAATAAAATGATAATAATTTTTTATAAGATTTTAAATATAAGTAGAGGACTTGTGTCCCAATGTGATGCATATTTTTAATAATTTTTTTCCAAGTAAATAATTAATTATGAAATTTTTAATAAAACTTTTAAAAAATATAAAAACTTGTATGTCTGACCACCTTAACTTGGTCAAAACTTCATGAAATTCATTTTTTTTTAATCCTATAGTATGTGAAGCATAGAATGTGACGCATGTTGTGGATTCAAAAAATGTGATACTGTTTAAAAGCTATAGATAATTTTCAATCAGTCTATCAATTAGGACTTTAGTCATAATTCAAATAGAAAATGAATAATCATTATTTATTAAAATCAAAGTAAATAATTTTTTATATTGGTGGAAAGTTGAGAATCTCCTTTAAAAACTCTATTCGTTTCATCAATTTTGGGTAAAAATAAAGTTGTCAGCCACATACCCTACACATACCCATCATATCGCCACTTTTTGGCCATCATGATCTTGCACATACCCACATGACCCATATGACTCTCAGGGTGTGCTTTCTCACCACCCACTTTTTTTTTGAATATGCATTTCTATCTTTATTATTAATATAGATATATGACTATTCATCAAAAAAAAATTGTGTTACATAAAATTTATTATACAACTTTTAAACTATAATAAAATATCTAATTAAAAATTTTAAATAACATAAAGTAATGGACAAATTCTTTGAAGAAATGATTGGCACTGGGGTAGGTACTAAGAAGGTGAAGCGGAAATGGCTCGGATTGAAGTAAAGATGAGGGAAAAATGTAGTCACAGTCATTTTCGAAAGTGCTCATGGTGGACGGAACAGGGAAAACCTCTAATGCAACACTTCCTTTGCCTTCTCTATCAAGATGAGTGAACACCATCCCATCAAAATGATTGTTCTCTCCACTCATTGCCAGCACAAGTCATCCCAACCCAAAATAATTCTCATATACGTCAAACCACAGAGAGCTCCCCAATAGCAAACTATTCTTTGGAAGCTTATCAAACCAACCCATGTTTGGCTTCTTATACCACGCATCAATCATTTTCTTGATAACCACATCCATATGTTCTATAATTATTTCATTCAACAAACCTGCGAGAAAGGAAAGGGGTAAATTGTTAAGTTCCTTGATAGTAGCGAATTTGTAGATGAACTGAATAAGATTAGTAAAGTAGGCGCTAGGGACAAAAGGAACTAGTTGTGGATGAAAATTGATGGAAAAAGGAAAAATCATGAGCTCATTTGGGCTAAGCCCACAGGCCCACATGACAACAACCTACTAGTGACCACTCAATGCTTTGAGGGAAGAAACTTTAACGAATGAATCTCGGTTGTCCCAAACCTTCAAGAAGCTGATCATGTGTGCATTGAAATAAAATATTTCTACCCATAGTGGAGGTGGGAAAAACTGCAGGATGTTCCTGTTTGAGTCTAAGTGAAGGCTAACCATTGAATCAATAGGCTCTAGAAAGTAATAGTCATAGATGGGATTAATGGGGATTTCATTGTTGTTTGTTCTACAAAGGTAGGTCCATTAGTTGAAAAAGTGCCTGAAGGAAGCCCCATTGGCTATGACATGGTTCATCATGCAACATATGGCAACTCTGTCTTTCAGCTGAGACACCTATTAGTTTCATACCAACAAGTAATGAAAAAAATAAAGGAGATAAAATTTCTTATTACTATTACTAGAGTGACTCACCTGAGCTACGAGGAATGGAAGGCTATGGCATTCTAATCTGAGGGTGTCATGGAGGGAAAAGAATGCTTGGATGACTGGCATAACGTCATTTGAGGTAAGATCTACAACACTGAGGTCACCTATAGTGGCTTCAAGGAAATCCACACCCGAGTCATTGCAGAGGATATAAGTTCCTCCATCTACATGGCTAGTTGCTAATCAAGCAGCAAGAGGATAAAATTTTATGAGTAGTCAAGACAATATCTTAGAAAGATGGTCTACATGAGAGGAAAAGTGGGCAATGGGGATTCAATAGACAAGGCCTCTTTCACCATAGTTGCTTAACACCAATTTTGAGTCTAAGAACGATAGTTTTATTTGTTGGGGTTGAGATGGGGTAGCGGAAAATATAGTACATTTTTTATTGACATGAACCATTTTGTTGTCTAGCATATAGATAATTAGGGAACTAGTAAAGTAGATGATAGTATAAGATTGTTGCTAAGCAAACTGGTGGGTTTTCTTTCAAAGATTTATTTACTTGCTATCAATGTATTGCAGAGAATAAGGATTAGTATATGTCTTATGTATTTTGTCACATTATGATATTTAATATCACCATATAAACTCGTAGTTTCTAAATATTCTACTACATATTCCTGGAATATGATGATTGAACTGCATAGTTGTTTTTGACTGTGTAGTTGAATTTAATATAAAATTCACATATATTTAAAGTCATAGATAAATTGAAAGGTTTAGTTATATTTCTAGTTAAAAGAAGCATTTGTGCATGACCTGTCCTATTATTAAATTTTTAGCAATTTACTCTGATTCCTTGCTTGCCTCTCTGGATTGTAAATTCATGTTTGATGTTTCAATTCCTGTAAATCTTCTAAATATAGATGGATTAATGACTTACTTGATTTTCTCAGGCTTGACATTCTAACTTATGTGGGTTGTTTCAATGTCCATGGGCAACCAACAATATTAATTCTTCCCTCATTTATTTTACTAAGTCTTTTTTGCTAGCATGTGTTAATAGCAATCCATAAGGTTTTTTTTTTTTTACATAAAGGAGGGGTAAATTTTTTATTAAAACAAGAAGTACAAAGCAAGGGCATTACATAGCCCTATCAAATTCCACCAAGTGATCCAACTATTGAGAAACATCTAGGGGCAACTAACCATGATCCACCAAATTCCAATCATAAATATGCTCAAAATCCCATTGAGCCAAACAATCAACAACACCATTCCATTCTCTAGGAATATGAGTGAAAGTAACAAACTCCAAAGAAGCACAGAGGTTGAGAATCTATGCAACAATCAAAGCCAAATTCTAGGTAACATCATCTAAATGCCACCTATTCAAAAAGTTCACCACAACCTAGGAATCACACTCGCATATGGTCCTTCACCACCCTAATTGACTTCCCCACTCTACAATCGATAAAATGGCCTAAGCCTCCATTTGATTATTAGTATGAATACCCTTATAAATAGAGAAGATAAATTGAACATCTCTAGAGTTGTACCGACCAACACCACTAATTCTAGCATAACTAGAGTTTCCTTGAGAAGAGCCATTTGTGTTGATTTTTAAGACTCCTTGAGGTGGAGGAGACCATCTCCCCTCCCTTTTCACCTTTGGAGTAGGATGTCTACATTTGCTATGCATGAGATGTCATTTTTGAGGAGGAAGATTAAGATAATTACAACAACCACATCACAAGGATCCACTAATTCAGTTAGATCACACTTAGTGGCAATAGTTTCTCCAAAGGAGTAAAAAATTTTCCACCACAAGCGAGGGGTCACCAACATCACATCCTAAAAAGTCTGATAACTCCTCTCCAGTGAAAGGTTCCAGATAATAAAGGAAGGGCCAAGATCCCAAATAGCTTGAAGAAAGGAAGTAGAAATAGGAGCCCTGCCCCACCAATCTACAAACTCAGCCAATGAGGAAGGATGCCAGCAGGGCTTATTCCACATCCTCCACCAAAAATGTCAAATCTACTTAGCATAGGAACATTGGAAGAAGATATGAGAGACACTCTCCTCACAGAACTACAACAAAAAACACACATTGAAGGGCCTTGGAAACCATACTTACATAAATTATCCCAAGTAATAGACCAATTTTGAGCCACTAAACACATGAAGAAATTGCACATGGGCCCCAACAACTTGTGCCAAACTTGCTTGCACCAAGGGACCTCAATATCCCCAAACAAATACCTACCAAGTTTCTTGTAACTAGTAGACATAGAGTACTTTCTAGACAAATGAGAACCATCCCAAGCCACAACATTGGGTCCCCACAAAGAATCACAAGCTAATAAAGCTCACAACTATGCCCCTCAGACCCCCCAAGTGGCCAGTCAGAAAAATGCTTCCAATGAAAGCTTACAACTGAACCACAATGTTGTGCAACCTTATAATATTCAACACTATCCTAGATTTTCGTAGTAAAGGGACTGGAGGTGAGGAAAATTAGAGAGAATAGGTAGGTGACCATCTTAAGAATCTAACCAAAAAAGAGCCTATGACCCTAAATGACAGATCCAAAAAAGAATACGCTTTATCAAATGTTCCCCCACTTTCAAAGTATGCCAAATAATAGAACCACTCCCCTCTAGAGGACAACAAGGAACCTCAAAAGAAGAAACACCTCTAAGATATTTATGGTTAAGAATATAGGCCCATAACTGATGTTGATTGGTACACCAACACTAATAAAGCTTAGTAGAAAGAACTTTCCCATTTAAAATAGCATAGCGTAAACCAAGAATACCCTCTTACTTTAGTCTACACACAAATTCCCACTTAACAAGGCTCCATTTAGTAGCTAGCAAGTTACCACTCCAAATAATTGATGTGAGAGAGCATCATATTCCCTAAGAAAATACATAGGGGCCACTTGAACAAAACATCTATAGATGGGAAGGGCCTGGATAATAGACTTGAGAAGAGTCACTCTACTAGCAGTAGACAACCACCGATGAGTCCAATGAGTTACCTTCCACCACAACTTATCAAGCGACATCTTCTAGGAGGACCTAGGTTGATGACCAATAACAAGAGGAATACCCAAATAGACAAAGGTAAGACACCCTATTTGAAGCTACAAAATAGTAGAAATCCATCATTGGATAGCCTGAGGAGTATTAAAGAAGAAAATAGAATACTTCTACTCATTGAATTTCTAACCTAGAGAAGCAAGGTAGATATCCAAAGCTTTCCTAAAGGATTTAGCTTTTTGAATATGAGACAACCCCATAAGAGAGGTGTCATCCACAAACTGGAGATGAGAAAGCATTGGAAAACCCAAACCCCACTACAAACCATGAATCAAACCTTCAGAAGCCCAAAATTTAAGAAACTGACCCAACCCCTCCGCCATTATAATAAACAAATAAGGAGAGAGCAGATCCCCCTAATGAAGGCCACTAGTAGCACTAAAAATATTTGAAAGCTCACCATTCACAATAATGGAAAAAGAGGAAGAAGTCACACAACTCATAGTCCAACTAACCCAATCAAAAGAAAAACCAAAGGCCAACAAAATCTTCTGATGAAAAATCCATTTAACTTTGTCATAATCTTTGGCCATATCCAGCTTGATAAACATAGACCTATCCTTAGAGGTCTCCATGGAATGAATGACATCATAGGCTACCACCACCCCATCCAGAATTTGATGACCCACCACAAAGCCTCCTTGCTCCTCAAAAATGACAACTAGACAAGGTTTTAGTCTCTCAAAAATCAATTTCATAATAATCTTATAAACCACATTACAAAGCACAATTGTTCTAAATAATTCAAGCCTATCAGCAGCTTCCTTTTTCGGAATGAGTATGTGTACGATCATGATGGGCCAAAAATGGCGATATGATGGGTATGTGTAGGGTATGTGATTGATGAATTATTTTAACCCAAAATTGATGAAATGAAAAGGGTTTTTCAAGGATATTCTCAAATTTCCACCAATATCAATTATGCTTTACTTTAAATTTAATAAATAATTATTATTCATTTTCTATTTAAATTATGACTAAAGTCTTGATTGATAGGCTGATTGAAAAACATCTATAGCTTTCAAACGGTATCACATTTCTTGAATCTGAAACATGCGTCACATCCAAACATGAGTCCTCTACTTATATCTAAAATATTATCATTTTATTATGGTGAGGGTGGTAAGACAGACACATAATTCTTATGTTTTTGTAATGCCTCGCCACGCAACCCTAGAGGAAGTTGCAATTCACTACTTAAACGTACCAATTTTTTTTATTTTTTTTTGTTTAAGTACAAATAACATGTAAGGTGAATTCATATTGCCAACAACCTCTAAGGCCACGAGACAAAGATTACTTAAAAACTCAACATCAAATAACATTAACATAAACTGAAACATTAAACACTTAAGGAAATGAACCAACATACATTCCATACAAGATAAATTACAACAAGGATATTAAATACCTCAAGATTCCAATTAACATTTAAACAATAAGGTTACATCACTCATTCCCCGAATGAGGTAAGTCCAACACTCATAATTACAATTACAAAATCCACCTCGATACAAATGAGGGGTAATTAAAATACAATAAGAACTAAAAGAACAAGGCATGAGAAGCAACTGATTCCCACGAGCTCTCCAGCTAGAAATCACGAACTCACGAACATGAAGAAGAACCAACGGAAAGATGCACGCCACCCGACCACGTGGAACCCAAAGGCCCCACTCCCTCTATGCTAGGAGATAGTAACGAGGATTTCCTAGACAAGACCATCTACCTCTAGACACAGGCTAAACCAAAACTGAATTGAAACAACAACAATCACAAAGCCACTTAACATCTACAACCACAATGCTATTAAGCCACAACAGTCACAACATCACTTAACACGAAGTTACAATGCTTTCAGAGAATAATGATCAGGTACATCACACAATAACTGATTAACTGTCGACATAGGAAAAGTGTCATACATAAATTGCCATGAGTTACCCTAGCTCAACCTTCCTAGGCTACTGGACCCCCATCTTGGGTTACCTTGGCTTGCCTCTACCGGCGCCGGACCCTCATGCAAAACTATGCGTCCCATCTCATCTCGAGCCTTATCATTCACTTGCTTCACAAGAGAGGCATTTATTATCTTATTAGTTTGAAATATCCCCATTCATTCATTTAAATTATCACTTAGTTAAACTCTAGGTGAGTTACCCTGGCGCCCCTTCGTGTGCCGGACCCCCACCAAGAGCCACTCTCCTATCGACAACACACCCACAAGAAGAAACTAGATAACATGACCTCTCCAAACCAAGGAGGAAACATAACAAAGAACTTACTCCAACACTGGAGGAAAACAATGTACAAAACCCACTCCAACATTGGAGGAACCAAATTACATTTCCCTCTCCTACACCCAAGGAGGCACAAATCCCCGTTCGTGAAAACCGGGTGATCCACAAGGTATAATTATGCACATTTTCTACGACACACAAAAAGTTGTCTTTCATCAAGACAACCCACAACATGATACCAATCCCCTATCAGGAAGACTTCAAACAATGACTCTATGCTCTCAACATTGAGCAAATAAACATCAAAAGTATTTCAAGCAATTAAATAAACTAACATTCAGATTTCCTAAATCCACTCACACACATGGTTCATGACTTGCATCTATCCAATCAATTGATTCCATTTAATTTCACAACTTTGAAATATTTCAAGATTAGATCCTTTACTCTAAATTTCCGCAATCATAATATATAACTAAACATCTAGCAAAATGAACAAGACATGTCTTTAATAACCATTTAAGTAATAGCTCAAAGTCACTGCTTTAAAAATTATGACAATATTTTGAAATATCAATTTCCGTGATTATAATAATCACATGAACATCTAGGAGATTCTAGTTTAACATTTTAACATTATCTAAATATACCAATAAAACAATATTTTATTTGCAAAAGAATCAATTAAATAACTTTAAGTTTAAACCCCATTGAATAAAATACCTCAAATAATATATATGCACATTTCCCAATTAATTCATAATTTAAAATTCTTATGATTAACAACATATATTTTGAACTAATACTAAATTTCATTTAAATTAATTATATATTAAATATATTATAATTATTATATAAATATAATATAAAATATTATAATTATTATATAAAATATAATATAAAATAAATTTTGATTTTAAAAAAAAAAACAAAAGGGAAAGGGCCGGCCCTAGGGCACACAGCCCCTGCCTCCCGCCGGGCGGCGGTGGCCGTGTGCAGGGCACACAGCCCGCCTCCCTGCGGCGGCGGTGGCTGTGTGTTTACACACAGCCCCCGCCTCCCCGCGGCGGCGGCGACTGTGTGTAACCCACAGTCCCTGCCTCCCCCGCGGCGGCGGCGACTGTGTGTAACACACAGCCGACGCCTCCCCCGCGGGCGGCGGTCGCGGTGGCGACGGTGGGGGTTGACCTCCCCAACCACCCCAAAAATAAGCAATTTTAATAATAATTTTAACACAGTTTTACCAGACCCGAAAATCACTAAATTTTAAAAGATTTTTACCAGAATTTTAAAATTTCTTAAAAATAACAAATATATGAATATATATTTGTGGGTATTTGCATATACCAAAATATGTGGTTGTATTCACAATACCCATACCCCAAAATTTGATTTCAAGCACATATTGCAAAACTAAACTAAATCTAATTCAAGAAACTAAAACTTATTTCCAAACAACAAAATAGGTTTTCCAAAATCTAGATTTAACATTGGGTTTTCTTTTTGGTTTCAAATCTCATTTACAACTTTGCAAATTGATAAGCTTTTCCATGAATTTTCTATTGAAACTAACACTATGTTTTAATCATTCAAAGGAGCAAGAGGAGGAAGGGAGAAAAGGTAGAACCTTATGTTTTCTCCAAAATTTGCAAGCCTCCACCATGAAGATTTTCCAAGCACTCCTTCAAGCCTCTCCACACAAAACTCCAACCAAGAATCCATGGAGGATTGAAAGAAAAACCCTAACTAAACATATATCCTTTTTCCAAACTTTTCAAATTCAAATTCAAACTCAACCTCTAATTCCAATTCAAATTCTAATTACATTCAAATACAAATGCAACTCTCATTCAAATTCAAACTAAATTAAATTTCAAATTGAATTCCATTTTAAATTCATATTCAACCTTTCACAAATATCTTTCCCAAAATAGTCAACTAATCCAGAAAATATCCTTTTTACCCCAAAGTCTTGCATAAGGATTATTTGAATTTTTTAATAACTTTAGCCCATTTTCTATTTCCAAATTGAATTCAAAATATTTTAGCACTTTACATTCAACAAAAGAATTAAATCTTTTACACCTTTAATTCAAAAGGGATAATTTAATTAATTCACACAATTAATTCAAATTATCAATAAAATAAGTCTAATTCGAAATTAGATTATTTTATTAATTCAATTAAATTAATTAACTAAACACTAATTTTCCAACATCTCCAAAAGACAAAACATTCATTATTTATAATTTCCAACAGCTATTTAATCACTTTTAGCTTGCAACTAAACACATTTAGCCATTAATTAGACTACGCAAGTCATTAAATAAACTTTAACTTGAAATTACATAAACACTCAAAGGGAACTGACCAAGATAAAACAACTGACCCCAATGACGACCCAACAACATGCTACGACTAGGGTGACGACTTGGTTCGAAAAACCTAGCTACTATCTCCCAATTATTTTTCTTTGGTCAATGGACACGCTCAGACCTGGAAACCAGGTGGAGTCGATGTCATGTACCTGCCAACCTGCAACAAAGAGCATGTCGAACATGCATATATACATAATATGGTCAGACACACCGTGAAGAGGAAATCTCAGAATCGTAGGGCACTCCCAAGCGAGTGATACAACCCCGTCCCCTTCACCAATACAATATCACAATTGACAAAGCTAACATTATTAACATAATCAAAGCATAAAGCATCATTAATTCACATGTTAACATGATCGAAGCATAATGTAGGAAAACATTTCCTGATTATCAGAGTACAAAAAAAAGAGGGGTGTTACATCCTCCCCCTCTAAGGTCAGGCTTACTCCTGGAAGCCTGCAAGCTCCCCTATAACAAACTCCATAAGATCACATATAAATCAATATCATTACAAGTTTACTTCAGACAAGATATACAACATTATCACTTCAACATTCGTTCGACATTTTGCATTTTGAATCTAGGTACAATAATCTAACCATCAACATGATTTCTTAAGATTAAACAATAAAGTTGGGGACTATAAGCCTCACCAACAACATATGCACCCATAATGCATTTATCTTTAACATGCAATTGTTTCACTAATCCTTTATTTCTCTAAACTTTTACATACTACAAAATGGTTTTCTATTCATATTATATGTTTCCATGATTATGAATGCAACTTGGGGACTTAGGTCCTTTACCCAAGGTTTGATCTAGGAAACAACCCTTCATGAATACATAAACATTTTCTCATAAAATACAAACACCATACTAAGGCACTCAAGGAAAGAGGCCTATGTCTATCTTGCCACATCAAGCACTTGGAATGCACCCAACAAACACACTACAACCACACTCAAGAACCACTCAAGGGTCTCACCCCTTTACACAACGGAAGAGTCAAGCAACAAGAAGAAAGCCAAACAAAATACACCTCTTGGTAGGCTTGCGAGCCTAACCCTCACAAAAGCATTCAACAAAAGACATGCAAGGGTGGAAGCAACAACAAACTGATTTTCGTCCACCACACACAACACATCACCATCACACACTACACAATCGTCCATAATGCATTCTTCCAATAGAAAGGATATCGGTGCATTGCGCACTACACCGAGGATCCTATCCTTTCCACTAGTTTCCTGCACCATTGGACCTATACCACTTAACGACAACTTCAGGGCAACCAAGAGAAATCAACCCAAAAAGGAAAACCACACGAAAGAGAAAAACAACCAGGTCAATACAATGGCTCATAGTGCCCAGAGTATAAACCTACACACATACAACATAATGGGTCCAACATAATCCCAGAGTTCCTAGTGTTTAAACCTAGGCTCTGATACCATGTGTAATGCCCCGCCACGCAACCCTAGAGGAAGTTGTAATTCACTACTTAAACGTATCAATTTTTTTTTATTTTTTTATTTTTGTTTAAGTACAAATAACATGTAAGGTGAATTCATATTGCCAACAACCTCTAAGGCCACGAGACAAAGATTACTTAAAAACCCAACATCAAATAACATTAACATAAACTGAAACATTAAACACTTAAGGAAATGAACCAACATACATTCCATACAAGATAAATTACAACAAGGATATTAAATACCTCAAGATTCCAATTAACATTTAAACAATAAGGTTACATCACTCATTCCCCGAATGAGGTAAGTCCAACACTCATAATTACAATTACAAAATCCACCTCGATACAAATGAGGGGTAATTAAAATACAATAAGAACTAAAAGAACAAGGCATGAGAAGCAACTGATTCCCACGAGCTCTCCAGCTGGAAATCACGAACTCATGAACATGAAGAAGAACCAACGGAAAGATGCACACCACCCGACCACGTGGAACCCAAAGGCCCCACTTCCTCCATGCTAGGAGATAGTAACAAGGATTTCCTAGACAAGACCATCTACCTCTAGACACAGGCTAAACCAAAACTGAATTGAAACAACAACAATCACAAAGCCACTTAACATCTACAACCACAATGCTATTAAGCCACAACAGTCACAACATCACTTAACACGAAGTTACAATGCTTTCAGAGAATAATGATCAGGTACATCACACAATAACTGATTAACTGTCGACATAGGAAAAGTGTCATACATAAATTGCCATGAGTTACCCTAGCTCAACCTTCCTAGGCTACCGGACCCCCATCTTGGGTTACCCTGACTTGCCTCTACCGGCGCCGGACCCTCATGCAAAACTATGCGTCCCATCTCATCTCGAGCCTTATCATTCACTTGCTTCACGAGAGAGGAATTTATTATCTTATTAGTTTGAAAGATCCCCATTCATTCATTTAAATTATCACTTAGTTAAACTCTAGGTGAGTTACCCTGGCGCCCCTTCGTGTGCTGGACCCCCACCAAGAGCCACTCTCCTATCAACAACACACCCACAAGAAGAAACTAGATAACATGACCTCTCCAAACCAAGGAGGAAACATAACAATGAACTTACTCCAACACTGGAGGAAAACAACGTACAAAACCCACTCCAACATTGGAGGAACCAAATTACATTTCCCTCTCCTACACCCAAGGAGGCACAAATACCCGTTTGTGAAAACCGGGTGATCCACAAGGTATAATTATGCACATTTTCTACGACACACAAAAAGTTGTCTTTCATCAAGACAACCCACAACATGATACCAATCCCCTATCAGGAAGACTTCAAACAATGACTCTATGCTCTCAACATTGAGCAAATAAACATCAAAAGTATTTCAAGCAATTAATTAAACTAACATTCGGATTTCCTAAATCCACTCACACACATGGTTCATGACTTGCATCTATCCAATCAATTGATTCCATTTAATTTCACAACTTTGAAATATTTCAAGAATAGATCCTTTACTCTAAATTTCTGCAATCATATTATATAACTAAACATCTAGCAAAATGAACAAGACATGTCTTTAATAACCATTTAAGTAATAGCTCAAAGTCACTGCTTTAAAAATTATGACAATATTTTGAAATATCAATTTCCGTGATTATAATAATCACATGAACATCTAGGAGATTCTAGTTTAACATTTTAACATTATCTAAATATACCAATAAAACAATATTTTATTTGCAAAAGAATCAATTAAATAACTTTAAGTTTAAACCCCATTGAATAAAATACCTCAAATAATATATATGCACATTTCCCAATTAATTCATAATTTAAAATTCTTATGATTAACAACATATATTTTGAACTAATACTAAATTTCATTTAAATTAATTATATATTAAATATATTATATTTTATATAATATATAATATTAAATATTATAATTATTATATAAAATATAATATAAAATAAATTTCGATTTTTTTTTTAAAAAAAACAAAAGGGAAAGGGCCGGCCCTAGGGCACACAGCCCCTGCCTCCCGTCGGGCGGCGGTGGCTATGTGTTTTACACACAACCCCCGCCTCCCCGCGGCGGAGGCGACTGTGTGTAACCCACAGTCCCTGCCTCCCCCGCGGCGGCGGCAACCGGTAACACACGCCCTGCCTCCCCCGTGGCGGCAGCGACTGTGGTAACACACAACCGACGCCTCCCCCGCGGGCGGTGGTCGCGGTGGCGACGGTGGGGGTTGACCTCCCCAACCACCCCAAAAATAAGCAATTTTAATAATAATTTTAACACAGTTTTACCAGACCCGAAAATCACTAAATTTTAAAAGATTTTTACCAGAATTTTAAAATTTCTTAAAAATAACAAATATATGAATATATATTTGTGGGTATTTGCATATACCAAAATATGTGGTTGTATTCACAATACCCATACCCCAAAATTTGATTTCAAGCACATATTGCAAAACTAAACTAAATCTAATTCAAGAAACTAAAACTTATTTCCAAACAACAAAATAGGTTTTCCAAAATCTAGATTTAACATTGGGTTTTCTTTTTGGTTTCAAATCTCATTTACAACTTTGCAAATTGATAAGCTTTTCCATGAATTTTCTATTGAAACTAACACTATGTTTTAATCATTCAAAGGAGCAAGAGGAGGAAGGGAGAAAAGGTAGAACCTTATGTTTTCTCCAAAATTTGCAAGCCTCCACCATGAAGATTTTCCAAGCACTCCTTCAAGCCTCTCCACACAAAACTCCAACCAAGAATCCATGGAGGATTGAAAGAAAAACCCTAACTAAACATATATCCTTTTTCCAAACTTTTCAAATTCAAATTCAAACTCAACCTCTAATTCCAATTCAAATTCTAATTACATTCAAATACAAATGCAACTCTCATTCAAATTCAAACTAAATTAAATTTCAAATTGAATTCCATTTTAAATTCATATTCAACCTTTCACAAATATCTTTCCCAAAATAGTCAACTAATCCAGAAAATATCCTTTTTACCCCAAAGTCTTGCATAAGGATTATTTGAATTTTTTAATAACTTTAGCCCATTTTCTATTTCCAAATTGAATTCAAAATATTTTAGCACTTTACATTCAACAAAAGAATTAAATCTTTTACACCTTTAATTCAAAAGGGATAATTTAATTAATTCACACAATTAATTCAAATTATCAATAAAATAAGTCTAATTCGAAATTAGATTATTTTATTAATTCAATTAAATTAATTAACTAAACACTAATTTTCCAACATCTCCAAAAGACAAAACATTCATTATTTATAATTTCCAACAGCTATTTAATCACTTTTAGCTTGCAACTAAACACATTTAGCCATTAATTAGACTACACAAGTCATTAAATAAACTTTAACTTGAAATTACATAAACACTCAAAGGGAACTGACCAAGATAAAACAACTGACCCCAATGACGACCCAACAACATGCTACGACTAGGGTGACGACTTTGTTTGAAAAACCTAGCTACTATCTCCCAATTATTTTCCGTTGGTCAATGGACACGCTCAGACCTGGAAACCAGGTGGAGTTGATGTCATGTACCTGCCAACCTGCAACAAAGAGCATGTCGAGCGTGCATATATACATAATATGGTCAGACACACCGTGAAGAGGAAATCTCAGAATCGTAGGGCACTCGCAAGCGAGTGATACAACCCCGTCCCCTTCACCAATACAATATCACAACTGACAAAGCTAACATTATTAACATAATCAAAGCATAAAGCATCATTAATTCACATGTTAACATGATCGAAGCATAACGTAGGAAAACATTGTTTGATTATCAGAGTACAAAAAAAAGAGGGGTGTTACAGTTTTCACTGAAATTTAAGTACTATTACATTGAAATTTCAAATTTTCACCAAATAGATTTAAAATAAATAAATAAACCTAGTAGTTAGAAACTACATTCAATATGCTATAGATTTTGTTCTTACATATTTTTGAAATAATGTAGATAACTTATTCAATTTTTTATGTCAAATTGCTTAACTCTAATTTTTCTAATTTTTTTGCCACTTAAGGGCTTGTTTTGTCCATGATGATCCTGCACATAACCGAATGAGAAATCAAAAAGTAGCATTCAGAGATCAAAGAATCTTCTTACTAGGAAGAGACTCCTAAACAACATACAACAAGTCTAGATTCATAATGTCCAAAAAATTCCTAGAAAAATTCAACTGCGAAACCATTAGGGCCATGAGCTTTTCCTTTGTTCATCCCAAACATAGCCTCCTCCACTTTAGATAGAGTAATAATATGAGTAAGAGAAGCATTCAAATCATTAGAGATCAAAGAAGGAATGCAAGCAAGGACCATATTCGCATCAGCCTTAGTAGGAGGTGAATCCTCAATAAATAGAGCCGAGTAAAACTGACGAGCCTCTCTGGACAAAGCCTATTGCGAAGAAATTGAAAGACCCTCAGAATTAACAAGAGAAGAGATATAACACTTTTTCTGATGAGCTTGCACATAATGATGTAAGAAAGCAATATTACTATTACCCTCTTGAAGCCAGTCAATTTGAGCCTTTTGTTTCTAGAAAATATCCTCATGAAGCTCCCACACCTCCACCAATTTTGGAGCGTGGCACTTAGCATGTCCAAGAGCCTCCAAAAATCTCAAATTTGGTGAGTAATACCAGTAAGACAATCTTGCACTTCCCTTTTCTTGGCCTAAATATTTCCAAAACATGACCTATTCAATCGCTTAAGATGATACTTGACATATTGCACCTTCTTAACAAAAGAATACATAGCTATACCATATGTAGGGGCTCCATCCTGCCACTAATAAGCAACAACATTATACAAGGAAGAATCTCTAAGCCACATGAGCTGAAATTTTGAAAGGAGGATTCTTAGGATTAGGAAAAGGAGAAGCAGAAAACTTAATTGGCCAATGATCAAAGCCACACCAGTCAAGAATCTTAGAACAAGTGACAATGTTGTCGCCCACCCAAAAACTAGAAACTAGAAATCTATCCAACCACTCAAAAATCACTTCTAGTCCACTTCATCTATTATTCCAAGTGAATATTCCATTAGAGGGTTTAAAATTTACAAGAGAAAGAGAGTCCACATTTGCATGAAAAAGATCTGAAGCGAGACCAAGCCTAGGCAGCCCCCCTCTTTTCTCCTCCAAACACAACATAGAATTAAAATCACCAGCTAAGATCCAAGGAAGATATGGTGGAAAAGACCTAACATACCTGATATGAGCCCAATGTTGGATTTTATCATAGATGTCAATCAAAGCATAAACATTACTGGCCAAAATAGTCTCCCCAAATTCCAAAATCGAAGCCACCACATAAATAGAGGAATGGCTAGAAATCCACCAGTGAGGAACAACCTTACATGGATCCCAAAAATGAGCTAGACCTCTAGATTTTCCCCTAGAACCAATACACTAACACTAACTATAAAACCAAATATGAGGAGTATATTGAAGCATAAAGTCCACTTGAAGCTTAGTCTCCTGAACGTAAAAAAAATCAGGAGAATGACCCACAATAAAATCCTAAATATCCTTTTGATGGGAGGTGCTATTCAACCCCCTTGCATTCCATGAAAGAATAATCATGAGGAAGGTTGATAAAAGTGGGCATCAATGGTCTTAACAAACCCAGATTCCACCAACAAATCCCTAGTAGATTTAATCTTGTCCACATCCTTCTTACGACCAAATTTAGAGGAATTTTCAAAATGACCCTTCTTGAGAGGACACTACAACAACCCTAGAACTAGAGATGATCCCCATCTTTTACCTGAATACAAACCATCCTTAGCTAAATTCATTAATACAATATCATCTTGCAACCCTGCAGAGGCATCAAGAAGCTTAGAATTCCTCTACTTTAAAGCCATTGAACTATCCTTAAAAACAATCGCCTACTCCAGCCCTATATCCATACTAGTGGCCCCAACGAAATATCAACAAGAATCCCCCCTCCAAGACCTGATTATCCAAGACCTCAAAGCAGTTGAATCCCTACTCACTTTGTCTATCCTTATAGGCCCGCTTCTAACCCCTCCCTTTAGCCCTCGACATAACAGGAATAAAGCCATCATTATTGGGCCCAACCTTAGCCACATGACCATTTCTTTTACCCCCCTTCTCCAAGAAAGGTCCTAATGAAGGAGGAGAAGAGACTCTAGCCACTTTAGGTGTTCGAGGACATTAGCGCTGAAGCTATCCATAAGGAAGGGACTCATAATCTAACTATTGAACCCATGAGGTAGAGCCAAGAAAAATTTCCAAAGAATCCAACAAAGGATTATTTAAGTCAATTTCAACACAAATACGAGCATAAGAGAATACATTTTTATCCAGAGTATTCTGAGTGATGGCAGCCAACTTCCCCAACAAAGAAGCAATCTAGTGCAGAATATCCTCCCTCCAAAACTCTAATGGCAGCCATGGCTAATGGACCTAGAAAGGAACTTGTAAAGGTAGATCCTTTGCTGCATTAAATACCCCATGATAGGGCTTCATGAACAAGCCAACATGATTGTAAAAATATGGCCCTCCCTTAAAAAATTGTTAAAAATCCACAAGGTAAGAAAAATCCACCATGAAATAGCCACTCGTAGCCACCAAAATTTATCAAAATCACCTTCAAACTACCAAGACTGACGAATCTAGGACTCCAAAGTTGAGAGAGGGACACAAATACCCAAGAACTTATAAATCAAAACATGTTGGCTCCAATAAGAAATGTCCTCGTGTACCGATTCAGGAGAGATAACTAGGACTTGATGATCATGACTCTATAGCAAACAACCATTTAGTTTCTTAAGCTTAGAGCTCTCACCCATATAAGAAGAATCTAACAACTATGCATTCATGTCTGTAGAAAAATCGTGAGATGGCTTTACACCAGTAAGCACCAAGCTTTTGGAAGTCCCTGCCATTCTACCACACCCAACACCCAACGTAGTTTGCACTCAACACGAAATCCCACACACCCAACACCCAACACTGTTTCCACCGAATGCCCGACCCTTCCCTACACACTTCTCCAAAACCCACTACCGTCGAACCTCACCCCACATGCCACCGAACAACACCCACCCAAAAGAAAGGCTAAGTGAAACACCAAACACCATGATCTCCACCTGCCAAACAACAAACGTCACCCAAAAACCTCATACCAACAAAAGAAAAAGAGAAAACAACAATACAAGCTCCCCCCCACAAGAAAAACCTCCAAGCCTAGAGAATAAAACACAACCGACCAGAAAAAACTACCTCCAAATGCACGCATGCCGAAAATCTTACATGTAGACCATGCCCATTTCAAGGAATGGACATGTACAGGTCTCTCGTGAGCACATCCTCAAGCATAATTGATCCACGACAATCCAGAAGTTTCAATATATAAACAATTTCTATTTTTTAAGATTTTTTTTATCAATTATTTCACATTTAGTTTAGATTCATTATTCGTAAGGCTTTAATGTCATCATTTTTATTAATATTTTTTTAATTTTTTGTTGTAGTTATTATAAGGATTCACATAAGCAACAATCATTTGCAGCAACAAATAACTTCTAAATAGAAAAAAGAAGTAACAAAGAATGGTATATTGTTAAGTAATGATAGAGGAAAACATGACAATGCATGATCTCCAATGTGTAATATACAAATGATGTCTTGTTTATAAAGGTGATATGAGAAACAATAAAATAAAATTGTGACAAGTATTATAATCATATGACATGAGACACAAAACAATAATTGAACGAGAAGTTCTCTAAGTAAACTTGATAACTATGAATATTGAATAGGTCCTAGAAAGAAACCAGTTACTGAATAATAATATTCCCATCAATAGTAGCCCTTACGTAAAATGTACGGAGGAAAAAACAAATGGAAGGATGAAAATATGGGTCCAACATTCAATATATATTTTTTGAACTTAATTGAATTAAAATTTGAATTGCAATATCTTACTTCCATAGGGTTTTCAAAAATTTTCTTTGATTATTCAATTTAAAATATATCCCATTTGCATCTCTATTGGCTAAAGGGAGAAACTACTAGACTCAAACTAAAAGCATTGAATGAGTTTTAAAATTATAATGGATGGATTACAAAGATAATGGTTATCCTATATTTCCTTTCTTGAAAAATAGACTGCAATTGTAAGTTTAGAAGATAGATTGCAACTATAAGTTGGCTCTTATTCATTATTATATAAGCACCTAGTCAGTATATCATTCCTTTGGTACTTGGATTGTGTAAAGTTTCATATAATTGAAGAAAAATTATTGTGTATTCTCTGTATATCTACTTTGGATAAGATTGTATGGGTTTTAAACTAGAGGCTTTTATAATTCTTCCTTCTTTTGTGACATTGATTTGTGTTTCTAATATAGTTTTTCTATCATAGTTGTGTCTAGTGAAACCATAAATATCTTTAGAATATGATATCATCTTTATCTCAAAGATATTGAAAAACCTAGCTGGGTTAGGTACATAAGGATGTAAGTAATCAATCTATGAACTATTTTCCTAAGTTACAATGTGATTTGTTGAAAGGATGTCAGCATAGGAGTAACCAATATTTTAAACTATAGTTATTGACAGTTAGGGAAATTTGATAAATAGAATATGATGGATGACTTTGTTTCACACCTAGTAGCTATGAATTCAATTTCATTTCAGTTTGAGTTTTCCACCAAACTAGGTATGGTTTTTTTTGTTAAATTTTCCTATGATTAAGAAATGTAGAGAGAATAGAGTATACAAATCATTGCGAGGAGAAATAAAATAATTAAAAACTATTAACAAAATAGAATTTCTTTCCCAAGAATGTGAGGTTTTTACTATTGAGTAGTAAAAATAGAAGAGAAAAATATTTACATTGCAAACAAAATTAAAGAGGAATTTCATTATAATCATTTGATACATTATATCCAATACATTGGCTTTTTAAAGCCATTATTTTCTTGTAAACAACCACTCCAAATTCCCTTATGGGAATAACTCCCTAAAACTAACAATTAACTATTAAATAATTTATTAAATGTAAACTTTAATTCCTAACAACCCTCCTCTTAAAGTTTACGTAATAGAAAAAAAATAAAAAAATAAAAAGTGTAAACCTTAAATTCCTAACATATCCCCCCTTAAGGTTTATGCGAGAAGCTACCTCAAGATGATAGATGTCCTCCTGCCTTCATTTCCTCCTACCCCTATTTCCACCTTTTTAATTCTTAAAGAACATATAAATCTTCATTGTATTGATCACATAATGCAATATTTTAACTTTCTCCCTCTGTTTCAGTACAAATTAAAGAATTATCTATTTTAAACTTTTCACCAATAAGATCTATAACATGTGTTGAATACAATTCACTTAAATGTGTCCTCTATGGTTACAATATAAGCATTTATTATTATTCTTTCTTGTTGAAGCATTAGGTTTCTTTTGTACAAAGAAATCTTATTCGACAAAAGTTGAGTGAGTTTAGAGACTCTTTTATCTTCATAAATTAAATGAGATATCACATTCCCTAATTTGGGGTGTCGATTCAATTTTTTGAATGTAAACACAATATTTTCAAAACTTGAAGGTATACAATCTAATAAAATAGCTTTGGCATCATCATCATCATCAAATGTACATATTATTCCAACAAGTTGATTGAGAAGAGAATGAAATGTATTAATATGTTGAACAATACTATCACCCTCATCCATTTTTAAACCGAATTTTTTTTGCTTCATTTTCATTTTATAACTTGAAGCCTATGAACCAAATAAAGAATTAAGGATCTCTCATATTTGGTTAGAGGCTTTTGTCAAATCAATATGATGTAAATATACATCAAATAATCCAAGACCAATCATTGCTATCGATTTATGATTTTTTACTATCAAATTTAATGCTTCATCTACACCTTATGGGTTTTTAATAATTCAACACCCTCAAACTTTAAAATAATATATGTTTTCTCCATTTTATTTAACATAAACTAATATTAACTTTCCTTTTTTTTTGGAACAAGAAAGAGGCTATTAATACTTGACATACTTGATTTTGATGAAACAAACTTCTATCAAATGAAATCCCCAACTCTATTTTCCACATGCCATATTTTTGAATACTTTCTACAGGCAGAAGACATTTACAACATCAACAATAAATGGTTTCAATGTGAAATATAAAAAATGAATACTCTTGATTTAGACACCCCTTCTATTGTAGATTTAATGCCTCTTTAAAAAACATATTTCAATTATCAAAAAATGCACAAGCCTCAAAAAATGGTGGCAACCAACAAACATTCAACAATTAGCGACAAAAAATTACATTTATTTTTTTCAATCCATCTTTCCATTATTTTTTAAATTTTAGCATCAAAAATAGATATAGATAGTTCAACACAATATTCAATAATAAATTCAATATGATCACCAAATCTTCAATTCCATTTCAATTCTTATGCATCCTGTGCAGCTTATTCATAGCCTATCGTCATTTTTTCTCTGAGCAATAAAAATAGAAGAGAAAAATATTTACATTGCAAAAAAGTTAAAGAGGAATTTTATTATAATCATTCGACACATTACGTCCAATATAGTGGATTTCTAAAGCCAATATTTTCCTGTGAGCAACCACTCTAAATTACCTTACAAGAATAACTCCCTAAAACAAACAACTAACTATTAACTAATTTATTAAATGTAAACTTTAATTTCCTAACAGTTTGCAACAAAAACCTTCAAGAAGTAGTTCATGGTATGGAGGTACAACATATAGCAACATCAGGGTATGATGGAATTCAAATTTCAAGAATATAAATATAAAAAATAATAAAATGGTGACATATTATAATGAAAAAATTCCTCGTGGAGATCGAATGATGAAATTTGAAAGATCTATTAAAAGACTTAATTTTTTGAAACAAAATGAACAATGAAATATATTAATATATATAATGAAATTTGAAAGAGAATTAAAGGTAGAGAGAAATGAGTGATTTTGTAGGAAAAATAATAATATTTTAAAAAACTTAGTTTAGTAAATGAATAGTTGAAAAATGGATGTGTTATAGTTTTAGACACGAAACACCACTTTTTTCGAACAAACATTCAAGGATTCCCTAGAGATCTCAACCCAAGAGTGCAATAAAGGTAAGAGATCTACTAAGGGACTGTCCTTGGGGCCTCAAGTAAAATAATTAGAGGTTCACCACCAAGTAATAACTTGGAAAAGAAAATGAAATGCTTAACTCTAATTTGATGCAATGACCTACAAAATGACCTAGAAAATTGTGTAAAACAAAATAGAAAGTTGCAAAATAGAATGTGTACAAGTAGAAACTTGTAGAGAATTGAATGGAGACTAGAATTTCTACAAATCCTAAAATTTTGGCCTATTGGGACTCATTCGCTATTTTGGGTGAATCAATCCCAAATTAGGGTTTTTGCATAGGAAAAGGTTTCTAGAAAATGGGTATCCAAATCTGCAAAAAATATCTTAAAAGAACGTATAGTGGGACTCATTCACCACTTGTGGTGAATGAGTGTAGTTTGGATTTTCTTGAACTTCAAGGTTTTGAATCTAGTCTTCACTATTTTCTCTTTCTATTGCTCTTCGTTTCCAAATCTAAAACTTTGATTTTGGGGTTGTAGGTAACCTTTTAGTGAGGATTATGACCTTGCAAATGGTGAGATGACTCCAACAAGATCGTAACCTAATCTTCAATCATCCTTCAAGCTCCAATATGTTGGAAGATGAATTACTCTGAGAGGCGGGGGGGTTAATCAAAGTAATGTGAAAATTTGACTTTTAAATCTTGAAATGCACAATGAATGATGACTTAGAAAACAACCAACAAAGAACCTTTAAACAAAATGATTGTCTTGAGTAACTTTATAAAGAACTATCAAAGCATAATATAAATTGTTCATATAAAAGTGATTGAAAAATTCTCTATATAATGCTTTAGATTCAAAATTTATGAAAGAATTGGCATTCTTGCATAACAAATTTAACAACATATTGTCATGATAGTTTGAACTCTTTACTTTGAAACCTTTCAAAAAGAAACATAAACATGTATCAAAGCATTGCATGAAATTCTTTTGACATATGAAAAAAATGAATGACTGACATCAACAACTTTATGCAACTGATGACAATATTCTAATTAAGCAAATAAACCATTCACACATAGAAACATCACATAACACCAAAAATTTATCCTTAGTGGAAAACCCTCATGGGGAATAAAAACCACTCAGAAAATCTTTCCATTATTCACTTAGAGCACCAACTCTTTATAGTTCAGGAGCACCAACTCCACTGAAATTCTAAATGACCAACATCAGTAGGAGCACCAACTCCTTTACAAAGTTTCTCAATAACTATGCAAACTGTCAGGACCTTATAACTGCATTATTTTTACAATTACAAAATCTCAATAGAGTAAATATAAAAGATATACAATAATTTCGATTATAATATGTATTGACTATGAGAGTACCAAAATAATCACACTAAAATTTTGAATGCTATCTTTGTTTTTGAACCAGAGAAATAAAAAAATTTAAGCTCTCATCTATGTCTTTTGAATACAAGAATATTTCTATTAGAAACCCTTATTCTTTTTCACAAAAAACTCAGTTATTTCATTCCAACCTTGTATCTTTTTAATAGCTAAAAAATACAATGCTTTTATAGACTAGAATATTAAAACCTTATTCACATTTTGTAAACCCTTTATTCCAAAATTTTGAAACCCTCGAGTTAACTAGGGTTTATCAAAAATGCAAAATGAATTTGAACAAAATCTATCTATTCTCATTTCAAAGTAACTAAATCAAAAACAAATGCAAGTGAAATCATTTTACCTTTTCACTTTCGATGAAGGAAAAACTTATCAACATTTACTTCGAAGAACCAAAAAATTGTGCAGATATTACCTTATTATGGTGGCCAAAAAATGAAAAAAATCTCACAAAATCTTCCTTCTTTACTTCTGCTTTCAACTATAAGTCAATAATTCTTCTTTCTACACTATCCATCATACTGCTAGCTCAAGCAAAAAACCATCATTGAAGATTCAATAACTATCAATGTAAACATGCATGGTGGTTAGCGTTTGTCTTTAGAACAAAACGAAAATGGCAAAATGATTTTTCCCTATCTTCTTTGCTATCAAAGCTTTTGAGAACTTCACTTCATTTTGTAATCATTTGAAGTCCATGTGATACAAATATTTCAACTAATACCTTTATTATTGTTGTTGACCTTTATAATTGTTGTCAATACATGAGTCACTATCCACATGACCCATCTACTATACAAAGCCATAATGCATTTTGACCAACAATAGACATTTCAAGATAACCAAGGGTCACAAAAATATGCCATATAAATAATACTTGACAAAACTATCACAGATGCCAAAATAATGTGAGAAGTAAATATATCACAAATGGCTTATGTAAAGCTATTAATTAAAATTTCAAGGAATGAACCATGCAACCTATCACAATTAAAATGTGTGCCATTTATTCAACCTGAACCAAAGAACCTGTAGCATGATCATCAACTGAGCCTTGCAAGATCTTGAAATCATACTATGATCAATGATGTATCACTTGAAATTTTTTTCAAACAACCATATATCACTGAAACCTGAACATACATGCCAAACAACATGTATGAAATAATAACCTCATGTGATATATATATCTGCTACACATGAATCCAACATGATTAGTACCACAAAACAAAATGGAAATTAAACCATCCAAATAACTATCCACAAAGTACTGAATACAACAATAACCAAGTGCACCAAGTACCATAATGGCAATGCCAAAACAAGTGACAATAAATCAGTTTTGACATCAAGGACAAATATGCCACAAAGAGAAAGTCAACATAATAAACCCAAATCAGCAATCACACATGTAAAGAGGATAAAACTTGTTGATTGTTAGTGAATAGGGGTTTTCCTTGGTCAAACCCATTTTAGGTAATTAAATCAAATGATGAAATAATGAAATTAAGCATGAAACATAAAATATAGGGTATGAAACATGAACAATGATACCTTGAATGATTTTTTTAAATGATGTCTTATAAATCTACAACTTAACATGAAATGGCCATGAAGGATGTAGATCGTGATCTTGAAAATAGGTGTAGAATAATGCTTGATATTAGATCTTCAATGCTACATCACAACCCTTGCTCAATAACATGCTTGATGATTGATAATCTTTGACATGATGATAGATCTTGAATTTCTACAACAATTGATGAAGAGTCTTCCTATGAATGACTTAGAAATGACCTTGAATGTTATCTTGATGATCTTGTAAAATCTTGGAATGCTTAACTCTTGAGTGCTTGACTTGATGACATGAATTCTTGTGTGAAATAATTATTTGAAAGCTTTTTATATAGGGAATCCATTCAAATGGTCATTTATTAGATCCCAAAGGCCAACATTGAAGAAATTGGAACTTAAAACCTCTAAAATAGGCCAAATGTGAATCATTCACCATCTATGGTGAATGGATCCCACCAAGATGGGACTCATTCACCCAAAGTGGCGAATGGGTCCCACAGGCCCTATTTTGATTGCTAAAGTGTCAGGGAGTGTGTAAATTAAGCTTATTTGTTGATCTTGTCAGGTTTTTGATTAAAATATGCCTTGGAATGGATAATATGGGGTTATAGGGGCCTATTAATGATGATATAAAGGTCATAAATTCTTGTGAGCCAAAAATCCAATTTGAAAGTGTAAATAAATACATTTTACAACATTATATTAAGGAAAATTTGAGTCTATTTAGCTTAAATGGACCTAAATCCTATGTCAATGTGTAAAACACATTACAATACTAGATTAGGTGCACTTAATTTACAAGCCTTCTAAATTTAATGTGAAGGTGTCAATAAATACATTTTACAACATTAAATTAGGAAAACGCTAAGCCAATTTAGTTTAAAAAGGGCCCAAGACCCAATGTGGATGTATACAACACATCACAACACTACATCAAGGCGATATCAAGTCCAATTTATCATTAATTATTCCTAAATTAAGTGTGAAAATGTCCATGATGAAATTTTTTGACACTACATTTATCCCCCACTTTAGTGAGAGGATGAACTTGCTTCAAACTCACACTAAATTAGATATTTGAGAGGGATCCAATTGAACCAATGAAGATGGTATAGGACAATAAAAATCAAGGAGGTAACCAAGCCCCCATGATCCAAGACCCTACATCAAACTAACATAAGAAAAAAATGACAAGCCTAGGGTATGTAATATGTAGCATCAAGATACACAAGCATGCAATGCCAATAACTAAAGGAAGAAAGAAAAAAAAAGGAACAAGAAAAAATAAAAAAGAGGTGGATCAAGCTTCGATTGTCTTTCCAACATGATGTGGATTAGATCTAAGTTGTTTGTCGAAAGATGAACGCTCACTCTAAGGAAACAAAAATTTTGGTTGTCTATTGGGTGGGTATCTAAAGAGGTGAGACACATACACATCTCGTCGGTATTCGCTCACACAACTCGAGTGGCTATGGGGAAAGTCATGCCTCGATTGTGCTTCCTACTCAAACCATACCAAAATTTATACCTCCTGATAACTTTAATAAGGAACCATGCAAAAAATGAACTTTGAGCTTCATGAGACAAGAAAAACTCTGTATGCTTGAAACTCATAAACAAAAAAGATGGCTCCACAGGCATACAAGGTGTGTTATGCAAGGTGGCCATATAACTGATGTTGTAAATGTGAGATAGTGTAAGGTATGTTCAAAGGGATTTTTATTAGTTTGTGCAAGGTCCCTTCTTAGGGGACACCATGCCTAATGTATCCAAGAGAGGACAAGTAAAAACAAATCATGCTCTCAGAGGAAATCAAACCCAATGACACCAACAAGAAAAGGACACATAACAAGAAAAAAAAATTCAAATTGAAACATGAGTGTCGATGTATTCCCCCACTTTAAATCAGTTGCTAACACCATTGCTATGAGCAATTGCTTTAAAGTAAAAGAAGACATGAGATGTTATTTAGAAAGCCCCATGCCAAGTCATTTTTTTTGAATCGAACTACACCATGAATAAGTATGTGGCATGTGAGTTAAGGCATGTTGTCCATATCCTAAGCTTGCTCTTATATTTACATGAAAGGAGATAAATTGTCTCAACCAACAATTTTCTGGTTGGATTCTATAAGCTTCTCTTGCACTCTTAGAATCTTCCACCTAAAAGAAGAGAGATAGAATAACCTAAAAAATTGAAGTGTTTCATTCAAATAGAGGATTGTATGATGTGAATATGATTAAATGCAATGTTGTAAATGGAATTAACTAATGAAATTGATTGACTATTGATACAAAACCTATGAAATAAGCAATGTTTGAAAACATAGTGAGATATGAAAGGATGAACTAAAACATGAATGAATGCAAAAAAAATTTGAAAGAAAGATGAAAAAAGTGCACCTAGGAAATAAATGATAAATTAGGGATGATCTAAATGCTAGCAAAAATCAATAAAAATCACCAGTGGGACTCATTCACCACTGATGACAAATTAGTCCTGTTGCTGGCAAAAACACCTAAAAACTAGTTTCTGACTGTTACGAACTAGAATCTGACATATTCTACTTTTTTAGGCTTAAGGTGGGACTCATTCACCACTAATGGAGAATCAGTCCTCCCACAAGATTTTCTTAAATAAAAGGTCAATTTTGTAGCTCCAGATTTGCACTTGTCTTCTTGTTGGGTTGATGGAGTCAAATTTGTACAAAATAGACTGTAGGTTGTCTCGAAGCTTGAAATAGGGTTGATTTCTCTTGAAACAATTTTTTGACTTGTTGACCACCTTTCAACAGCTAATTGCTTGATAAATCTACATACAAAAGTCTGCAGACATACATCCAAGAGGGGAAAAAGGGTTAAGGGTTAGAGTATAGGGATTTGTCTTGGTCAAATCCCACTTTGGTAATCAAACCCTTAATGAAGAAATGAAATGAAAGGAACAAGGAAAGATGAATAAACAACATGCAAATGTCCTAAACTCACCACCACCTTGTTGAAGAAATCTAAAGATATATCACTGGTTGCTCCAAGATGCTTGATTGATGCTTGATTGAATGATGAAAAGTCCTTGAATGCTAATTGATGTTTAGTGAATGCAAGTGAATGAGGAGAAAAACACTTATTTATACACTTTTGTGCCCTAATAACCCAATGATACCTCATCACAGGTTGACATAAGGTAATTTTGAATAAAAAAAAAATGAAAATTTGACTTATTTTGATTTTGGAGCCAAGAGGGACTCATTCACCACCCATGGAAAATGGGTCCCATCTTGGGTTTGAAAGTGGGTGTCGGAAATTAAGTCACATTTAATGTTGTTTGTCTAGATTACATTCAAAAATATACTTAATTAAGCCTTATGAGTGCATAAAGGGGTCAGATAAAGCATAAGAAAGGTGTAATAGTGAAATTAAGCCTAGAAAAGTGTGAAATCTTGTAACAAGACTTTACAACACTTCAAAATAGGACTTAACAAGTGATGAAAAGGTGATTTTTAGGTGAATTATAATGAAAAGGGTCAACAAGTGTAGAAATGTGTTACAACACTTTGCAACACCTTCACAAGATGCCATCAGTTGAATTTTAAGGACTTGATGTGAATGCATAAGTTATATTGCATCATTAAATAAAATAAAAATAGACCAAGCATCATGAGAGAAAGACCTAAAAGACCATGAAAATTTCAATGATCCATTTTTCTATGGTACATGTATCCCCCACTTTAGTGAGAGGATGAACTTGCTTCAAACTCACACTAAAGTAGCCATGCACATCAAGGAGGTTCAAATGCACTTATGTTAGCAAGATGGAATGAAAACGATCAAGAGGGATGATCAAGCCACAAGGATAAAGATCCCATGGAAAACTAAACATAAGAACAAAGGAACACATAATGTGACATTGAAGAAAAAAAGGGATAATCAGATCAAGCTTCGATCATCTATCCAACTAGTTGTGGATTAGATCTAGGCTGTTTGTGAGAAAAAGATAATGTAGATAACTTCAGGGTGATAGAAATCATGGCAGTTTGCTGGGTGAGAAGACCCAAAAGGTGAGAAACATACGCTAGTTGGCATGCACTCACAAAGACATAGGTGGCTATGGGGAAAGTTGTGTCACAGAATGGGCTTCCCGCTCAACCATATTAAAGTTATATCTCCTAATAACTTTAACAAGGTGCCACAAGGGAAAATGATCATTCATGCTTCATGAGACAAGAAAATATTTGTATTCTTACAACCCATGAACAAAGAGCAAGGTACCACGGGCATGCAAGTTGTTTTATCCAAGGTGGGAAAAAAGAAAAATGTAAAAATGTAAAATGTAAAAGATGTTCAAAGGAGTCTTGTTAAGTTCATGCAAGGTTTGTCACTTGGGGAATATTGTGTCTAATGTCTCCAATAGAGGACTAATCAAAGAATAAAATATTCACAACTTATGGTATGCAATGCATCCCATCAGGCCACCAAGAGGAATGTAACATGCTAATATAGATAAAAATTATAAAGGAAATCACACCCAACGTCATCCACAAAGTGAAAAAAACATCGTATAAAGTGACAAGGCTATGCTAGGAACCAAGAATGCAAATGTATTCCCCCCACTTTAAAGGAATTGCTACACACCATTTTGTAAGAAATTACTTTAAAGTAGCAAAGGAAAAATGAAAAAAGAAAAAAAGACATGAGAGCCCACTTGGAAAGCCCCTATTCTAAGTCATATGTTTCTAAGTTAGGCTGCATCATATGAACAAAAAAGAAAAAAAAGAAAAGGAGGGTGACCCCAAAAAGGAACACACCAAACACATAAGGGATCTATGGATTTGGGGTCAGTATGTTTGTTGCTGCAATGTTTTTATTAAAGAGCTCAGAACTATCATCATTCCCTAAATACACATAGAACTGGAAGAATGACACAAACAGAGTGAAAACAAAGGAAAAACAAAGTCCGTTTTGGGTCATCATGGAAGATACATTGTAGTCTCAATGCTTTGCATTGTCGCAAAAAGGTGAAAAAAAAGGAAAATATTTTGGGTCAAAATGAAGACATTGTGGTCTCAATTCCTTGCATCATCCCAAAATGGAAAACACAAGAAAAGATAAAAAAGGAAAAGGAAAAGGGACCTTTTGGGTAAAAATGGAAGATACATAGAGCATCTCAGTGCTTTGCGTCATCCCCAAAAGGAGAACACAAAACAAAAGTGGAAAAGGAAATGAAAAATGTATGACATATATAAGAATAGAGGCACAAATAGAAGAATTGCACAAATAAAGAGAGAAAATAAAATGCACGTTACAGAGCAACATGGTATGCACATGAAATAAAAACACAAATATAAAAGGAGCGAGTAATGAAAATCCAAGTCAACCATTAACAAATTTTTTGAGTATACAATCTCAAGTAATATAAGTGGAAGATGAATAATGTAGGTAAGAGACAAAGGAAAATGCATTACAAGGACAAGGCTAACAACTTCTTGCTCCCATGGAGTGTAGGGTAATAATGAGCCGAGTTGGGTGATGTGAAGGGATCATGCAATAGTGAGAATAAAAAATTCTACAATAATGGCATGAAGAGAGGATTTTGGTTTAAGAGATGATAGGAAAGTAGTTGGTATTAGTGAAGTGATACTTGTCTAGTATGTCCTTCAATGTCTGATATTCTTTGGTTCGATGTCCAAGAACACAATGATATTTGCAATATCGTATGTTAGAATCTTTAGGATGGATGACCAACCTATTCATAGGTGGTAAGAGTATAAGGCCTTTGTTTAAAAGAAATTGAAGTCTCCTTTCACATTCGAGTGGAGGATCAGTAGGAAACTTGAATTTTTTCAATTTGTAAGGTTTTTTTCATTTTCTAGACTCTCCTTTTTCATGAATGGAAGGAGGAAGAGGACCCATGGGGATCCTAGCATCCTTGGAATGAGAATTAGGTAATGGTTATTCTCGTGGAAGGAGAAAATTTAAGTCAGGAGGATAATCAAAGATCATTGTACCATCATTGTGAAGTCTCCAATATTCAAAAGGAGGCTTATTAGTATGAGGAGGATCTTGATATCCTAGTCCTATTTTGTTTCCTCTTGTTGGTCTTTGTTCAAGAAGTTGATGAATTTTATGCTTATTTGTTATGTCGCAACCTTGTTTACTTAGGATAGTAAATACTTTTCCACATGTTTTTTCAAGGTTGATGGGAGTATTTGTAACTTGGTTATCATAAAATGGTTGATGGTATGTGTAGGATCATCATGGAAAAAATAGGCCCTTAAGTGGCAAAAACTTCAAAAAAATTAGAGTTAGGAAACTTGACGTAAAAATTTGAATAATTTATCTATATTATTTCAAAAATATGTAAGAATAGAATCTATAGAAAATTGAATGTAGTTTCTAAACTACTATGTTTTTTTTAAAAAAAGTCTATTTCCAAGTGAAATTTGAAATTTCAATGCAGTAGTACTTAAATTTCAAGAAAAAATAAGTAGGTGTTTGCCTAACCACTCTAACCACAATAAAATGATAATATTTTTTTATAATATTTTAGAAATAAGTAGAGGACTCATGTCCGGATGTGATGCATTTCTTTTGTAATTGTTTCCAAGTAAATAATTAATTATGAATTTTTTATTAAATTTTAAAAAATATAAAAAACTCGTATGTTTGACCACCTTAACTTGGTCAAAACTTCATGAAATCCATTTTTCTTTTTTTAATCCTATAGTATGCAAAGCATAGAATGTGACACATGTTTTGGATTCAAAAAATGTGACACTGTTTGAAAGCTATAGATGTTTTTCAATCAGCTTATCAATAAGGACTTTAATCATAATTCAAATAGAAAAATGAATAATAATAATTTATTAAATTCAAATTAAAGCATAATTTATATTGGTGGAAAGTTGAGATTCTCCTTTAAAAACCCTTTTTTTTCATCAATTTTGCATTAAAAAATAGTCATTAGCCACATACCCATCATATTGACACTTTTTTGCCCATCATGATCCTGCACATACCCTTGAGAATGTGTTTTTTTAGAGGAACTAGTTCCACCTAAGAGAGGTAACTTAGGTCCTTCATTGGTTTCAGGATGTAGGTATCCAAAGTGATTAGGAGGTGCAACTGTAGGAAGGTCTTGTAACTTCATGGATGGATAAAAGGTTGCATTGGCTTCAAGGTTATCAAGACATTTATTTAAGATTTTTTCATGCTATCACCATCTTCTCCAATGATTTCTACATTGCAAGGAGGAAAATCATGAGAGTTGAAGGAGCATGAGGAAGCTCAAGGTCATTAGGATCATAGCCAAAGGAAAAATTAGACATGTCTACTAAGGATTTCAATGAATTCCAAAACTTGTTAAAAAGAAAACGCCATGATGAGAATGAATGCAAGGAAACTAAGATGCAAGAAATATAAGAAAATAAAGAATTTGGCAAGTTTAACAGAAAGTAACTACAAAAAATTGTAATGCAGGAAATATTTCGAAAATGCCTGAAAATGCAGTTTAAAATGTGTAGGTGGACTAATTCATCCAGGCTAGCGAATGAGTCTAGGTATGATATGTTTTTATGTTTTTCAAAAAAATTAAATTGATTTCAATGATTTTCACATGCAAAATGAGAATAAAAATGAAAATTTTCAGTTTTTTAATGATATGATGTGCAAAAATGCTAAATGAGTCTTTCACTAATGCAATTTGAGAAACTCTAGGATGCAAAAACAAAACAATAACCTAATTGAATGTTGATGTAAATGAAACCTATAATGCAAGATGCAAAAGGTAAAGTGTTCTATATGCAATTTCACCAAAATGCCAACAATTTTGTGGTTGGATTATATAGGCTTTTCTTGAACTCTTAAGATCTTCCACCTAAAAGGAGAGAGATAGAATAACCTACAAAATTGAAGTGGTTCATTCAAATAGAGGATTGTATGATGTGAATATGACTAAATTAAATGTTGTAAATGCAACTAACTAGTGAAATTGATTGACTATTGATGCAAAACCTATGAAATATGTAATGTTTGAAAACACAGTGAGATATGCAATAATGATCTAAAATATGAATGAATGCAAAATAGAATTGGAAGAAGGCTAAAAAGAGTGCACTTGGGAAATGAATGGTGAATCTGGGATGATCTGAATGCTGGTAGAAATCAATGAAAGTCACCAATAGGACTCATTCACCACTGATGGTGAATTAGTCTCGTTGCTAGCAAAAACACCTGAAAGCTAGTTTTCAACTATCGGGAACTAGAATCTGACATAATCTACTTTTTCAACCTTAAGGTGGGCCTCATTTTCCACTAATGGAGAATCATCCTCTCTCAAAATTCTATGAGTTCAAAGATCAATTCTGTAGCTCTAGAATTGCACTTGTCTTCTTATTGGGTTGACAGATTCAAATCTATAGAAAAGGGACTATAGGTTGTCTCCAAGCTTGAAATAGGGTTGATTTGACTTGGAAAACTTTTTTGAAATTTTGACCACCTTTAAACACCTAATTTCTTGATAAATTTACATATAAAAGTCTACAAACACACATGCAAGATGGGAAAAATGGTTAAGGGTTAGTGTATAGGGATTTTCCTTGGTCAAATCCCACTTTGGTAATCAAAACCTTAATGAAGAAATGAAATGAAATGAACAAGGAAAGATGAATAAACTACATGCAAATGTCCTAAAATCACCACCACCTTGTTGAAGAAATATGAAGATATATTAATGGTCACTCCAAGATGCTTTAGATATGCTTGATTGAATGATGCAAAGTGCTCAAATGCTAATTGATGTTTATTGAATGCAAATGAATGAGGAGATTGGGAGATGTAAAATGAGGAGAAAAACACTTATTTATACACTCTTGTGCCCTAATAACCAAATGATACCTCATCACAAGCCAACATAAGGCTATTTTTAATAAAAACCCAAAAGAAAATTTGAATTATTTTGAATTTGGAGCCAAGAGGGACTCATTCACTACCCATGGTGAATTGGTCCCACCTTGGGATTGAAAGTGGGTGTCGGGAATGAAGTCACATTTAATTTTATTTGTTGGGCTTACATTCACAAATACACTTAGTTAAGACTTATGAGTGCATAAAGAGGTCAAATAAAGCATAAGAAAGGTGTAAATAGTGAAATTTAGCCTAGAAATGTATTAAATCTTGTTACAAGACTCTACATCACTTCAAAATAGGACTTGAAAAGTGATGAAAAGGTTATTTTTAGGTGAATTATGATGAAAAGAGTTTAGAAAAGTGTAGAAATTTGTTACAACACTTCACAACACCTTCACAAGATGCCATAATTTAAATTTTAAGGACCTAATTTGAATGCACAAGTTACATTGCAAGATTAAATCAAAGAAAAATAGACCAAGCATCATGAGAGAAAGACCTAAAAGACCATGAAAATTTCAATGATATATTTTTCTATGGTACATTTCCAAAAGAGACAATGACAAGGTTTTCTAACCCCTTACACCCACTTAGTATAGGACAAGGATGAGAAAAATAGAATGAATGTAAGTATTAGTTAGAGGAATTAGGTATGTCAACACTAGGAAGAGCACTAAGTTATTACACTATTGAATTTTTCCACTTGGATCTGCGCATTCATTAGTAGAATGACCATGAAATCTATGATGTGCTCAAAATGAAAAATTGTAGTTGGAGAGAGGGATATCAAACAATCTTGGAGTAGTCTCGATAAGATACCTTCTTGATCATTGGTAGAGGATTTTATATTATTTTTCAACAAAGATGTCATACACACACTAAATGATAAGGATTTAGATGAAAATGGAGATAAGGGAGGTAAACCTAGATCTTTCTTGAAAGAGTATGGTGTGTTGGTTTGCTTTGTGTGTTCATTATATCCATGTGGAGGAGGGAGATCATATCCAATACCATAACAATCCTCCAAGTTAGATGAAGGGGATTTATGCTTCGTAGAAGGATTTGTTTCTTCATGAGAACAAAAATCCTCTTTAAAGTTATGCATCGTCCCCTCACGAGGGATGGGAGTTAGATAGCCCCCATCACTAACATGGGGTAATGTTGTTGACATAGAGCCAAGCTAAACATATGAAAGACAAGGTTGTTTTGGTTTAGGTTGTGAGATCTCGCACTCTCCTATAAGGGTAGGTATAAAACCCCAATCATCATTAGAACTTGTATCTAAAAAAGAATCATTGGTAATTGACTCTTGATTTTGACGGTGAGATTTTGGATTCTTTATTGAAAGAAGGTGTAAAATATAATGACCCCCAATGATCACTAAAGAGATTTTTTGTAGGTGAAGGATTAGCATCAACTTGTATAATTTCAACTTTTGTTCTTGGAAATAAAGTATTAGGGGAGTTGGAAATGTTGTGATTGTATGATTCACAGTTTCATTCATCTGCTTCAATCTTGTATATCTTGGTGTTGTATTCAAATTTCATTGCACGATGAATATTAGATGGGACTCCTTTCATAGCATCAATGCATGGTCTCCATAGGAGATGGTATGAAAGTGGTCCTTGCATGATACAGATAGAGGAGGGAAACACGATAGGTTTGACCTCAATAGGTAATGTGATCATTCCTAATGGTTGCCTATTAAGATTGTTAGAGCCACATATATGATCATCATTAAGTTAAATAATACTCTTATCCACATCAATTTTTCCTAAAAAGTCGATGCTACAAACACTAATTTCTGCTCCATTGTCTTTGAGAGTGCTCCTAACATTAGTTTCATTAATGGTCACATTTATCATCAAGCCTTCATGTTTTTTTCAATCTCAAGTGAGGGAAATTCATGTTTAGGGAATGTGATTTTTGACTATGTTACTTGCATGGGATAAAAGGAGGATGTTACACTATTTGATTTCATATAAGATTGTATTTACTCTTACTTTATTTGTAATATTTCTTGAAATGGATGCTTGTATGTGGGTGATAGTTGAATGAGTTGCCATACAGATACATTAGCGAGAGTCTTCTTAAGATCTTCAACACTAAGCACAATAAGTTGAGGCAATAGTGATGTTGCAGGAGTGACTATTTGAAAAATGGATGATTTATGATTTTTGACATAGAACACCACTTTTCTCCAACTAACATTCAAGAATGCCCTAGAGATCTCAACCGAAGAGTGAAATAAAAGTAAGAGATATGCTAAGGGACTATCTTAGGGGTTGAGAGTAAACTAGTGAGGGGTTCACCACTAAGTAAGAACTTGAAAAAAAATATGAAATGATTAACCCCAATTTGATGCAATGACCTACAAAATGACCTAGAAAAGTGTGTAAAACAAAATAGAAAGCTAAAAAATAGAATGTGTGCACCTGGAAACTTGTAGAGACTTGAATGGAGACTGGACTTTCTAAAAATCCTAAAATTTTGGCCTATTGGGACTCATTCGCCATTTTGGGTGAATCAATCCCATATTGGGGATTTTGAATAAGAACAAGTTTCTAGAAAATGGGTATCCAAATCTACAAAAATCTCTGAAAAACCTAGAATGGGACTCATTCACCAGTTTTGATGAATGAGTCTAGTTTGAATTTTCTAGAACTTGAAGGTTTGAATCTTGTCTTCACTTTATGTTGTTTTTGTTCCTATTCATTTTTTGATCTGAAACTCTAATTTTGGGGTTGTAGGTGACATTTTAGTGAGGATTATGACCTTGCAAATGGAGATACCACTCCAACAAGCTTGTAATCTAATCTTCAATGATCCATCAAGTTCCAATAAACCTAGATCTTCAATCACACATGTAAAGAAGAGAAAAATTGTTGATTGTTAGTGAATAGTGGTTTTCCTTGGTCAAACCCCTTTTAGGTAGTTAAACCATATGATGAAATAATATAATGAAGCAAGAAACATAAAACATAGGATATGAAACATGAAGAATGATACGTTGAATGATGTCTTGTAAATTATGTCTTATAAATCTGCAACTTAACATGAAATGGCCATGAAGGATGTAGACCTTGATCTTGACAATAGGTGTAGAACAATGCTTGAGCTTGGATCTTCAATGCTACACCACAAACCTATCTCAATAACATGCTTGATTCTTGATAATATTTGACATGATGATAGATCTTCAATTGTTACAACAATTGATGAAGAATATTCTTGTGAATGACTTAAAAATGACCTTGAATGCTATCTTGACGATCTTGTAAAGTCTTGGAATGCTTAACTCTTGAGTGAAATAATGATTTGAATGATTTTTTATATAGGTGATCCACTCAAATGAACATTTATTATATGCTAAAGGCCAACATAGAAGAAATTTGTACTTCAAACTAAATTTACCTCTAAAATAGGCCGAATGGGACTCATTCACCATGTGTGGTGAATAAATCCCACCAAGGTGGGAATCCTTCACCAAAAGTGGCAAATGGGTCCCACATGGCCTATTTTGGCTATTAAAGTGTCAGGGAGTGTGTAAATTAAGCTTATTTGTTGACCTTGTCATGTTTTTGATTAAAATATGCCTTGGGATGCATCAAATGGGGTCATAGGGGCCTATTAATCATGATATAAAGATCATAAATGTAAGGGAGCCCAAAATCCAATGTGAAAGTGTAAACAAATATAGTTTACAACTTTAAATTAAGGAAAAATTAAGTCTATTTTGTTTAAAAGGGCCCTAAATCATATGGGAATGTGTAAAACACATTACAACACTAGATTAGGTTCACTTAATTTACAAGACTTCTAAATTTAATGTGAAGGTGTCAATAAATACACTTTGCAAAAATAAATTAGGAAAAAGTTAAGTTAATTTATCTTGAAAAGGGCCCAAGACCCAATGTGGATGTATAAAACACATCACAACACTAGATCAAGGCAATATCAAGTCCAATTTTTCATTAATTATTTCCAAATTAAGTGTGAAAATTTCCACAATGACATTTTTCGACACTACAATAAATAATTTTTTTAATGCAATTCTTTTTTTCTTTTTTTTTTTGAAAAAGGGGCTAACTTTGAAATTGCGAGACTTGAAAGATTAAGTAAATAATTGATTTATTTATTATTTTTTAAGTATTATATGGCTTAAAAATTAAAATATATATGAGTTACTAATAAAGGTGAAAAGTTTAGGTAGCTCTGAAAATGTGTTGATTTTGAAGGAAGTTGAGAATAAATGTTCATATCATATTTTATATTTTTGATGAATATGGTGAAATTTCAAATATATTCTTAATAAATAAATCAATACTTTGAAGGAATGGAAAAATTTATGAATATATTTTAAAAAAATAATTGAGCATGTGGATAGAATTGTGATAGTTGATTTTTTTGGAAAAAATATACATTATAAAGCCCATACTACCACAATAAAATTTCATTTTCAAACTCTTCTCTTGTAAACAAAATGTTGCAAGTATGAGTCAGTTTTGTTGTGTTGTCATTGATGTCAACATAGCACATGATGCTGCAAGTCATGCATGTTTAGTTGAGATGTTGATGAGATTTTGTGAGTACATGGAGCTATCTTTATGGTGTTGCAGGTTGAGGAATATTGAAGATAGAGTTGTGTGTATGTTTAGAATGTGCTCTGGTTTGTGCTTTTCTTTTCTTCTATGTTGATCCTATGCTTGTGCGGATTTGAATTTTTGTTTATGGGCATTTTTTAGTGATATATCCTAGATTGTGGCTTTTGGTTTGATGGAGACTAAAATTTGTGTTCACTAATGTGTGAACTGGTTTGGAAAAGTTAGTTGTCTGTGGACTAGGAGAAATGTTTCTACTCCCCAGTCCTCTGTTGGTTTGTCTCAGATCTTGCAGATGTGGTTGAAGGTTTGTAATGATGTTTTTTTTCTTGCAAAGGTGCTGGTGCTTTGGGGCTCTAGAAGATAAGAGATTGTGTTATTGTGTGTGTCTATACAATCCAAATGGATTGGTGAGAGGTTTTATGAGTTTGAAAGTTGTTGCATTTTTTGCAGATAAATTTGAAGGAATATGCGATCTATTCAAGTGTACAGTGGAGTGTGTCATGTGGTCAACATGTTATCTTCTCATTAAGGAAGTGTGTACTTCCATGCTCATTTTTGTTTTCATTAGGTTTGGTTGACCTAGTGTTTACACTTCATCCAAAGGATTAAGTATCAATTGAGGAATCATGTGATTGATCTGAGACATTGTTTTGGGTCTTGGTTAAGTGTTAGTTTGGTCTTCTCTCATTCCTTTCCACCGCAGGAATGTTGAGTTGTAGACCAAATTTAAATTTATGAAATGAAGCATATCTAGCTAAGCTTGGAGAAAGTTTCTAATGTTGAAATGGTATAAATATAAGTCGAGATGTTATGGATTGTGGAATCAATAATTATACAAATTTGAGAAGCAAGATAGTGTGAAAGTGAATTGAGGTAGCAGTACTTTAATGTACCAAATTCTTGAAAGTAGTGAGCTAATAGTGTCTGCAATCTTCTAGTCAAGCTATAGATGTGTGTAATCTATTGTGGTGCATTTTTTTTTTGTATTTGTAGGTAGTGAGCCTCCTTCTAGATAGTGAGTCCTATCTTTAGGTAGTGAGCCTTGTATTCGGGTAGTGAGCCTCTTTGTAATTAGTTTTGGAATTACTTTATATTGTGAGCTAATCCTCACCATGGTTTTTACCTTAGTGAGTTTTCCATATAAATCTAGTGTTTCTTGTGTTTATATTGATTTATGTTATTTGCATTTCATTTTCATACTTAATATCAAAATAAAGTGGTTGTGAAGTTGATAAGTGGTTAAGTTTTGTGATTGAGTTTGGTGACAACTGATTCATTCCCCCTCTCAGTTGTCTTGTGCCTTTCAACAATTGGTATCAGAGCCTTGGTTCCTAGGAGAAGAGCTTAACCACTTGAGGTAGATCTGATGAAACACAAATTGGTGATCCCTATGTTTGATGGATATGAATACAATGACTAGAAAGTGTAGATGAGAACTTACATAATCTCTCTTGGTTACAAGACCTGGAAGGTTGTTGAGACAAAGCATGTTGCATTGGCTAGTGGTCCTTCTTTCGCTGATGAGATTTATTCCTATGAGTAAAATGAGAAAGCAAGGTATGCAATCTACAATGCTTTATCTAAGACACAACAAACAAAAGTTATTTGTTTAGGAATTGCCTATGAAGTTTGGAAAAAGTTGGAAGATATCTATGAAGGAAATGATAGAGTGAAATTATCAAAGAAGGCAATAGCTAAACATAGATATGAGAATTTGAAAATGGAAGAAGGTGAAGATATTGAAAGCTATTTTCAGAGAGTTGATATTGCAATGAATGAAGTTAAGAATCAAAGTGGTAATATAACTAATGAGGCTGTGATGGAGAAGATTTTGGTGACTCTACTAGAGAGTTATAGTGATAAGGTTTCAACTATTGAGGAAGTGTATGATCCTAAGAAGTTTGCTAGAGAACAACTATTTGGCACCTTGATTGCATTTGAGATGAGGAAGTTTGGAAAGAAAGAGGAGAAATCAAAATCAACCTTTAAAGCTACAAAAAAAGAGGATGATATAGATAGTAATAATTCAGAAGTTTTAGAAGAAAATTTTACAAGAAAGTTGAAGAAAGGTACTGGTAAATACAAAGATATGTTTCCTTTTAAATGTTTCAGTTGTGGAAATATTGGTCTGTATGCTTCAAGATGTCCAAATAGAGTTATACATAAGAACATAGCTAATAATAAAGACAAAAAGGATACTTGAAGTTAAATAAGTTGTATCATGTTAGAGAGGATGTTGGAATTTTTTATGATGAATCTGATTTTGAGGATAATGATGATGAATGCATGTTTCTATCCTTAGAAAATAAATCAGTGTTTGCTAACTCTTAGAAATGTGCAAGGGAAAGTGGTTCAGAGAACAAGAAGAAAGAGATGGAAGGTACTCTGGTTACTGCATTTCATGCTAGACAAGATGAAGACTATAGGGTGATTGATAATAGCTACTCTATTCAGATGATCGGAGATAAAAGTAAGTTTACTAAACTTAAAAATTATGATGGTATTTTAGTCATCTTTGGATATGATTTTGGAGAAAAGATTGTTGGGAAAGGAACAATTAGTTTTGATGGAAAAAAAAAGTAATGATGATGTCTATTATGTCAAGGGATTAAGGCATAATCTTTTCAGTTTTGGACAAATGTGTAAGAAAGGATTAAATCTTGTTTTTTAGGATAACACTTGTGAGATCAAAAAATGGTCTGGAACATTCATTGCTACAGGAAGAATATATGGAAACATTTATCAACTTAAGGGTGTTGATGGTCAGTTGCTTGTATCTCAAGTTAATGAAAATTTTCTACAACATCGGAGGATGGTACATGTAGACTTTGATAATATGATCAAGATCAGTTCAAGAGAGGTTGTCCAGGATCTTCCTAAAATCACAAATCCTACCAATACTATGTGCAGAGTGATCCCACAATAGTGGTTTACAATTTTTGGCCAAGGTGGACACTAAAATATATTTTTTTAACTAAATCTTTACTTTTGGGAACCTATAGTGGCTAAACCGTGAGGAACTTGAAGATGATGCAAACTAGAGTTTCGTGAAATTTTCTCTATAGATTATGAATATATTTTCTTCAAAAAAATTGGAATTAGATTGTACTTTTTCCATCTCCCTCTAAAACTAGTTTCTTTCAGAAAACAACATTTTAAAAAAGTGACGCTCACCGTATAATGCATAATTTTTTTCCATGAAGGATAAAATTCTAATTATTTCAAATTTACATTCATAACTCCGATATCTAGTGCTTCCACTTGGTTAGATAGTTTTTTATTGAATATTTTTTCGTTAAACAAGTTTTGAAGTCAAACCAATTATAATTCAGACATAGCACGACCGTATAATGCGTAAATTTTTTTGTATCTATCAAAATTCAAAAAAAATTCTTTGTTGGATCAAGGAATTCAACTTCTAGTGCACTCATATTTTTCAAAAAAAAAATTTGATAACCTATTATTTTTCCACGTGTAGAACAAAGAGCTTGATTTTCAGTGAAAAACCTACATTCACAAGAAATAAAAGATAAATATAATAATTAAATTAAATTTATTTAAAATTATACTTTTTGGGAAGCTTATAATAAGGAATACATACTTACAAAAGATAAATTCTAAATGAATTCATTTGATCCCCAAAAAAGTAAATCAAAAGTGGTTTTTTATCAGCATTGTGATAGGTGTAAAGGAGACTTCGTTATAGATATGGTTTAAAACTAGCGAGGTTATATCCAAGGGGGCTTGATTTAAGGTAGTTTGATCAAACCCTCCTTAATTTTAATGCTTTAAATGGAACTCTTTCAGTCTTAAATCATTATATTTTTTAAAAATATGTGATTTCAGCAAAAATCAGATCCTCCCAAAAATTGTAAACCAGCTTTGTGGGATAAAGGTACAGACGTTGTCACTTGGGAAAAAAAGATGCAGTTTTAAAGGAAAATAGAAAATAGCTACTAGAATGATGGAATTGGTTCATACTTGTATAACTGAAAATATGTTATACTTTGTGAATCCTTGCATGCAAGGATACTCAATAATGAGTCCTTGCAAATCAATTCACAACTCTCTATCCGAGAAGAGCAGGGATTGATATTGTGGCCCTCAGATTGACCCAGTTACCCCTGCAAATACAGTCTCGGAACGAGAGATTCAAAGAGGAGAAGCAAGAATGCCAATCTCCATGAATCTACCATTGTACCCAGTACAACAATGAAAACTAATCTAAATGGTTTGTAAATGCAATAAACTAAACTAATTTATTGAAATAAAATTAATCACCATGCAATGCCATAAATGAATTATTTGCAAATTAATCTACTATGAAGATTAAGCTAAAATGTAATATTAAACTATATGCTCTAAAATAAGATGCTTATATAATCAAACTAATGTAATCTCAAATGATAAAATTCAAATTTGCTTAACTACAGTCATAAAAATTCGTGATTCCTCCACGAAATGAGAATAGAGAGGATCATTTTATAGGAAAAAGTAATTGAAGGAAAATTCGGAGAAGCAGTAATGGGATAAATAGAAAATAGAAACAAATCTTGATTGGAATTCTTTTTTTTAGTTTATTTCCCTTTTAAGCGATTTGTTTCATTTTTTTCATCCTGAGATATTCTTGAGAGGATATTTCATTTTATTTTATTTTTGTTAAGATGATAATATCTCTTTTAATAAAATAAAATAAGATTATGTAATTTAGAAATGAATATTAATAAAATAAAAATAAAATTATTTAATTAAAAATAGATTTAATTAAATAGCATCATTTTATTTAAGTAATATTAACTTCGATTAAATAACATTATTTTATTTATTAAAAGGGATTTATTTCTTTTGATTAAATAAAATTAATGAAGCATTCAAACCTTAGGGAAAATTGAAACATTTGAAATAGTTATGAATTGATTAAGAAATTTGATTTGAAAATGTGACAATCATTGATTCAAAAAGTTGATGTTGACAAATTAAATAAATGGGGCCCAAAGTCTAGGTGACCATTTTAGGTTGCATACATTTGCCCCTCTTTGACTAATGTGAGGTCGACTCAGGATCACATGCGGTCAAAGAATGAAGTTGCAATGTGAGATCGATTTGGGATCACAAAACAACTTAGATGTGAGGTCGACTCGGGATCACATCTGGACAAACATAAACAAAAGGCCTTTGAACATGAGGTCGATTCGGGATCACATCCAAAGTGAGAGATAAGAATCTCAAGCAAGGTTGCCCCAAGAGAAGCAATTGATAAATTGATAAAGTTGAATCAAGGATTGAAGTTTGATAGGTACTGCCCCCTCGTGATCAAAATTGAAATGAGATAGAGGAGAAATAATAAATTGAAAAATTTGATCAAATCAAACAAAAGATAAGGTTCTTGATGTAAGATGAAAAATATAAGAATCACAGAACCCAGGTAGATCAGCAAGAAAATTATTCCCTAAGGTTGAATTAGAAGAAAAGAAGTGGGGTGAAATCTAATGGAAGATAGAAGTTTGGAAGAAATGGAAAGAAGTGGAGAGAAGGAAGAGAATCTGCCTCAGTGAGAAATTCATCAAAATCAATCAATGGCCCAAGATAAAGGGAATTTTGAGATTGAGATCACGAAGAAGATAAGGAAATGAAGCGTGATCACGGTTGATGAAAATCCACAAGAAAGATGAAGGAAACCCTCTCAAACCCATAATACAGCCTAAAAGTGCAAATTAACATGAAGTCTAAATAATGCAAGCTACATGAAAATGCAAAGGTGTACTTGCAATAGGGTAACATAGGTTTTTTGTGTGTTCATCATTCATTAGAGAATGTAAGAGAACTTATTTTCATCATTGGGCCATTATTACCGGACATCGGACAATCACACAATCATCACTAGTCACAAATGCAACTATGAAGATATGAATGTGATTTATATAAACTTGGAATGTGGAAAGATTCTAACATGAGCATCAAAGACATGAAGGTCAAGATGACTACAATGTTAGCTTACCCAATTTAATGTAGCAAAACCACGCTAGCATCAAGACATAAACGCCAGGATTACCATGAGAATGGTTGTGCAAAAACATTCAAGGATGATGCCATAAATCTCTTAAGTGTCAAGGAGACAACAAAGAGACAGCGAAGAGTTCAAGACTTCTTACCTAGCGGAAAGCAAATAAGAAACATGCCCCATGCCCCAAGTCCTCTAGCTATGCATCACGAGAGAGACTTATTAAGACAGGGCAGATCAACAAAAATCAATAAATTGACCTGAAAGAAAAGATCTTGGCATATCTCAAGCATTAAAGTGTTGCAATTAAAAATTTTAAATTATGTAGCGTCTTGAGTCCAGATGAGATCGAATGCTTGCTAGTAGGTAAGATCACATGACCGAACTGGATAAGACCAAACCGATAAGTGTTGAAAAACACACGATGTCAGGGGTGGTGTTGAAAAACACAATTGGGTTAGTGTTGAAAAACACCGTTTGCGAGGTGTCCTAAAGACAAGCATATCCAAGAGACCAAAGCTAACACAGTGATGCCCCTAGACAAAGACAAAGACCAATTCCAAACCAAGGCAATAAGGACAAGGCATGATGGAGAAAGGCTAAGTGTCGAGGATGCATGCTAAAAAATAGGGATGCAAAGGCCTCAAGTAGCGCCTGTTTCCAGGTTTTCACCACTTGGAAGAATTTTTTTTAGGATTATATGTATATATATATATATATATATTATTTTTACTATAAAATTTTGCTTTGTTTAAGTTTTCACCAAAGGCACTTTTTTTCTTTTCTTTTTGAATTTTTTTTCTTTTTCTTTTTGTATTTTTGACATCATATTTGAATTTTTTTGGATTTTTTGACAATATATCAATTTTTTTTTGTAATTTTTTCAGTACCATATATCAATTTTTTTGGAACTTTTTTCAGGGTCATAATTATATACAAAGGATGCCCCCAGACAGAACGAGCATCAAGGATAGAACTTCTTCAGGTGCAACACATTGATAGGCTCAGGGAGCTGCTCCCCCTCTTCAGTAGATAGTAGATATTTTTGCTTTTAGTGATGTGATGATGTAGGGTCCAAGCCAATTAGGTTCGAATTTTCCCTTCTGTTCTCGATTCTGTTGGTTCTTAGGATTCTCTCACAGGACAAGATCTCCTACTTGGAATTCTCTAGGGCGAACCTTTTTGTTGAAGGCTTTGGACATCCGCTTTTGATAGACCCTCATATGGTCAAATGATGCTTTACGCTTCTCATCAAGAAGTTCCAATTCTTGCAATCTCATGGCGTGATAGTCTTCATCTGTAACTAGACCTTTGAGAGAGACCCAAAGTGATGGAATCTCAACCTCTAAAGGTAACACTGCTTCAGCGCCGTATGTAAGGGCAAAAGGAGTAGCCCCAGTTGGAGTACGAATACTCGTTCTATAGGCCCACAGGGCTGGATTTATCTGTAGGTGCCAATCTCTACCATTCTTATGAACTGTTATGTGCAACATCTTGAGAATGGTTTTGTTTGAAGCCTCTGCCTGACCATTTCCTTGTGGGAAGTAAATGGAGGACCAATGTTGCTTTATCTTGAATCTTTGGTAGAGTTCTTTAAGGTCCTTGTTTTTGAACTGACCTCCATTGTCAGTGATGATCTCAGATGGCACTCCATATCGAGAGATGATATGGTTTAAAATAAATAAAGACACTATCTTGCCCGAGGCAATAGAAAGTGGAACAGCCTCCACCCATTTTGTGAAGTCGATTAGCGGTGATAATGAACTTATTCCCACGATAGGTTGGGATGATCTTTAACAAGGTCAAGTTCCATCGCTGAAATGGCGTTGAGATATAGAAGAATTGGCTCCCCTACGGGCATGTATCGAATGTCCATGTTTCGACATTTTCACAGACTTAGCAAATGCTACTGCATCTATCTGCATCGTAGGCCAATAGTACCCTGCTCTAAGCAACCTTCTAGCCATGGAAAGACCATTAGAATTTCCTCCACATATGCCCTCGTGGATGTCAACTAGTGCTTGATCAGATTCCTCCTTTTCTAAGCACCTAAGAAGTGTTCCATCTAGACCCCTCCTATACAAATCACCAGAGATGAGGGAATGGCGAGAGGCGTTGCGGATAAGGTTTCTTCTTTCAGATCGGTTAAATGTATCGGGGATGATGCCATCACAAAGATATGAGTAAATAGCACCATAGCGGGAGGATTCATGATTGACAAGGGTACAAATGACATGGCTTTCGGGTGAGTCAAATATGGATATCGTAGCTCTTCCACTAGGAATTCATATCTGAACTCATGTGTTTATCTAATTCTTGAAGTAAAGCAAAGGGGCGTGTAGCATCAAACACTTTGTTCTCAATACAAAGTTCTTGAGAAAGGTGACAAAAGTAAAATACCGTCTTAATGAATCAACCATTTTTTTGTAAGGTACCAACTTGTCATCTTTTGTTTGGTATTGTTCATTGACTTGGTTGATGATCAGCTGAGAATCCCCATAGATATGTAGTTCTATGATATTCCACTCTATGGCCATTTTTAATCCATTTGTCAAAGCCTCATACTCAGCTATGTTGTTTGTGCATGGAAAGAGTAACTTGTAAGATTTAGGAATAGTATACCCATGAGGAGAAACAAACAACACACGACTCCAAAACCATTTGCATCACGGGAACCATCAAAGAATAGTTTCGAGATCTCGGTCATGTACATAAGATGCTCATCTGGAAAGTTGGCAGATGACATATTATCTTGAATAGAAATTAGCGATTGATACTGCAATAAACGGCCTTTGATTGCGCTCAATATACTCTATGTCAGAATTAGGAAAGAATCATCATCCATTTAGCAAGTCTGCAGTGAGTAGCTTTACCCGAGCAATGCGGGAAGTCAATTTTTACTATGAGATGTATGGTGTGCGTGAGCATATAGTGTCACAATTTTTGAGAAGCAAACACTACTGCGAGGCAAGCTTTTTCAATACGAGTATAATTAACCTCATAAGAAACAAGAGTGCGACTAATATAATATATGGCCCTTTCTTTCCCTTGTTCATCTAATTGAGCCAACAATGCCCCTAGTGAAGATTCAGTAGCTGAGACATATAAAATGAGAGATTTTCCTGGAATGGGAGGCATTAAAATAGGAGGATTTGCCAAGTATTCTTTAATTTGATCCATGCTCTTTTGGCAATCCTCATTCCAGACACATTGAACACCTTTATGCAAATTCTTGTTGAAAGGTTGTGCTCTATCTGCCAATTGTGAAATAAACCTCCTTATGGATTGAAGGCACCCTTGAAGACTCCTCATTTGGCTAACATTTTTGGGAGGTGGCATGTTTATAATGGCTTGAACCTTTTCAGGGTCCACTTCTATTCCTTTAGCCGAAATGATGAATCCCAATAATTTTCCAGAAGTAACACCAAATGCACACTTTTTTGGGTTTAATCTTAGTTGAAATTGTTCCATGCGATCTAGAATCACTTCTAAATTAGCCAAATGTGTTCCTCTTCTCTTAGACTTAGCCAGGGTGTCATCCACATAATCTTCCATATTCTTATGCATCATGTCATGGAAGATGGTTGTCATAGCTCTTTGGTAAGTAGCTCCTGCATTTTTCAATCCAAAGGGCATGACATTCCAACAATAAGTACCCCAGGCACATGTGAATGCAGTCTTTTCTTGATCCTCGGGAGCTATCTTGATCTGATTATACCCAGAAAAACCATCCATCAAAGAATAGATCTCATATCCCGCTGTCATGTCCACTATCATGTCTATGTTAGGAAGTGGGAAATCATCCTTTGGGCATGCTCTATTAAGATATCTAAAGTCTGTGTAGATTCGAATGGTTTTATCAGGTTTAGAAACAGGTACAATGTTGGAAATCCAGTCAGCATAGTCTATGGCTCTAATGAATCCTACACCAAGGAGCTTTTCTAATTTAGCTTTCACTAAAAGAGCTATATGAGGGTGCATTTTTCTCAACTTCTGTTTGACTGGTTTCACACCTGGAGCTATGGATAAATGATGCATAATGAGATTAGTGTCCAACCCTGGCATGTCTGAGTATGTCCATGCAAAGTTAATTTCCTGCTTTTGGAGGAACTCGGTATAGGCTTTCTTTTCTTCAGGTGATAAAGATTTAGCCAAGTGTACAATTTTTTGAACTTCCTCTGTGCCCAAATTAACAGCTTCTGTAGGTTCAACCAATACTGATGATCTATCCTGGAAATAGCTTGGGAGACTATCAAGTACCTCATCCGTAGGTGCCTCTGGGAGGTTTTCACCTTTGGATACATCTTTTATTTTTACTTTTTTTGGTTCTGACACCGCCACATAGTGGTTTTCGCCATCAGAACTCTTATTCTTTTTTTCTTTTCTTTTTATCTTGTGACTAAGGTACTTGATGTTAGGTTCTATCATACTGGTAGCCGGTTCACTGGTGGAAGAGACTACAGGTTCAATGGCATTTAGATAGCAGGTGATCTCATAGTCATTGTGAAATGTCAAGAGTTGAGGCTCTTGGTACCGTTGAGACCAATCAATAAGGTTGGGGTGAACAAGGGGTAGGTTGATGACTGGTTCAAGATTAAGGATATAGGTGGTGTCATCTCTGGTGACTGTAGAATTGGAATCTATCAAGTTTCTCTCTAAAGTGTCTAAAACAGAATTTATCCTAGCAAGCGAAGAATCGTCTACTAATGCGACATGTGGGTTCCAATCTTCTAATCTAACACATGACTTGTCAGTTACATCAGGTTGAGAACTATAAGTGTGGACAACATCCATATCCAAGTCAATTGTTGCATCTGAGAGTGAATCCCATTCAAACTCATGAGAGTCTATTTCTGAATTATTGTTGGAGCCTCGTGATGTAGAAGCCTCAAGATTTGGAAGAGGCTCCTCTCCTCTAGCAATTTGCTCAATCACAAAATTATCTAAATTATCACCATCCATTGCAGCTGGGATGGAGACACTATCCATAGTCAATCTTGCATTCATACAATCACTATCTATTGCAAATGAGATAGGAGGACTATCAATTATTAAATCTCTTGAATCTTCCCAAAGGAGATTTGTTGAAGGTATCCAATCATCTGTTATGTCTTGTTGATTGGTCAAATCTGGTACATATTCTGTGTCATCTTTACTATCCCACCTATCAGAAATGGGGATAGTGCATTTATTGTTGTTCATAAAGCCTAGGCCAACCAGTTTCTTAGACTTACATGCAAACAGATCATGATTGAGTGGTTCGGCTCTAGCATCTAACTTGTGACTAAGAGGGCCATATCCTGGATAACCCATCTTCTTGACAAAAGTATATCCTCTCCCATGGGACTTAGGAGAGGGGGAGAAATTTTCATTGTGCTGGTATTTCTCCTCTTTGTATATCCAATCTCGAACAACTACTTCCTCTTTTTCATCTTGTAATAGTGCGGGATTCAACAAACTTGTCAAATATTGTCATTCTTTGAAGATGATGGTTTTGTCTACTCCTATGAAGGCTTTCCATATGTCCTAGGGGAAACAAGCATCTTTGCAAAAGAGTCAAGTTGATACCCCCCCATGCCAAGGTCTACTGACTTAAATTTGTTTTGACAGTCTGCTAAAGTTGTTTCATAATCCTCTGCTGCTCGATTAAGAGGGACATGAACATTAGCTGAGATTGAGTTAATTGATAAGGTGTTATCCCCTGGTATGCAAATTTTTGTTCCATTGTAGGGGAACTTAACACACTGGTGGTAGGTAGATGGCACTACCTGCATATCATGAATCCATGGTCTACCCAGTAAAATGTTGTATGCAAGGGGTCCAGTATCAATAATTTGAAACAAGATATCTTTTTCAACTTGGCCAATCCTGACAGGAAGGACAGCCAACCCCTTAGAACCGTTACGCCTCATGTAAACCTTTATGATCTTCTTTCTAGTGTCGATCACTTGCTCTAGAATAGCCAAAGTTTTAACAAATTCAACGTCGCGGATATTTAACCCAGCACCCCCATCAATCAACACGCGCCTGACACGGGGTTTATGAATCATGACTTCAATGTGAAGGGCGAGATTGTGTGGATGGCTTAGGGATTTGTCATCATCTTCAGAGAAAGAAAGGTAATGTGGGCTAGTAATGTGATTCACCATGCCTTGGAATTGGTCTATATCAATGTTGTTGGGGACATTTGCTGTGCGCAAAGCGTCCTCAAGGATCTGCTTATGTCTAGGGGACAACTTTAGAAGCTCTAAGATTGAGATATGTGCTGGAGTTTTCTGTAACTAGTCTACAAGATTGTAGTTTGGTTTGAGAGCAGTGGCGGACTTTATAGTGACATTCTTGGATGCCACTTGCTTGGATTTATTGGATGGACCTGAACTAGGCCCTCTGAGAATAATAGGGGCTTGACTCTTGGTAACAGCATTAAGGGCTTGGGAAGATAACCTAGAATGAGGACCTCTCAGCACCACAATAGGTTGGTTGTCAAAAATAGGGGGAGAGTCATAACCATGCGGGTCCTTACTCCTTATCATATTAACACTTGGCTCCACAACTTCAAGCATGTTTATCACATTTTTTGCCGCTGTATAGGTGTAGTTGATTGCAGCTTTTCCATTCTGTGATTTAGAGGTTTCCCCCTTGTCGTAATTAGGCAAAGGTTCCTTAAAAGCCTTATGATCAGCATTGGTATTTAGGCCATCAACTTGAAGCTTTCCACTTTCTATAAAATCTTGGGCGATATGTTTTAATTTCCAACAGTTTTCAACAGTATGGCCGGGGCCATTATGAAATTTATAGAATGCCTTGTCATCCCACCAATGTGGCTTAGGATCTGGAATGTGAAATTTTGTAGGATCCTGAGGATGTGCCAAGTTGTTAGCAATGAGAGTTTTGAGAATATCCTCATATGAGTCACCCAATTTGGTAAATTGCCGCTTCTAGTTTTTGGGCCTCTCCTGATATCTTGGTTTACTTTCTTGTTGTGGAGGTGCATTAAGCTTCATTGCTTGCACAACCTTAGTCAAATTAAGAACACTTTGATCTCTTGATTGGGAAGAATCCACAACTCCATCATTGACAACTTGTTTGTTTTTGTTCCAATTGTTGTTCTTCCCTTTATCCTTATTGTTGTGTTGACCATTGTTGGTATTATTGTTATGTCTGGTCAAAATGCCTTGTTCTTTTAGAACATCCTCAATGCGGCATGCAGTTTCAATCATGGTATCAAAGGAAGTGAAGACTATCTTTTTGATCTCATGTCTCATTTCGGGCACCAAATTACTAACAAGTATGTCAATCTTTTCATCCTCATGGATCGTCCTAGGATACCTGAGAGCATTGTCTCCTCCACCTTTGCAAGAAGGTAACAAAGGGTTCCCCTGATTTTGTTTCAAGTTGCATAGGTCCAACATAGTAACAAGTCTTGACAGATTATATGCGAAGTGTTGAACGAATCTATGAACAAGTTCTCTAAAAGTCTTGACAGGAGGAGTGATATTGGTAAACCATTCCATTGCTTGTCCTTTAAGACTCCTAGGGAACAACCTCATCAAATAGGAGTCATCCTGATGGAATTCAAAGCTCATAGTATAGAACTGACGCACATGGTCGTGTGGATCACCACTGCCATCATATTTATCATATTGTGGGAATTCCACCCTCTTTGGAAAATCTTTCATACTCACACTCTTGTCAAATGGATTAGGACAAATTGAGTCTAGTGAGAATGAGCTCTTAGGTTGCATCATTTTCTCCATCATTTGCTTCATTTGGCAGATTTCTTCCTCTTGAGAGGGATTTTTCTTTTGTATTTTGTTGTCCACATCAAAATTATAAGGGACTCTGGCACCCTTGTTGATTAGACTTTCCAAGAACTTATCTTTGTTTTGTTCCAAATACCTCTCCACATATTGTTGGAAGATAGGCTCTTGTTGTATTCGCATGAAGTCTTGAGTATCAAAGTCATAATGTGAGCTACCACCTCCATGTTGGGAACCAGGATGTACATGTTGGGAGTGTGGTCTTGAATTTCTGGGAGGAGTTTTCCTCCTATAGTGAGCATACTGAGAGGCCCTTCTTCCTCTAGGACTAGGAGATCTAGAAGGGGTGCTTGACTGCCTTCTACTTCTTGGTGTTCTGGAAGGGGTGGAGGGAGGAGAATTATGTCCACTGTTAGCACACCTTGTATTGTATTGTTTGTTTAATTGGTGGGCTAACTGCCTATCTTGCTCCTCTTGAGCGAGTTTCCTTTGTACTTCCAATAAAGCTTGGCTCTCTTCCTCAAGTTGTCTAAACTTTTCTTGCTTTGCAGCTTGTTCATCTAGAAAGGCTTTCTTTTCGCGTTCAATTCTTCTAAGCCTATCACTTGTGAACATTGAGGTATGTTGAAGTGGTGAGCTTGGTCTAGATTGTTTGAACAAGTCATTGGTATACGTTGTATTGACATGAGCATCACGAGGTTCATTGTCTTGGTCTTCGTGTTGTGACCATTGTTCTTGGTGAGCTCATCTCTTATACCTTTCATCCCGTTGATGGGCATCCAAATATCTTGTATTAATGAGGGGTGAACCAGGTTGATCATCATGAGAAGAATTTCCAAATATCATGTTGTTTCTGTGTTGTTCATAGATATCATCAAGATTTTGATCCATGGCTTCCCTCTCCCGCCGAGTGACAGTATAACTCATATCCATACCTGAGTGGGAAGGTGCTGAGGGGGTACTCAAGTCACTAAAATGGCTCTTTGGGTCAAAATAGGTTTCAGACTGACTCCTAGGTGACTGGTCAAATATTGGTTCCTTTTCCTTTCTCTTTTGACGAGTCTGAACTGGGGGTAGTTGGTTAAAGACTATCTGAGGTCGCTTTCCTTGGCTCACTTGATATCTTGTTGTGACTGACATGAAAGGGAGAGTTCAGGTAAACAAACAATTCTAAGAAACGTCAATACCAGACTAGGATAGTAAAAGTTTTCTCTTGTACGAGAGAGATGGTGAAATAGAACTATTGCAAATAGGTGCAAACCAACACTGCCACAGAGGTGCTCAATTCTTGGGTGAACACCCTAGCACACATGGATTAGGAGGATGACTTACACAAAGTGTACTGAGTTTGAATTGTATGAAAATGGGTGGACAAGGAGACTACTAGCACTCTCCAAGTGTGTTATCAAAGAGTCTAAAAATTTATCTATTTGACATGAACAATTCCTAATTTGCCAATCTCAAGCAAAATCGCTTATGAGATCAAGGATCACTAATTCAAAGGTCAAGGACACATAAACCCTAAATACAGAACAGGTCTCTAAAACTGGGACAAGTCACCTAATCGAAGAACTCAGTATTTCAGTTTGTTGTTTGTTTTCAAAGATCAAGCAAGTATATCAACAGATTTTGATCAAGCACATAGGTTTCAATCAGACAAGTTGTGATACAAAAAGTAGTCGATAACAGATCTATCAAGGACAAAGCAACTTGATAGTATCGGGGGAGTCTTGTTTGAAGATGTTTGGACAATGTTTAAGACTCAAAAATAAACACATAGCTATCCCTACCAAAGAAAATGGTGAGAAGCCAAAACCTTTGCCCCATTGCTTATGCACATACGTGCACCTCACACAGCCGTGTCACCCCCTAGAGGGCGCCCGTGTTTTTGGTGTTTCCAAGGACTCAACAGTGTACGTTCAAAGGTTACCCTTGTAGTAGGGGCCAGTGTCGCAACCGCCTCCAAACGTCCAGGTGTATGCCTATGATGGGAATCTGTGTATGATCAACATACGGAGAGATTCTTCCCCCTCCTTGCGCAAAGATTATGACTCCTTTCGGAGGTGAACCGGGTAGGCAACTAACTAAGAGGTTTTTACTTGGCTTCCGTTCACAATAACCTTCGGTGCCTCTGATACAGAGCTTGGGCCTCGCAGCCACACCAACACCTGAAAATCACACACCCCGCAAGCAGGGCTCGAGCGGCGCCGCTCAGTGCAATAAACAGAGCTTTTCCATGATGATCGTCCAAGTCATGGAAAAGAAGTTACTATGGTCTTGGAGTCTTTAGACTCAACAAGGCGTTCTTTATTATAGTGAGGTGGAATCACCGGCGATAGGTGTGTACTCACTTGGGTCGTTCCCGGAGGTTCAACTTCCGGCAGGCCCTCTAAAGGTGACACTGGACATGGCTCGGATTCGGGTTTCTGATTTTCTGATTCTCCCAAAAGGAGAAGAGCATACTTCTCTAGCCCGTCTCTTTACCCAAACACGCTAAACAACCTTAATCACCGAGCTAGTTTCACTTCACCAAATCCACACACTTTTGGGTTTCTAATTCTCTCAATGAGAGAAGAGCATAATCCCCTGACGAGTGAAAGTGCTAAAGATTCACTACCTTGCTCCGCTCCCTAAGAGTTCGTCATATTAGTAAGATCATAAGGAGCCTAGATTTGTCCATGGTCATCACCTCCATGTAACAAAGAGCCAAATTCCCTACTCACTATCGAAACTCCTAAGAATTTTAACAAAGCCCTAATTAGACTATGTGAATTGAAAAGCAGGAAAACAAACACAATGTTTTTTTAAATAAGATCTTTGACAAGCGTAAGTGTTTGTTTTCAAGTCTTTGTCATGCGTCCTGCAATCAAACCGTTAGTGTGTTTCAAGTTCTCTGACTGGCGTCCTGCAGAAACTGTTATGCTGTGAAAAAAAATTTAGAAAGAACCAGAATTAAAAAATCTAATTTAATCTAGTCAAAATTTAATCTAAAAGGAATTAGTTAACAAAACTAAAATTAAACTAAATTAATCTAATACTAAACTAAAAATTTAAAACAAAACTAATCTAAATTAATAAAATTAAAAAAATCTAATCTAAATTAAAAAAATCTAATCTAAATTAATAATTCTAATTTAAATTAATAAAGTTAAAAAATCTAAAGTAAAAAAAATCTAATTTAAATTAACAAAGTTAAAGAATCTACTTTAAATTAACAAAGTTTAAAAAAATCTAATTTGAATTTTAGAAACTAAAAAAATCTAATTTAAAAATCTAAATTAAAGACTAAACCAAACTAACTAAAAACTAAACTAAATTAAGATTAAAAACTAAATTAGAATTAAAAACTAAACTAAATTAAAAACTAAAAATTAAAAACTAAATTAAAAACATGCATAAAAATCTTCAAATTTGATTTCTGAAAAATCTGTTTATAATGAGTAGATAAAAACAGAAACCCAGAAATTTTTTGAAGCAAAAAATAAAACCCAGAAATCGTTTTTTGATCCAGCAAGTAGAAGATGAAAAAATAATTTTTTTAAATCTTTAGCCAGGTGAAAAAAATGACGCGCGACGGTTTTTGTGCAGCTATTTTCTTCAGATCTGTGAAAGAAATCAAAAAACTGAAGAATACCCAGATCAGATTTCGACCCTGGCTACAAAACCCAGAAATCGTTTTTCCTGCAACTGAGTGGAAGCTAGATTTATGAAGCAAAACTAAAAACTAAATTAAAAACTAAACTAAAAAAACTAAAAATTAAAAACTAAACTAAATTAAAAACTAAATTAAAAACTAAAAACTAAATTGAAAACTAAATTAAAAACTAAATTAAAAACTAAACTAAATTAAAAATTAAAAATTAAACACGGTGGGCGCCAAAATGTATAACTGAAAGTATGTTATACTTCTGTGAATCCTTGCATGCAAGGATACTCAATAATGAGTCCTTGCAAATCAATTCACTCTCTATCCAGAAGAGCAGGATTGATATTGTGTCTCAGATTAACCTGTTACCCCGCAAATACAATCTCAAACGAAGATTCAAAGAGGAGAAGCAAGAATGCCAATCTCCATGAATCCTGTTCTTGCAATGCAACAATGAAAACTAATCTAAATGGCTGTAAAATGCAATAAACTAAACTAATTTATTGAAATGAAAATTAATCTATATGCAATGCCATAAATGAATTATTTTGCAAATTAATCTACTGAAGATTAAGCTAAAATTTGTAATATTAAACTATATGCTCTAAAAATAAGATGCTTATATAATCAAAACTAATGTAATCTCAAATGATAAAATTCAAATTTGTAGCATAAGTCGATGTAAAAATTGTGATTCCTTCGAAATGAGAATGAGAGGCTCATTTTATAGGCAAAAGTAGAATTGAAGGCAAATTCAGAAGCAATGTGGGATAAATAGAAAAATAGAAACAAATCTTGATTGGAATTCTTTTTTTAGTTTATTTCCCTTTTAACTGATTTGTTTCCTTTTTTTCATCATAGGATATTCTTGAGAGGATATTTCATTTATTTTATTTTATTTAAGATGATAATATCTCTTTTAATAAAATAAAATAAGATTATGTAATTTAGAAATGAATATTAATAAAATAAAATAAAATTATTTAATTAAAAATAGATTTAATTAAATAGCATCATTTTATTTAAGTAATATTAACTTCAATTAAATAACATTATTTTATTTATTAAAAGGGATTTATTTCTTTTGATTAAATAAAATTAATGAAGCATTCAAACCTTAGGGAAAATTGAAACATTTGAAATAGCTATGAATTGACTAAGAAATTTGATTTGAAAATGTGACAATCATTGATTCAAAAAGTTGATGTTGACAAATTAAATAAATGGGGCCCAAAGTCTAGGTAGACCATTTAGGAGGTTGACAATACTAACCCCTCTGGTCCTACAAGAATAGTAAGTATTAATGGTGATAGGTATTTCATACTTTTGATCAATGATTATTCAAGAATGACATGGGTTACATTTCTTAGGGAGAAAGCTCGAGCTCTGGATAGATTCAAAGTGTTTAAGGCAAGGGTAGAGAATGAATTAAACCTAAGAATCAAATAGTTAAGGTCTGATAGCGGTGGAGAATTCACTTCTGGTGAGTTTAATATTTTGTGAAGAGCATGGCATAAAGATACATTTTTCTGCTCCTTGAACTCCTCAACAAAATGGAGTTGTTGAGAGAAAGAACCAAACTGTTTAGGAAGTGGCAAGAACTATGATGAAAGAAGAAAATTCGCTTGTTGTATACTAGAGAGAGGAAATCCACACTATTGTTTACATTATTATGAGTTGTGGATTGGAAAGATTCCTACTGTGAAGTACTTTAAGGTTCTTGGAAGCAAATATTACATTAAAAGGGATGATGAGAGCCTTGGTAGGTTTGATGCTAGAAGTGATAAGGTATTTTCCTTAGGTATTCAACTAGTAGAAAAGCATAGGCTATGTGTAGGATCATCATGGGCCAAAAAGTTGTGATATGATGGGTATGTGTAGGGTATGTGGCTGATGACTTTTTTTTACCCAAAATTGATGAAACGAAAAGGGTTTTTAAAGGAGATTCTTAGTTTTTCACCAATATAAATTATGCTCTACTTTGAATTTAATAAATAATTATTATTCATTTTCTATTTGAATTATGACTGAATTCTTGACTGATAGACTGATTGAAAAAAATCTATAGCTTTCAAACAATATCACATTTTTTGAATCCAAAAAATGCGTCACATTCTATGCTTCACATACTATAGGATTTAAAAAAAAATTGAATTTCATGAAGCGTTGACCAAGTTAAGGTGGTCAAAAATATGATTTTTTATATTTTTCAAAAGTTGTAATATAAAATTCATAATTAATTATTTACTTGGAAAAAAATTACAAAAAAATATGCATCACATTGGGACATGAGTCCTTATATCTAAAAATATTATAATAAAATATTATCATTTCATTGTGGTTAGGGTGGTCAGACAGATACCTACTTCTTATTTTTCCCTAAAATTTAAGTAGTACTGCATTGAAATTTCAAATTTTCACCAAATAGATTTTTTAAAAATAAACCTAGTAATTTAGAAACTACATTCGATTTTCTACAAATTCTATTCTTACATAGTTTTGAAATAATATAGATAACTTATTCAAATTTTGACGTCAAGTTGCCTAAATCTGATTCTTCTAATGTTTTTTCCACTTAAGGGCCTATTTTTTCCATGATAATCCTGCACATACCCCATACAAATGCTTCAATAAAAGATTGAGGAAAAAAGTTGAAAGTACAAATGTGAAGGTTGATGAAGATATGCATAGACCAGTTTAGAGAAGTGAAGTTGAACCAGATGAGCCTATATGTAAAAAAACTTTACTAGAAGAATAAGGAGGAGGAAGAAGAAAATATGAAACCTACTCCTAAGACTCATAAGCATGTAAAGAAGAATAATCTTGAAGAACGGATAATTGGAGATAAGAGTGAAGGTGTAAAAACAAGAAGAAAAGTGGTGGAAGGTGAGGTAAATTTTTGTTTAATTTCAAAGATAGAACCTAAATCTTTGTGCGAAGGATGCAAAGATGAACGTTGGGTTAGAGCAATGAAAGAAGAGTTGTAGTAGATAGAGAAGAATCAGACATGGGAATTGATTTGTAGACTACAAACAAGAATGTAATTGGTACTAAATGGGTGTTTAGGAATAAGCTTAATGAGAATGGTGAAGTTGTGAGAAATAAAGTAATACTTGGATTCAAAGGTTATTAAAAAGTTGAAGGCATGAAATTTGAAGCATAATTTTCCCCGGTGGCAAGAATGGAACCTATTCAGATTTTTTTTTGCATTTTGTGCTCATAAATATTTCAAGGTATATCAGATGGATGTGAAGTCCACTTTCCTAAATGGATAATTAGAAGAAGAGGCGTACATGGAACAACTAGAGAGATTCCAGCTATCAGATAAACTAGATATGGTATATAAGTTGAAAAAAGTATTGTATGGAATCAAAAAGGCTCCAAGAGCATGGTATGCAAGATTAGATCAATATTTGACACAAAAAAAATTTAGCAAAGGCTCCACAAAAATCAATCTCTATTTCAATAATGAAGGAAATAAAATGTTGATAGTAGTTGTGTATGTTGATGATATCATATTTGGAGGAAATGAAGGTATTTGTAAGAGATTTGTGGAGGAGATGCAAAAGGATTTTGAAATGTCTATGATTGGTGAGCTGAATTTCTTCCTTATACTTCAAGTGAATCAAACTGATAAGGGGATATTCATTTCACAATCAAAATATTTCAAAGAATTGTTGAATAATTTTTGAATGGATGACTCCAAACTGCTCTGTACCCCTATGGTGACTAGATGCATGCTGAGTAAAGATGGTGAATTTGATAAATTTGATCAAAGTATCTATAGATCTATGATTGGTGGAATGTTGTGTCTTACTAATACTAGACCAGATATCATGCATGTAGTATGTTTAGTTGCTAGATTTCAAGTAGAACTTAAAGAAACACATGTTACAGTTATGAAGAGGATAAATTCAGATATCTTAAAGGCACTCTAGATTATGGCTTGTGGTATCCTAAAGATATGGATTTTACATTGAGTGCTTACACTAATGTAGATTGAGCTAGTTGTGTAGATGACCAAAAGAGTACAAGTGGTGGTGCATTCCCTATTAGAGGAAGATTGGTCTCATGGCTAAGCAAGAAACAAGATTCGATTTCTTTATCCACTATAGAAGTTGAGTATATTACAACATCTTGCTGCACACAAGTTTTGTGGATGAAGCAAACATTGAAGGACATAGGATTGATATGTGATGAGCCTATACCTATATTTTGTGATAATACTAGTTCTATAAACATTTCAAAGAATCCAATAATGCATTCAAGGACAAAACATATATTTATCAGGTAACATTTCTTGAGGGAAATGGTATTGGAGAATGAAGTCAGGCTAGAGTATGTGTCTACAAATGATCAAATTACAAATATATTTACTAAGGCTCTTCCAAAGGATACTTTTGATTATCTCATGGAGAAGTTGGGGGTCATTGGACTTCCATCTTTGAACTAGGTGCACATGGAGGTGCATTAGTCCAACAGATTTGCATATTCTTCATTTGTTTGGACTGATGAATGGGTGTACTCCATAGGGGGGGTAGAAAGTTTCATATTGCAGTATGAGTTATGTGGGTACACTCCTAAGGGTGAGTGATCTGAGTTTTTTTCTTTTTTTTTGATGTCAAAGGGGTGGAGAGAGTCATGTCAAAAATAGTGACAATAAAATTGGGAGAGAAAAAGAAGGTGAAAAAGGGAAGAGAGAGTATGGAGAGTGCAAAGATGATGTTGTTTTTGATGCTTTTTCACTTCATGTGTTTCCATCAATGATAAAGGGGGATATTTTTGCAAGAATGAGTAAGTTTGGTTGTGTTGTCATTGATGTTTTCATTAATTTAAACATAGTACAAGATGTTGTAAGTTGTGCATGTATATTTGAGATTCCAATGAGATGTTATGATTACATGGACCTATCTTTATGATGTTGCAGGTTGAGGAATAGTAAAGAAAAAGTTGTGTGTATGTTTAGAATGTGCTATGGTTTGTGCTCTAAATTTATTTTGTGTTGATCAAATGCTTGTGCAGATCTTAAGTGTTGTTTATGGGTATCTATTGGTGATAAATCCAAGATTGTGGATTTTGGTTTGATGGAGAGTAAAAGTTGTGTTCACCAGTGTGTGAACCAATTTGGAAAATTTGGTTGTCTATGGACTGGGAGAAATGTTTCTACTTTTTAGTCCTCTACTAGTTTGTCTTAGGTCTTGTGGATCTGGTAGAATGCTTCAAATGATGTTGTTGTTCTCACAAAGGCATTGGTGGTTTGGTACTCTAGAAGATAAGAGTCAATGTTACTATATGTGTCTATACAGTCTAGATAGACTACTGAGATGTGTTCTGAGTTTGAAGGTTGTTGCAATTGTTGTGGATTAATCTGAAGGAATTTGAGGTGTGTTCCAATGTATAGTGAAATGTGTCATGTGGTTCACATGTTATCTTCTCATTGAGGAAGCCTGTACTTCAAATTTCATTTGTTGTTCCATTAGGTTTGTCTGACCTAGTGTTTACACTTCATGTGAAGGATTAAGTATCAATTTAGGAAGCGTTTGATTGATTTGAGATGTTTTTTTGGGTCTTGGTTAAGTGTTGGTTTGGACCACTCTCATTCCTTTCCACTACGGGAATGTTGAGTTGCTGACCTAATTTGAATTTATGAAATGAAGCGTGTGTAGTTGACCTTGGAGAGATTTTCCAATGTTGAAGATGGTATAAGTATAAGTCAAGATGTTATTGATTGTGGAATCAATCATGCCACAAGTTTGAGAAGCAAGATAGAGCAAAACTAAATTGAGGCAATAGTACTTTAATGTTTTAGACTCCTGAAAGTAGTAAGTTGATGGTGTCTACAATCTTCTTGTCAAGCTGCAGATATGTGTAATCTATTGTGGTGGTTGTTTCTATATTTTTTTTATATCTATAGGTAGTGAGCCTCTTTTTGGATAGTGAGTCCTATCTGTAGGTGGTGAGCCTTGTATCTAGTCAATGAGCAATTTGGAAGTGAGCCTCTTTGTAATCATTTTTGGAATTACTTTATATTGTGAGCTAATCCTCACTATGGTTTTTCCCATATTGGGTTTGGGTATGTGCAAGATCATCATGGAAAAATAGGCCCTGAAGTGGTAAAAAGTTTCAAAAAATAAAGTTAGGAAAATTGACATAAAAATTGAAATAAGTTATCTATATTATTTCAAAAATATTTAAGAATAGAATATGTAGCAAATTGAATGTAGTTTCTAAACTATTAGGTTTATTTAAAAAAACAAATCTATTTGGTGAAAATTGAAATTTCAATGTAGTAGTACTTAAATTTCAAGGAAAAATAAGAAGCGTCTTCGACCACCCTAACCACAATAAAATGATAATATTTTTATATAATATTTTATATATAAGTAGAGGACTCATGTCCCGATGTGATGCATATTTTTTGTAATTTTTTCAAAGTAAATAATTAATTATGAATTTTTATTACAACTTTTAAAAATATAAAAATTGTATGTCTGACCACCTTAACTTGGTCAAAAACTTCATAAAATTCAATATTGGTTTTTTTAATCCTATATTATGTGAAACATAGAATGTGACGCATATTTTGGATTCAAAAAATGTGATACCGTTTGAAAGCTATAGATGTTTTTCAATCAGCCTATCAATTAGGACTTTATTCATAAATCAAATAGAACATAAATAATAATAATTTATTAAATTCAAAGTAAAGTTTAATTTATATTGGTGAAAAGATGAGAATCTCCTTTTAAAACCCTTTTGGTTTCATCAATTTTAGGTTAAAAGGGGTTGTTAGCCACATACCCTACACATACTCATCATATTGCCACTTTTTGGCCCATCATAATCCTGCACATACCCATTTCCCATGTAAATATGGTGTTTCTTGTGCTGATATTGCTTTCTATTATTTTCATTTCATGTTCATACTTAATAATAGAATAAAGTGGTTATGAATTTGATAAGTGTTTGAGATTTGTGATTGAGTTTGGTGACAACTGATTCACCCCCCCTCTCAATTGTCTTGTTCCTTTCAACTCAAAACTATCAATAGTCATGTAAAATATTCTTTCAAAGATAACAACATACATTCTATAATGAAATAATCTCAATTTTTTTTTTTTCTTTGAATAATGAAGAATGAGTTAAATTAGATGACAACCTATGATGATGTGAAGTCGCAAATTTATTTAGTAGATATATATTTATCAAAGATTACTTTTAATGTTAATGATTTAAATAATAGTCTTTAAAAATATTAATAATTTGATAAATATCATATTAAAAAAGTTAAACAATAATATAATATAATTATAATAAATAAATTCAATAGAAATAACACAACAATCTTAGTGGATATGTTCCATTTTTAACATTATCTTTAACTTTGATTGAGTTATTTTTTAATTATATTTAATAAGTACAAAAATGTATATCCCATACATTGGACTATATTCTATAGATTAGTCCATGTGAGTTGATTCCTAATGGATAAAATGAAAGTCCATCTTGTGTAAATCCTTGTGATCTATGGATTGTTTGTGAAAATTCCTATTATACTAGTAATTGATTATATATTTTTATTTGTGATGGATTTTTACTATTTGATGTAGGCTTTGTAGTGCTCCTCATATTATTCTTTGTTAGACTAACAATGGATTTACTTTATGATAAGAAAAATTATGATACCTTGTGTGTTGTTGGACTTATTGCTATGATGATACTTTTGTTACTAGAGTTTTATGCATATGTTATGACTAGTATATGGATTTATTTTATTTTTTGGTTATCCGATCATGATTATTATGTTATTATCTTGTGATTGTTCATATCTTGTTTGTTATGTAACTTATTTTCTATGACTTGATGTGGTTACTTGATTGATTTGTTTGGTTGAAAGGGACGGTGTCACATTACTCACATGTGAGTACCCTTCTATGGTATGATTTCCTTTCACGATGTGTCATATTGTGTGATTATGTATACGACCATTTTTTATGTTGGAGGTTGCAGGAACTAGGCATCGACTCCACCTGAATTGTCAATTTTGAGTGTACCTTAAACCATATGGAATAGTTAACTAGAGATAGAATTTGGTCCTCCACCCTAGCCATCATCCTCAAAGAGGATGAGTAATTGGTATTTTACCTTATCGGTGTTATCTGATGTCTATGGTCAGTTGGTCTTGATTTTCGACCCTGGTTAGAGTTTAGGTAATTTTTGTTAATGTTTGGTTTGTTTAATTTAAATTGTTTTGATAAAAAAAATTTTGGTTAATTAATACATTACAATAAATTATTAAGCTAAAAGGGAACTTTGATAATTAGATATAAATATATTGTATAGTCGTAAAATTGCAGCCCTTGAAATTTCACATACATTCTTTCATCCACTTTAGTGTCCACTCCCGTAGCATCTTGAGTAGTATCATTTTAGCCCTTGCATCAAAAATTTTCACTTCTTAGGATGCTCCAACATCCCTTTTCAATAGCAACCCTTGCGTGACAGCTTTTCATCGAATCTTATGCTTTTATCACTCATGCTATTTTGTAGTGTGACATGTCTAGAAACTAGAACACCATGCGAATGTGTGTGTGCCACGCTAGTGTCCTACAACATTTCAACATTTAAAGGACCTTTTTCGTGTATGCTTTCCACTTGTCACCTACTTTGGTAAGTGGTAATGACTTGAGATTCCCTAAAACAACTTAAGAATCTTCTTTTCCTTCCTTAAATGCTATCTTTTCACTTAATTTACAACTCTCTTTTGCTTCTAGCTTCTCTCTTGCTTTGGCTTTACCCTTCTACTCTCTCACTTTTGCTTACAAAGCTTCATATAGCTTGTTACAAAAAATTCACTCCTAGCTTGACCCCTAACTTCTCTTCTAGCTTCTTCTTCTTCTTGGCTTCTTTCTCAAGAATTCTCCCATCTTGCTTGCTTTCACAACTCCCCTACTTGTTTTACACCAGCCTCAAGCACTCAAGATTTTACAACACTCTTGTCTTTTCCAACTCTCTTGGCTTCCCTCCTTGGATTCCTAAGCTTTTCTTGCACCTTTGAGCATCTTGGGATTTGTCACATCTGCTATCATTTGCATTCTTAATTCGTGATACGAGTTCCCCTCCTTGGGTGGGGATAGCTATCATCACCTCTTTTTTTATATGGCCTCTCCTCCTCAAGCGAGGATTGCTTTTATCACTCATACTTGGTGGTATGGGTTCTACTCCTAAAGTGGGTTTTTCTTTCACCACATGCTTTGTTCATTTCTATCTCTTTATTTATTTGATAGTTTTTTGAGGTGGGAACATGAAAATGAGGGTTTGATTGAGGCAAACCCCTATATAGCCTCAACACATTCTCTAGATCTTACAGACAGATGTATTGAAGATATCTACTAGTTGGAGGATTCATTACTTGAATTTTTGTGAGCATTTTCTTTTCTTTCTTCTCCTTATCTCTATGATTTCCACTTCACTTTATTTTTGTTCTATCACTTTTTGTTACTTTCATATATTCTAGAAGTCCTTACCAATTAGAATAAAAGTAGTCACTTTGTCATTTTCTGTGATATTCTCACTTTCTAGTCCATACGAGATGCCCATGCACCTCTGAGATGCCATAACGCTACACTATCATCTATATTATGCACTAAAATATTTGTGACCTGCTCTTTCGGATTTTGAAACTCTCGTTGTTGTTCCTTGAGGTAGTTTAGGGAAGTTCGCCCTGTGAGGTTCTCTGAATGAAGAGAAATTTTGAGTAGTGAATCACCCTTCTCTATATATATTTATTAAGAATTATAGTTTATAATAAATTAAAAGTATAATGAAAAATTATATTATAAAATAAAAATTATAGTGGAGTGTGATAATTGATAAATAGTAAAAATAATATAAAAAGATACAATTTTTTTAATAGAGCAATGCATAACTTCAAACAAATGGTTGAAAAAGAAACTTGATGTTTTGTTGGGGATTTTAGAGATTTTTATTAGAATTTTTTTTTTTAAATGAACAACTTTCCTTTTGTAAATGTTCTTTTTCCTTTTGAGAGATTTTTATTATTATTCATTTTTTTTCCAGGTAGGAAAGTAATTTTGTATGCAAGAATTTTTTTGTAAAACAATTGTATTCCATTGTTAATTCTAGAAAAGGGGGGGATGTAGAAGGATAGGTGAAGGAAGACATTGTATAAAATCAATTTTAGGGACCAAATTTCTGGGTGAGTCTTCATTCTTCTTACAATCATTCAACTGTTTTGATTATTGAAAGACTTAATCATTTTTTTAATAAAATCAGAGCAAATATTCATGTATGTCTATCCCATAATTGTTGCATTCTCTATAATTTGTATCTCCTCCTACCATTTTCATTGTGGCAAGATTCTTCCAACCATTTATCTTTTTCTTGAAGGTATTTGAGGCCTATTCAGTAAATTCAATTTGTGTGCCTCCCCTTATGCCTACCAATTGCATTTGTTTGAAAGTTTCTTAAGCCATTTTAACAAACCAATTTTTTGTGGTCCTGCAATCATCATGTCCATGAGATAACACCATTTTGAGGAATTTGGTTTTAAACCTAGCCATTTGCATTTTCTTGGAAGTTTCTTTAACCTCTTCTAAGGTTTTTTTGTAGACACATAAAAATGACCTAGGTCTGCAAGCTCTATTTTTCACCTTCTTCTTCCTAGCATAATTAAGACATTTTTGATTATTGATTAAATAATTCATAATGATTTAATATGTCTTTTATTCTTCATTATTATTAAATAAATAAATTTTATTTATTTATTTAATGTGTCAATAATTGTCTAATGTCTTCCTATAATTAAATAAATTTCTTAATTTATTTTATTATTCTTGTCAACTAATTTCTTCTAGATAATTAAATAAATAAATTTTATTTATTTATTTAATATGTTACTAATGCTTAAAAGTCTTCTTATAATTAAATAAATTCTTTAATTTATTTAATTATTGCCACCTTGACATTTCCCTCATTTTAAATAAAATTATTTATTTAAAATAGTCTTATTTTCTAATTTCCCTCTTTTTAGTAAATAATTCAAATTAATTATTTACTATCATGTGACCGAACCTTTTGAATTAAAATTAATATTTAATTGAAAATAGTTTTTTTCCTCCAAAAATCAAGTAATTTCTATTATTATTTGATTTTCCAACTTCCTCTTTTTCTATGACAATATTATCTCTTATCACGTGCATTGTCAACCCTTGATTTGATTTTCTAAAAATAAATCTTGTCCATTCATTTCAAAATTTCCCTAATTTTGTCCTAACCCTAATTGTGGAATGTCATATTGAATCTTTTCCATTGATTCTAGGGCACTTCTCAACTTTTGATCTTGGTCATTCACTCAAAATTGCATTTTCTATAAAATATAAATTTTGGTCTCATTTTGTCATCTCATGTCATCTTGCAACTTCATGCTCTTGCAATCTTAGGAAATCTTGTTTAGGAAATCTCATACTCTTGCACTCTTGTCATTTTATCATAAGAATATCTACATCCCATTTGGCATAATTTAGACATAGTTTAGATTCTTACTAGTTGCATAACAACATAGTATTGCATGCAAGCACTCAAATCCTTCAACATTTTCTTAGGAATTGTCATTGCCATTAGATTTCTAACATCAAATCTAAGGGAAACATCACATTTTCAGCAAGTTGAGAAGGTATAATGGAGGTCAACCATGGAGAATGAAGACATTTTGTGAGATCTTTTCACTTTTTTTCATGTTATTTCCTTTTCCCTTCATTATTGCTTTAGTTTTTTATGTTTTGCATTTGATTTGTTAATCCTAGGAAAATTCCCTTAGTTACATTGGTGAACATGATGCCAAAATTGAGCTATTTTTTTTGTTTTTCCATATGGCATATTTTGTTTTGTAGATACAGGTATGACCACGACGCATTTTCTTTGCAAAATGATGCATTTGATATTTCATGAAGCATTTACTCCTCCGAATGACACATTCGCTCTATTTTGATGCATACAACTTGCAAAGTGATGCATTTTCTTGGTCGTGACGTATTTGACTTGCAGGTCATTGCATTTGTATGATAGATTTTAGAGCATAGACTAAGCCGCATTTTCCTTGTAGAGTGACGTATTCACTCTATTGTGACGCAATCGTCTGGTAAACATTTGAATTCAGGTTTTTCCAAGATTTTTCCTATTTTCTTTTTGAAATATGTTAGTTGTGTGTTTTCTGGTTACTAATAGGTTGTTGCAGCATGTGGTTTTGAGTCTTTTGTGGGTCCAAGAAATCTCTTCCAAACTACTAACTAGTGGTTTTGTAGGCTCAATTGTCCAAGGTTATTACTTTGAAACATTGTGTTTGTTCTTTTTTAGATTATAAAACACTTCAATTGGTGCATTAAAAAGAACATTTTCTTGTCCTTTGATTGATTGTGCTTGAAGGTAGTGGGTGATTATGCTCTTACTTGGTGAAAACTAGGTGATCGAAAAACCAAACCCATCTTATATTTTGTGTTTACCTTGATTCAATAATGGAAGTATCCTCTACCCTTGTACACTTGTGTGATCCTGGGTCTAAGAGAAATAGTTATTGACTCTAGAAATTAGGCCTTCCTTGGTGGGAAAAATTACTCACCCTAAGGAGACTCAAACCAAAAATGGAGCTCTTTGGCCAACCTAACCCTGATTCGCATATAAATGTGAATTATAAGGGAAAGCCTATCATTACAAGTGTGTATGTGTCATATGGACAAAGTAGGATTCCCCAAAACCCTATTGAGCATAACCTCTTCACATTGGAATTTCTCTTTTAATGGAGCTTAATATTTTCCCCATTAATGGGCACTCGAACGGGGGTCCCAAACTAAACACCTTTGTGTAGTAGCCAAAATACTTATATTTGCTAGTGCAACAACAGTCATTGTAAATGCATCCACATTCTCATAGTTCTTAGTAGAGGTGATCAACCTACCATGGGAGATTTATGGGGGTGGAGGCCTCATTGGCCTAAGAAGTAGTGCACTATAAGGGGAAGCCCATGCATCCAAGCTTCTAGATTCACATGCTAAGAATAAGTGTGGTTGGGGAAACCCACGTGGAATCTAGTGAATTTTTTCCTTGCCTAACCTAGGATTGTGCTTTTCTTCGTTGTGCTTGAATCAAAGACAAAATATTGTGTTTTCCAAGTGTTTTCTCAGAAACTCAAACAAACAACATCATTACACAAATCTGGAAACACACTTTCAACTAGAGACAACTTCAAAATTTTGTCAAAATTGCAAACAAACTAGTTATTCATTCTGGATGCAATACATTTTCTATACTTTGCGATGGATTCACTTTGTTGAAATGCATTTTAATCTTTCTATGCTACATTTACTTTGTTGCAATTCATTTGTTGCTTTCTAAACAAAATATGCCTAGTTGAACCACATTTGAATCTTTCTAGGTCACATTTCCATTACTCATCTCTACTTTATGAAATGCATCTATTCTCCTGTGTTGCATTTCACATTTCCTACAACGCAATTTCTCTACTAAACCACATTCACCATTTGTGGAGATGCATTTTTCTATGTTAAACAACATTTTCTCAAGAAAACACCACATTTTCATTTTTTAGCCTCAATTGCTTTCTACAAAGTCGCATTTTCTAAAACTTAGCCAAATTTTCCATATTGAGACACATTTGTGACCTAATATGATGCATTTTCCCAACAGAAAAAGAAAACTCTATAACATATCAGAAACTAATTTCAAATTTGTCCAAACTATCCTCAAACATCTTTTACTAGAAGATTTTGTTAAAAACCAGATCAAAAATTGCTCAAATTCTTCACCATTTGCATTTTTAGTTTTCATTTTAGCATAGGTTCATCTTCACAAATTTTAGCTTCATCTTTAGGCTTCACCATTTTCATTTTCAGTCACAAACCAGTCCTTAGGTCCTCATTTCATTTGCATATTTTGGATTGTGAAAACCTTACCATACTTTGCCAAATCTTGGTCTTCAAAACTAGGTTATCATTGGACTTAGTCATCATTATCTTCTTTAGTCATTGTCCTTTTGTGAGACCTTTCCAACTTAAAAGCCTAGTTAGGAAACATCATAAGTCATTTTTCCCTTGTCATTTAATCCTTCAAAACAATTCCTTTGATATTCCAAAATTGAGATATATATCAAGCTTAGGGTGGCTGAGCAACCTTCTTCCAAATCATCTAGACCTTTGCATTGGTGTACTTTAGACATTCAGGTCATTTTAGTCCTCACCTTGCATATCTTATCCTTGAAAAATTCAAAAATATTGTCATAACTTCCATCTTAGTCCTCATTTGGCATCTAGACTTTGCATTGATAATTTCCTTAGTCAACATTTTTGTATTAGTCTTCATTGTCACCTTGGAATTTGACATTTTTTTCTTGACAATCTTATCACCTTGCATTAATATTTTTTCTTAGGAAAACGTCATTATCACCTTGCATTGATATCCTTAATTCCAAAAATAAAAACAAACAAAAAAATTAATGTCATAGCTTGTCATCTTAGTCTCCATTGTCCTTTGACATTAGTCATTTCCTTTAGACAACATTGTCATATTGAATTCCTTATTATCAAAAGAATACAAAACATAGTTTTGCATTGTCATCCTTTATCCAAAAAAATTCAAAAACATAGTGTCATTTAGTTGTCATTTTCATCCTTTTCCTAATTTGAGAAATTCCTTATATGGTTGAGACTAGGATTCCAAGAAAAAGAAGACAAATGGTTAATTTTGGAAAAGACAACAACACTTACATCTTTTCCAATGACATGAATCCCAAGACACCTCTTTCATCAATCCTTTTAGCAACATGAACATTCCATCCTCGTCACATAATCCCTTTGAACCATTCATACATAGGGATGAGCATGGAAAAATATTTAAGGAAGACCTAGAAGCTACAACACAAAATCCAGAATGGCCTCCTTTGTGGAAGAAATGGTTATACACAATAAAGATAGATTTTTGGCCATACTTCTAAGTCAAGGAGCTAAATTACCAGGTGGATTTGAAATTAACACTTTGAGAACAACATCACATGATCACAATGCCAACAATGCAAACAAGAATTCGTCCAACACTAGTCAACCTCAAAACAATACAAGCAATATTTTTGTTAGTTCCACCTCACAAATTGTCACAAGTACCATTAATGCTACCTCTAATGATACAACCAATCAAAATAATTCCAATTCAATCAACGCAACATCCGTTGGAGGGACACCAACCATGTCACTAGCCATGTCACAATCAATGCCAACAATGTCAACAATATCATCTCAATCAGTTGGACCCACCTTTGGGATGAGAGAAAGCTCTTGAAATCCTCTATTTGGAGCTTCATCTAGTGCAATGGGTGCATCATCATCAAATCCTTTCATTGGTACCTCATTCAACCCCTTTGGAGGAAGTAAACGATGTGTTTTTATTCGAGGACCACAACCAAAAGTTAACACACCATCACAACTTAATACCAATACTTCCCAAGGGAAAAACATAAAAATTACCCATGGAAAATTTCAGCAATTTGGAAAAGGAAATCAAAATATGCATCACATGGCTTCATTTGGACACCAAAATATTCATGGTAAACATATTCCCCAAATTTTGACTCAAATGGCTCTAGGGCACATTCTGACATATTCATATCACATATTCATACCCATCAAAAAGTCTCTAATCCAAACTTTCAATACAAACAACATTCAAACCAAAATAGATCCCAAAACAAAACAGCAACATATTTTCACAACAAATGGGGAAAAATGGTATACCTATCACTCCCATGTGTGATGCAAAAAATAATCCTATAATTGATGTCTTGACAGCTCAAGTGGCCCACTTACAAAAGACCATAGAAAAAATGCAAATGTCTAAGAAGAAGTCACACATGTCATATGACCTATGTGTATATCGTTTTGACACAAATATACACATGCCACCATTCCCTCTTGGATATGTGGCACCAAAATTCACCAAATATAAGGGCAAGACAAATCCTGTTGAACATGTTCAAGAATTTATCACCAACTATATGGACATTGCCTATGAACAGACCTACTTGATGAGACTTTTCTCTAAGAGTCTTACTAGACCTACACTAAAATGGTTCTCCACTTTAAAAGGATACAAACATGGGATGAACTTAAAGAAAAAATTGTGAAAAATTATGTGTATAACATTGACATTAACACCTCCATCACTAGCTTATGCACTCTTACACAAAAAGACATAGGTGAAAATTTTATCCCATTCTTCCAAAGATGGAGAAGTCTAGCAAGTCATTTCCATATTGGCATACCTGAGAAAGAAAAGGATGGCATGTTTTCTCAAACATTCCTAGTCCCATTGAAATATGGATTGCAAGTCCATTACTACACAACCTTCATAGACTAAGTCAAAAAGGGTGTCCAAGTTGAGAAAGCTCTCATTGCAAAAGGAGAATTAAAATATGGTCCTAAAAACACAAATTCAAACTCATCTGTAGACAAAAATAAGTATTGGGTTAAAAATAAACATGTTACCAATGACAACGTTGTTGATGCCAAGGTTGTAAACATGATGGGTCCAGTACTTACTCTTAAAGGAGCTCAGCCAAAAAACAAACCAACAACAATACTGACACCCCTTGCCAATAACCAAAATGGTCAAAATAGTCAAAGTCAAGAACAAGCTTGATAGAAAAACAATTTCCCAAAAGATGAACATACACTGCTTTGGGAGAACCAATTGAGGATGTCCTTAACAAGCTTATTCAAAATGGTATCATCACTCTTGATGACCCTAAGCCATATGACCTAGGACAATTTAAAACATCATGGTGGGATGATAATGCTTTTTGTGATTACCACTAAGCCAAAGGGCATAAGACATCCTCTTGTTGATAACTAAGAAATGTTGTGCAAGACCTCATTGAAAATCACACAATTGAATTAGGTGGGCCACAATTTGTAGCAAATGCAAACCATACTATTCACAAAAACCCATTGCAAGAACATGGTTCTAATAAAGCCTCCACATCAGGTTCCAAGACTAATAATAATCAAGCCAATTACGCTCGCGCTGCATTTGATTATTTAGGACAAACCACCATTAATAATGTCTAAACCGATGACAAATATGTGAATACCATCTTTGTCAAAAGAGCACCTAGGAATGTAATGCCACTACTCGAAGTAGAAAAATCATCATATCTAGTCCACCCCCTCTACAACCAAAAAATACAATACCCGGTCCATCCGCAAAAAAATCACAATCAAGCCCCTCTACAAAGCAATCCCAACCTAAGAGTCAATTTAACCTTATTGATCAACTAGGAAAAACCCCTGCACAAATATCCATACTCGAGCTGCTTCGCATTTCTCCCACGCATAATCGTATACTTGACAAAACCTTGCAAGAGTCCTTTGTCCCTCAAGACATTGATGTCAACTAGTTTGAATCCATGGTGGGTTACCTCACTACACCCCATCGTGTAACATTTTTAGACCAAGATTATTCGTCACCAAAGTTTCAATCATAGTGATGCATTACACATTGAAGTTTTCATCCATAAGCACAAGGTCAGACAAGTTTTAGTAGATGGAAAAGCATGACTAAATATATTCTCTGTAAAACTGGTTAAGGCTCTAGGCTTTTCTGATACTTGCATAGACGCAACAAAGACCATAGTCATAAAATTATATGATGATGAAGAGTTTTCCTCTTGAGGTTTGATCACTCTTCCTATTAGAGATGGGCCAGTCATTGTAGACACAAATTTCCAAGTCCTAGATCTTGCATTACCCTACAACATCTTGCTTGGCCAACCTTGGATTCATGCCCTAAAAGTTGTTTCATCCACCTACCACCAATGCCTAAATTTTCCTTTTCACGCCATTGAAATCACCATATATGGAGACCCTGATCCCTTTCAATACTGCACCAATCTAAGTGGTATTTCCTAACATTAAGTGCCCATCAACAGAGAGGCTCCTCATTCATCTTCTTCTAAATTCATTGACTCATCCAAACTCACATCATTATCCACGTCCGCTCCCTCTACATCTTCTACCACACCATCATCTTGCTCACTTCCTAAGGCTAATTCCAATGTCAAGATCTAGGACCTAGGCTATGGAGAATTCAAACTGAATATGACATATTGCATCACAACAATACCCAAGTCTCCTAAGGTATATGGTCAATTGTGTTTCAAAATGTAACCTAAAGAAATTTTTAAGGTGCCACTAAAAATAGTTTTCATAAAATGGGGAGACATGAACAACGAAGACATTGCTGACATAACAGGATGGCTTTATAAAGAAATGCAAGACTTACCCGCTTTACCAATTAAGATATATGGCAAAGGATATGACATGTTAAAGGAAAAAGGTTACGATGGAAATAGTGGCCTTGGAAGAAATAAAACTGGACAAAGAGAACCTATAGCACCTTCCAAATGAAAAATTATCTTGGGTTAGGGTATGGTCTACTTGAAAATGACGATCGACGTACCAATGGAATTTTGAGTGAGAATATGAATGCTTCAGAAAGTGTCAACACTATTGAGGAATCCCTTACCAAAACCGAATCTCATGAATGGGAATTTGGCTCCTAATGATCCTTAAGCAACTGTTGTCTTGATGAATTATTCCTTGAACCTGGAGAACTTACTGTTGAACAAAGATTTTGGAAAATGTTTCAAATTGATTCGACCTCTAACAATGAGAATCTTAAGATCCCAAAGAAACAAGAAAATTGGGATAGGCTCTTTTTCCCAAGGAACAATGACAAACTTGAATCATCTTCCAGGCCTATTATCCATACACCCAACCTATCTACCAAACCATCAGAACTTAATGACCATCATCTGGATTCATCTGAGTTGTCACATGAAGCTACCGACCATAATAATAGTCCTTTTGTACCTTATTTTGACAATGAGTATGAGTCGAGTGAAGGAGAATATTGGATAGAATCTGATTGGGAATTGGATGATGACAACTTAATTTTCAATGTCTCTGAAGCCATTTGCATGCTTTATGTGTCTTCTCCACAATTCACCAATACTGACAATGGTCTCTCCTTATTCTACCCAAAACTAATCGATTGGGACCAACAAGGCCTACCAGTCATGGACATATTTCAGAATGATGAGGCCATTGTAGAATTTATGGGACTATGTGAGGGCATTCCTAGTGGTGATCACAAGGCTAGATTTTCTATTGACCTAGATTCTGCAACTTACTTTAGGGATATTTCTTCATCCTCTATTCACAAAATGAAAAATAAAAATAAAACAAAAAATGAAACGTCTTTAGGTGAATACCGAAAGGCACCTTATGACAATAAAAAAGTAAAAATAAAGGACTTATATGCAGGTGAAAACCTCTTCGAGGCACCCATAGATAGAGGACTAGAGTTTCTTCCCATAACTCAAGAGAAATTGGAAATGATCATAGAGGAAACCATGGAAGTAAACATATCTATAGGATAAGATCCTAAAATGGTCCTCTTTGCGACATCCCTGATTGAAGAAGAGAAACCTAAATTCCATAAATTATTTGCAGAACATAAAATCAATTTTGCATGGTCATATGTCATTATGCCTGGGTTGGATCTAGAATTGGTCTTATACCATTTTCCTTTACTTCCAAACACCAAGCTAGTAAAACAAAAGCTGCATAAAATGAATCCTCAGATCACCTTGTTAGTCAAAGTAGAATGCAATAAATTTCTTAATGAGGGATTCATACTGTCTATCGACTATGCTGAATGGATATCCAATATTGTACTAGTCACAAAATTGAATGGTCAGATATACATCTACACAAACTTTAGAGACTTCAACAAAGCATGTCCAAAGTATGACTTTCCATTACCAAACATATATATCATAGTCAAGCTCACGACAGGATACGAGATGTTCTCCCTCGTGGATGGTTTCTCAGGCTATAATCAAATTCGCATCGCCCCTAAAGATCAACATAAAAAAACATTCACTTGTCCATAGGGTACATACTGTTGGAATGTCATTCCTTTTGGTCTTAAGAATGTGGGCACCACATATCAAAGAGCTATGACAACAATATTCCACAACATGATGTACAAGATAATGGAAGATTATGTGGATGAACTTTAGGAAAAATATTTGACACGAACATACCACTTGAATGTCTTCAACAAAATCTTCAAGAGACTAGAAGAATAAAAATTCTTCTTAAGTTTGAAGAAATGTGTCTTTGGCATAACATCTAGAAAAATTTGGGATACATTATTTCTTGAAGAGGCATTGAGGTAAAATCCAGCTAAAGTGAAAGAAATATTAGACATGCCTCCTCCAAAAGGGATAAGCGAACTCGGGACATTACAAGGAAGGTTACAATCTATCTGATGCTTCATAGCACAATTGGCCGACAAGTGTCAACCATTTTGAATATTTTGCACAAGGGAATTCCCTTTGTGTGGAAAAATAAGTGTCAGGAGGCCTTTCAACTAATAAAGGATTATCTATTATCACTACCCGTTTTAATGCCACCTATCAAAGGGAAACCTTTGATCTTATACATTTCTACAACAACTTCAACACTAGGGGCATTACTTGCACAAAATGACCATGATGAGAAGAAAAGGGCCATATATTATATTAGTCAGACACTGGTCAGATATGAGATAAACTATACATCCATTGAACGTGCTTGTCTAGCAATTATCATCGTAGCTCAGAATCTAAGACACTATATGTTGAATCACCATGCACACCTAGTAACAAAGATTGACCCCCTGAAATATCTCTTGAGTTGTGCAGCATTGACAGGGCATCTGGAAAAATAGGTCATGATCTTGAGCAAATATGACATCCAATATATAGAATGGAAGGCTATAAAGGGACAAGTGATAGTAGACCAACTGGAAGATGCACCTATACAAAGTGATCATCCATTAGTGGTAGACTTTCTAGATGAGTCCATATTTCATACAGAACGTAAGTCACCTTGGAGGCTATACTTTGATGGGTCTCATAGTAGTCATGGCTCGGGGGCAGGAATATTGCTTATCACTCCACAAGGAGACTCCATTCCTAAGTCATTCCACGTAGCTTTCCCATATACAAATAATGTGATGGAATAAGATGCACTTATGACAAGACTCAGAATGGCCATAAAATGGAAAATCAAGATACTCCATGTTTATGGAGATTCTCAGCTGGTCATCAACCAATTCAATGATGACTATTATTATCGCTACCACTGAGTACTTTACTAAGTGGATCGAAGCCATTGCCCTTGCATACATAACTGACAAACAAATTTCTAAATTCATTCTCAACTACATCATTTTTCGGTATGGTATTCCACAAGCCATCATCATAGACAATGGATGTCATTTCAAAAATCAAGACATTCATGAGTTATGTGAGTGATTCCACATCCACATCATTTCTCTACGCCATACTACCTACAAGGAAATGGTCAAGTTGAGGCAACCAATAAGACAATATTCAAAATTCTTAAAAAGAATATCAATGACGTTGGCCATGAATGGCACATCCAACTTAACCCTACTCTATGGGCCTACCACACTAGTATTCACATGCCTACAGGAGCCACTCCATTCACCCTAGTCTTTGGAGTTGAAGCCATATTTTCCATCGAGGCTGAAATTCCATCTTTAAGCTTGTCTCCATGAAGGGTCTGATAGATGATGAAGAATATAGATAGTCACGACTACATGAACTGGAGATGTTAAAAGAAGTCATAATTCCATGAACCACATATAGGCATATCGGAACCGTCTCTACCGAAGTTAAAAAAGAGAGTCATGGTCAGGAAGTTTGACATTGGTGATTTAGTCCTTATGCAAAATCCTAAAAATTAGGCTAACAGAGAAAAACTTGGCAAGTTTGAACCCAATTGGCTGGGTCCTTATGTCATCATATCCTCTTTTGGTTCTGGAGCATATCAGCTGCCTACTATAGATGATGAACAACTAATAGATCCTATCAAAAGTATACATCTTTGCAAGTTCTATACATAGCATCAGAAAGTCAAGTTGAATACCTTAAAAATACAAAAAAATTGAAAATTATAAAAAAACCATCGCATTCATGAAAACTTGGAAAACACGCTTCTTGGTGACACCCAAAAAATGAAAAAATGACAAAAATAGTAAAGAGAAATAACTCATCCAAAAGTAAAAACTTGGTAAATAGGAACTTTGGATAAGTACCATGGTGAAAACATGGAAAACAGGCACCATGTGTAGTCAGTCATTGTCTTTCCATCTACTGCCACTCTATCTGCCTTGGTCCATAATAAACATTCACTTTTCTGACCTTATCACAAAACTTTCCCCCCAACATCATGACATCTCTTTTCATGGCCGACAATGGTTGACATCATGTCTTGCATATTGTCCACTATCCATATTGGTTGTGTCCTTTTCACCCCATTTCATTTGGCTCATTCTTGGCTTGACTATGGGAAAAATTTTATCATGTGACTGCAGTGGGTATCATACATGGTCTCAACAATCGAAAAAGTCCTGAAAAAATCCTAAAAATCCTAAACAGTAATAAAAGGTCCTAAAAAAATCATAAAAAGTCTTGAAAAAGGACCTAAAAATTGAAAAATGTCCTAAAGAAATCTAAAAAAATCAAAATATCTCAAAAACACAAAACAAAGTCAATGTGAATTATGTTAGTCTATCATTGTCCTTTGTCCAAACTACATTGTCTCTGTGCATTTGTTACATAGGCAAGGCTCATCATTGGGCCCCTGAGACATTAGGTCGGTCCTTTTAGGTTGTCAAAATAAAAATCATGACTCAATCTTTGGTCATCAAGACAAAGTCATTGGTTGTGTAAAAATACAAGGTCTCTGAGTGTATGACATAGGAAAGGCCATCAATCGATGAGCCCTTGAGGCTGTACTAGGTCACTCCATTAGGATTCATGACACTACGCTGAAACACACGTCAATATGTATTCAAGTCAAACAAGTCATCTCAAAATAGGAAAAACCATTACAACCAACTTTGGAAATTCTTTAACAAACACATCAAACACATCAACATGTCAACATTGACATGTAATCAACAACAGTCAAACTCCAATCAAACTTTAGTCAACTTCAGTCAAAACAAGTCAAATTGTTGTAACTAGTCAAACTGTCAACTCTTGGTTATTCTTCAGATGAGTCCTTCTGAAAAACAACCTCTGTCATTTATACCTTAGGATTTTTCCTTCCTAGGTATCATCACTGTCATCTAGCATTTTGAGGGATCCTCTTGACATCTACATTATTAAGGATGTGTCCTTGAATTTGGAAAACTTTGAAATTCAGACATCGTCAAATATGACACCTTTGGAATTTGACACCATCAAACCTGACATCTTGACATCAAAGCATCAGGCATTCAAACACACTTGGAAAACACTTCGCACTTGTCTTTGGCTCTCTAATCATGTTACCAGTTTCTTAGGGATGTCCTGACAACAGGATTTAGAGAAGCAGTGACATATCATGATGATTGTCTTGTCTTGCAACTTTTGTGGCCATGTTGCTAGTTCCTTTAGGATTTCTTGACAATAGGATTTAGAGGAGCAATGAAATTTATAATGACTTGTATTTTTGGTATTTTTATGCTTGTGGTTGGTTGTAAAAAAAAGACTAGGGAAATTGTGCTCTTAGTATGAGTCATTATCATCCTTGTCTGTGACTGCTTGTCTTATGTGATGGTATGACCTTGCACACCTTGATCTACATCATATCATGGTGTTTTTTGGCCATTACAATAATTTACCTAATGATGATTAAGAGCAATAATTGTTAAAGTCTTATGGTAGTATGTTGAAGGATTTGGTCTCCATGCTAACATTCATCTCTTTCTATCTTATCATCTTGTCTCATGCATCTCATGATGATATCTTGTGACATACAAAAACATAGGTGCATACATGATCATATAGGAATTGCATCAATCCCATACATAGATCATCTATATCATTAAACCATATACATTGCATCACATATTGCATTTTCTATACATATATAATCCTGCATCAACATACATAATCATAAACATGAAAACCATTACAATCAAAACATTATGCATATCATTATCATCCTCATGTAAGCATTATCCATAACATCATCAAGACATATAATCAAAAATAGACATCACATCATCATGACATCTTATCATAAATAGAAATCATAAATGCATACATGGCATGACATATGAACAACATCATCATAGGAATCATAAATGTGTAAATCACAATCACATAGTCATCGCATAGCCATCATATACTCATCATAATAATCATCATAAAACATAGTCAACACATCATGCAGATATTATAAACATAACCAACATATATCATGCATCATCACATAACACAAAGAATATAGGTCACATCAAAACTGCATCGTATATCTTTATCATCTCAAAAAACATAATGTCATAGGAAAAATTCATGAGATATCCCAAAAATGGAGTTTGCAAGCTCGATAGTCAATACATAAAGTGTCATAACATAAATGTCTAAAATATGAATGTCAATAAAGTAAATATGTCAAATGCCCCTAGGAGTTTCTCTCCTCATCCCCTTGTGAAGAAGAGCATGGCGACCGATGACCTGAACCCGACACTAGCATAACCTGTGAGGCCAATGGTACTATCACCGATGGCATCATCTCAACCATAACATGCATCTAGGATGAAACTGTTGCTTGCATCTGAGAAGTCGAAGGGTTTGTCATTGGAGGCTTGATATGAGATGATGTGTGCTCTGACCTAGATGACCTATGGCTATGACTTGACCTATGACTCAAGGCATGTCTATGAGAGTGACTAGAGTTGTGACCTAATGAATGTCCTAAGGAGGTATATCCCCTCGCACTGCTGTGGCTCCTACTATTGCTTCCACTCCCTGACCTACTACCACTGCCTATCCTCATCTAAAATTTTGTCAGGTTAGGATCTCATCTCTTAGGTGGCACTACCTACTCATCTAATAATTTTTACCATCCCAAACAAGTGCCAATCCTAACTAGCTCTCGCGCTAAGTCACCTGATGGCCTTGATCATAACTATGAAAACTATGTGCACCATTGAGTTGACTCTTGCTGATAGATTACTGCCTGATCCAACTCTAACCTAACCACCTCTAGCTCCACCTGTAAGGCCCTCACCTATGTTGTTCTCTCATCCAATCTCATCTACAGGTTTTCCATTCACTGATCTATAGTCACATCATCTGGTAGTGGTGGTCCCATGGGTGCATCATCATCTCCCTCTATCATTTGCCACCTCAGCATCCACTCTGCTTCATCTATGGCCTCATCATCATCACCCATATCCTCATCATCCTCCACATCCTTCTCTCCCCTGACAACTCCCTCCTCTCTCGGCACCTCCACCTTCATATCCACCTCCTATCGAACCTCCATCTCTAGCAATCCCTCCTCCATTGTAAGCTCCTCTTGTCTGGCCTCCTTTGCCACATGCCCCTCTTGTGTCCCCTCCTATCTATCCTCCTCATTTGTCACCTCAGGGATCAGTACCAAGGGCACTCTATCCACACACTATCTCCCCCTCTAGGCCTACCTCCCACCATCTCCTCCTCTCCTCCTCCCGCCATCTCCCCCATCAACTTCGTCATCTCCATCTCTCCCTCAACCTTTTCCCTTGCCTCCCCTGCCACATCATCACACCCATGGTATGACTGATCTCCTATCCATAGGTGTTGATCCATCTGGATCTATCAAAGGCAGTGGGCGATGCATCTACCACCAAAGATCAAAGTTTTTTGTGGTACCTGGATTCACAGCCCCTTCGCTCCATCCCCATTGTTGCACCACTAGCTCATCAATCTACTACTCTGCAAATGGGACTGATATCGATAGACCCCATGAAGAATTTCATGATGACCAGTGATACTCTTTAGTACCCATCAGAATACCCTACTACTTCCAAACTGTCACAACACCCTCTGAGGAAAGTACATCTCAATGATAAGTTGGCTTTGCATAGTCCGCCCAATTAAATATATGAACTACCTGCAAAAAATCAAGTGATCTACCTCATCCTCCCATTGTTTGTAGTCCTTGTATGGCCTCTAGATAAAAGATACCATGGTGTCAATCCAATAGAACCACTAGCCTGTCTTACCGACTCGGGTGTGCTACAAAGTGCCTGCATAATAGTATACATAAGGAATGCTATCCACTAGTTGTGGTTTTTAGATTAGCAGACATAAGACAACAACATACTCCCATGCCCAGATCATCAAGAGCATCGTCCTATAGCCAATACTCTACGCTCTCTTTTAGGAAACCTCATGAAGCTGATGATATAACATCCCTAGCAGGTAAGGTCCCTAAGCATACATGGTCCTATCTCATCTCATCTCGACTAGCACATCACCCCAGCCAATGGGAAATTCGTGTCCTTGATGATCAGGAAGCAAAACTCCTCTGATCAATATCACTAGCAAGGCATCGAATCGCAAGTAGTGCTCCACCATGAACTCCTAGTGGATCTCATACCCCTCAATCCCTAGTCTTGTGCCAGTCTCATCATGATAGTATGTTGTGAATGCCTAGTACACATGTTGTGGATCATACATGCTTTTCTCTCCTCGGATCGACAAGCGCAAGATCTTATATATGTCCTCAAGTTTGACTGTAGCCTCCCCCGTCAGAAAATGGAAGGAGCATGTCTTAGAATACCACCTCTCGCAAAGTGCAGTCAAAATTCCCCTATTTACCGGATAATGGACATATAGGTAACATAGTAGAGTCCCAGTCACATCAACTATCAGTGTTCCCTCTCTCGCAACTAGACCTAGAATCTATAAGTGGATGGCTTGCTCTCTCAGGTATAAATTGGCACTAACTATCTTTGCACATGTCAAAACACACATCAACACCTTATTGAAAATCATCATTACCATTTGTCTAACTCAAAAAGGATTTCAAAATTTGAACTCAAAAAAAGTCAACACTGGTCAAAGTCAAAGTCAAATGTGTCGCATTGACTTCATTTACATTGTAGTCAGACATTTGTGTTGTTTCATACTTCACTTGCATTGCAACTCAGTGATTGTGTCGTTCCATCTCATGTTTGTGTCTCGACATGTCACTTGCATCGTGATTTCTTCCACATGTGTTACTTTTTTCAAATGCATTGCTTGAGTTCATGATTACACCACAACTTTTTCAAATGTGACATTATACCCCTCGTTTACTGCATGATTTGGAAAATGCGTCACACCAAATTGACTTATCCTAATGACCCCTTGCATTTGTGTCATGACGCATCAAATGCATCACACGCGTACATGAATGCGACTTACACACATGCATATGCATCATAGCACATTCATTCTTGGACCTAAAACCCTAAAAATGACATGCAAAGTGATGACATGAAAAAGTAAGTTAGATGTATGCACCACTGGCTTTGAGCCCTCTAGTCGTTTGTGGGTCCAAATAATCCCCTTGCAGTGCTCGGTTATTGGAATCACGATAGTTGCCAAAGTCCTTGCTCTGAGCTCTCAAATTTACAATTGGCTATGTCAAAATGAATGCACTTTTACCCCATTTTCAACCTATTTATAGGGTCAAAGTGGGGTTAGTCAAACCATTTTATTACTGAAGACTCTTTTGACTGACTTGGACCTCCTTTTTGTCTACTTTAAACTCCTTGAAATCTAAAATTTTCTACGCCATTTTTTTTTGGTCATCAAATTGACTTATTGGGACACTTTACAAATTCTTTTGTCGCTGGGCCAAAATTTGAAATTTTTTCCAAGGGGGCATAGATACTCTGTACCTTCACTAGAGCATGACTTTGACTTATTTTCTTTGTCACAATGCAACAAGCTTCATTATGACAAAGAGGGGAAAAATGTAGACACATAAAAATGACCTAGGCATGCAAGCTCTATTTTTCACCTTCCTCTTCCTAGCATAATTAAGACATTTTCGAGTATTAATTAAATAATTTGTAATTATTTAATGAATTCATGTCTTTTATTATTGATGATTATTAAATAAATAAATTTTATTTATTTATTTAATGTGTCACTAATTGTCTAATATCTTCCTATAATTAAATAAATATCTTAATTTTATTTATTTATTTAATATGTCACTAATGCTTAAAAGTCTTCTTATAATTAAATAAATTCTTTAATTTATTTAATTATTGCCACCTTGACATTTCCCTTGTTTTAAATAAAATTATTTATTTAAAATGGTCCTATTTTCTAATTTACGTCTTTTTAGTAAATAATTTAAATTAATTATTTACTATCATATGACCCCACCTTTTGAATTATAATAAATTTTTAATTCAAAATAGTCTTTTTCCTCCAAAAATCAAGTAATTTCTATTATTATTTCATTTTCAAGCTTCCTCTTTTTCTATGCCAATCTGATCTCTTGCCACATGCATTGCCAACCCTTGATTTGATTTTCTAAAAATCAATCATGTCCATTCATTTCAAAATTTCCATAATTTTTCCCTAACCCTAATTGTGGGATATCATATTGAATATTTTCCATTGATTCTAGGGCATTTGCCAACTTTTGATCTTGGCCATTCACTCAAAATTGCATTTTCTATAAAATGGCAATTTTGGTCTCATTTTGTCATCTCATCTCATCTTGCAACTTCATGCTCTTGCACTCTTGTCATTTTATCATAGGCATATCTACATCCCATTTTTCATAATTTAAACATAGTTTATATGCTTACTAGTTGCATAATAGCATAGTATTGTATGCAATCACTCAAATCCTTCAACATTTTCTTAGGACTTGTCATTGCCATTAGATTGCTCACATCAAATCTGAGAGCAACATCACATTTTCAGCAAGTTGAGAAGGTATAATTGAGGTCATCCATGGAGAGTGAAGACATTTGGTGAGATATTTTCATTTTTTTCATGTTATTTCCTTTGGACTTCATTATTTCTTTGGGTTTTTATGGTTTACATTTTATCTGCTAACCCTAGGAAAATTCCCTTAGTTATAGTTTCTAGAGCTATCCTAGCACTTTCTTGTCTGCCCTTACTGTGTTATAGGAAAGGATTTGATTCAACTTCATGATAGTTATATATGTTGTATATATATGTATGCCAAAAACTCATATCCTTGGATTTCCACTATGAACTAGCTACTTGCAAAACATTATGAATTAAGATTGCATTTCATTCAATTCTAAGGGTGTGATTCCTTACCTACTTTGATTTCTGTATATAGAATGTGGTGATTTTATTTACCTGATTTTTATAATTTCCTTTGAATGTGTGAGACTATTTAAACCCATTTCATTTGATGGTCATTTACTTTGGCATTCGATGTTTTCATGTTGCATATTCAATTTGTGAATCGTTGAATGTTCCTTGCAATTTGGCTACCATTTCATTGCATATGGATGGTTCATTACTATAGTTCCCATCATAGTGTTCTCTGTTAGACTGGTAACTAATCTTCTTATGATCAAACATTATGACACTTTGGTTGGTGTTGGACTTACAACTACAATGATATTTTGATGATACTTTGGTTATACTTGTATTATTGGTGTTATATGCTTATGTTATGATTAGTATAGGGACATAATTGATTATGTGGATTAATCTTATTATAAGCATTATGTGTTTATCTGATCATGGCTGTTATCCAATAATCTGATGATTGTTCTTATCTTGTTTATTATGTAACTAATTATCATGAGTTTATGTGGTTATTTGATTGATGTGTTTGGGTGAAAGGTACAATGTCGCATTGCTCACTTGAGAGTACCCTGCTACATTGTGATTTCCTTTCACAGTGTGCCTAATTGTATGATTATGTAAATACTCGATCGTTTTGTGTGTTGCAGTTTGTAGATACCAAGCATCAACTCCACCTGAATTACCAGGTCTAAGTGTGCCTTAAATCCAATGGAACAATTGATTAGAGATAGCATTCAGTACCCTACCCTAGCCATCATCCTCAAAGAGGATGAGTACCTAGTCTATTACCCCATAAACATTGTTGGATGTTTTTGGTCAGTTGGTCTTGCTTTTTGACTCTAGTTATGGTTTAGGTAATCATTGTTAACATTTGGCTATTTAATTTACAAATTGTTTGGTAAGTGTTGTTTTTGGTTAATCAATGGCTTAAAATAAATTATTAAGTTAAATGGGCACTTGGATAATTAAACATAAATAAATTCATTAAAAGTTATAGTTTATAATAAATTAAAAGTATGATAATTTTTTTTAATATAAAATAAAAATTATAATGAAATGAGATACTTGATAAATAGTAAAAATATTTAAAATGATAGAAATGATTTCTATGTTGCACATGCATAACTCCAAACAAATTGTCGAAAAGGAAACTTGATCTTATTTGGTGATTTTAGAAATTTTATAATATTTTTGGATTTCAAAAATAAAATAGCCTTCCTTTTGTAAATAATGATGTTTTCGTGAGATTTTCATGATTATTTATTTTTGTCTAAAGGAAGAAATAATATTTGTCTACAAGGAAAAATTTATGTGAAAACAATTGCATTCCATTGTTGATTCTAAAAAAAATGATTGGATTTCAAAGATTTGTTTCTGATGGGGAAGATTGATTTCGACTTTGGATTCCCATCCCAGCATGTATTGCATCTACCTTGGCTCTATTCTTTTTCTTGTTCAATTTATCGGTTTAAGATAGTGGAATTATCTCTTTCTTGTCAGTAGAAAATGCATGCTTGCTTTTGTGATGTTGCTTGAAAATACGATCTCCATCCAGTTTAAATCCGTATAGAAATAAAAAATTATGTGTGTGACTTTATATCATGCAATCATTGTATTCTAGAAGTTTTAAATCCATTATGTGCATATTTTTCATCCTTAGCATTCCTTAAGTTGATATTTTTTCGCATATTGGCCCAATCCACAACATAAATGTTTGTATCAGTCATTCTCCTTGGTACAAAATCTTTTATTATAGAAGTTCAACTTTACACCATCCATTTTCATTTTTTTTAAAGTTACTTTAGCTCTTTCATCAAACCATTTTGAATGCACCCATTTTATTGCTTTGTTCATGAGATAGGTTTTATTCAAAGCCATATCGAAGGTTGAAGGTTATATTTTGTATTTTCCTGGAAATTTCTTTAGCTATTTGAGGTTACATAGTGCATCCTATCCTCTTACAATGGCACCCTTTAATCCACTATATTTTTTGCATTAATTACTTCACATTTGACTTTTGTTTTCAAATTTGAAATGCTAAATAAACATCTTATCATGACAGTCGATAGTTTTTAAGGCTTTTGATGCTGAAGATTTCAATATAATTCTCTTTATATGTCATGCCTTTGATGATCTTCCTTTTGAATTGATTTTGTTTTCTATTTTGAGCATGAGATACTACATATTCAATGGGTTATTTCATAGTTTGGAGTTTGATTTTCAATTATTCCATACATATGGAATTTGATTTGTATAGACTGATAATGCTTTAGTAAGTTCACATTTTCTCCCTGCTATCTTGTCTCTTACCTAGTGCCTTGGGTGGGTCGGCGTCTCTTCAGAATACTAAATGGTGTGATTATTTTGCTGAAGAGTCATCTTCAAAACCGAGTCTATAAAATCCAAATTGATTTGCATAGTGGACCAATTTTATTTTTATTTTATTGTGCTCACAACTCTATGCTAAACAATTTGATATTGAACACATGCAATTCCATTTTTGCATTATACTTTTGATGTAATATGTATTTTGTTTGAAAAATATTTAATATGGGTGGTATTCAATAATGTGCTTGAATTCTTGGGTATGTGCAGGATCATGATGGGCCAAAAAGTGGCAATATGATGGGTATGTAGCTGATGACTATTTTTTTACACAAAATTCATGAAACAAAAAGGGCTTTTTAAGGAGATTCTCAGGTTTCCACCAATATAAATTATGCTTTACTTTCAAGTTAATAAGTAATTATTATTCATTTTCTATTCAAATTATGACTAAAGTCTTGATTGATAAGTTGATTGAAAAATATCGATAGCTTTCAAATGGTATCACATTTTTTGAATCCAAAACATGTCACATTCTATGCTTCGCATACTATACGATTAAAACAATAAAACTTGAATTTCATGAAATTTTGACCAAGTTAAGGTGGTCAAACATACGAGTTTTTATATTTTTTAAAATTTTGTAATAAAAAATTCATAATTAATTATTTACTTGGAAAAAAATTACAAAAAAATATGCATCACATTGGGGCATGAGTCCTCTACTTATATCTAAAATCTTATAAAAAAATATTATCATTTTATTGTGGTTAGGGTGGTCAGACAAACACCTACTTCTTATTTTTCCTTGAAATTTAAGTACCTTTGCATTGAAATTTCAAATTTTCACCAAATAGATTTTAAAAAAAAAAAACCTAGTAGATTAGAAACTACATTCAATTTTCTACAGATTCTATTCTTACATATTTTTGAAATAATATAGATAACTTATTCAAATTTTTACGTCAAGTTGCCTAACTCTGATTTTTCTGAATTTTTTGCCACTTAAGGGCTTCTTTTTTCCATGATGATCCTACACATACCCTCTTTCTGAGTTTTTTCTTTTAAATTGTTGGTTATATCTTAGGTTAGGTATTTATAACTTGTCATCAATAAATATGCAATAAATAAAATAATTGATGTGCATGTAGTAAGTTTGCTGATTGCCAGGAATATGTGTTGTGTTGGATAGGCATTGCATTTTGTAATTTGACTCCATCCTTGCGCCATTCATATGATATCATATATATTTGAAATTCAATTTTGCTGCATTCAATTTATATGCTTTGTAATTGGTAATTGATAGACATGCTTAATGTTGGCATTCAGTTATTTGGATTTTGGTGAATATATATTATGTGTTGGCACTTGAATATATATATATATATATATATATATATATATATATATATATATATATATATATATATATATATATAGTACATAGCTCTTATTTCAATGATATACAAAGAAAGCGGATTGTTATTAATGGTAATTGAATTGGGAACTAAATTTAATAATTGGCCATATGTTATATTCTTATTTTTGATATGAATCCTTTCTATTTAAGAAGCTAATCCTTTTTTATAATTTAAACAAGGACAGTGTAAATAATCTTAAAATTCAAATGTATTTGCTTTGCAAAAATAAACTCTCAATGACTTTTGATTAGATAGTTTTAAGGGATTTAACCAATTGTCTTGATTATTGAATATTGTTTTTGATAAAAGGGATAAACGGGTTTTACAGGGACCCGAAACCACAAAGTAACATTACAAGCAAAGACCAAAATAGAGGTCTGAAAGATGAAGAGGCTTCCATAGAGATAAAAACCAGCTAAAACAGACAGCCACAAAAAGTTGCAAAAAAGACATCAGATGGTAGGCAAACAGACAAAATTGGACCTAGCCATAGTTAATCCATAGACTTCAGAAGCTCGTCAGCAACCTCTTCCAGGTCCACCATATCCTGGACCCCCTCCATGAAAATCTGAGTCATATTTGGGGTAGTTAGGGCTTTTCTTTTCATACTTGATCTGGTTCACTTAGAGATCCCCGCTTCCTCATCCAGGTCTTTCTCCTGATCAAGGTCGACAATCAATGCTCTTTTCTGGGTTTTCTCCAATCTTTCGGTCATGGCTTTGATGATTAAAGAGTTATGTCTGGCAATTCTGCAGTTCTGATTAGCAATTTTTTTCATCGTTGCTTTAATTTTGTCAAGATCTTTTTCAACAGTGTTGTCCTTTTGTATGTTATCCTTCACAACGGTATTCTTCTCCACATCGAGCTGCATTAGCCCCGCAACTTTGGCTTCAATTTCCCCCAACTTACTATGAAGAGACAGATTTTTGGTCTTTAACTCACTGATTTCATAAAATAACCATTTGGTAGAATTAAATCGGTCCACAGAACATCTCTTGGCAGTTTTAATGAAGTCAAAAGGGGGGTCACAATCAGAATTGACCCCAAAATTAACCGACTCTACACCTCTGGGAGGGCTACAATTCTCCTGTTGAATATTCTGGGGGAAGTGGGGATCCTCAAGACTGGCCTTGACCGCTTTAGTAGAAACAACAGGAGAGTCATTAGGGTAGGAAACCAACTTGTTAATCGGAGAACTAGAGCCCACCAGTTTAGCATTAGGGTTTGTGTGGCCAAGGGCAAGAATAGAGCAGGCACCAGAGGGCTGGGGGGATCGGCCAGAGGCAAAAGGGGGGGCAAGGGAAGCGAGGAGAGGTTGACATGGCCAGAAGAAACTTTAGTCTCAGTATGATGAGGAATAGCAGGGCTCTTAGAATGATTAGGAAAGTGGGGGTAAAAATTTAGGTTAGCCAGAGTTAGAGGGAGATCAGTTACATCCTTTGCTTGAGGAGATCCTTGCACACCTAGGTCCTAGATACGAGGGTAACCAACAACTCGTTAGGGAGAGAGAAAGGTCTCCTAGGAGGAGAGATGTTTCAATAGAGAAACAAACTATTTTATCAGATCATATAATGTATATCTTGAGGGAACGTCCTCCTACCTTTGATGGTTCTAGTGGTGGTTTGGAGGTAGAGACTTGGTTGATAGATTTGGATAGGTGTTTTTCCATGCTCTCATATGGTAGCAACACCAAGGTGAGATGCGCCATCATGCACCTTAGGGGTTTTTCTTCTACATGGTGAAGGTAGGAGGAAAATAATTACATCTGGATATTGGTTCAATTTCTTGGTAGATATTTCTAGAGAGGTTCAAAGCTCACTTTTTTTTCAAATCACTGGAGGTAGTATGATGTTGATGAGTTTCACGAGTTGAGGAAAATGGTTATGTTTGTGGAGCAGTATGATCATAGGTTCTATGAGATTGCACAACATGCAGGTATTGGTGATGATGAGGCCATGTTGGTTTAGCATTTCATTAGGGGTATTATTGCTTGCATTAGTGGGGGAGTCTATTTCTTTGAGTTGAAGACCATGGAGGTGTCAGTAGAGAAGGCTCAATTGGTAAAGGATAATTTGGCAATAGTGCTAGGAGGTCAGATAGGTGTGTAGATTAGTAGTGCACCTCTAGTAGGCTTCAGGGACCTCAAGGTGGTCAGTCTTAGGCAGTGGGTTCCTCTAGGAGCCATCAAGAACCTATTAAGGGTGGAAATCAGCAGCAATAGCGTTGCTTGTTGAAACTTGAGAGCTCTTAATCTTAGAAAGGTAGTAGGTTTCAGTCTAGGAAAAATCAGAGTTCACAGTGAGCCAAGAATTATAGTCCTAACCAGGAAGCTCAGAGCATGTATAGTCTTTAGTTAGTAGAGGTAGCTTCTAGCAGTCCAGTGCACCCTCAGGCGATAGGGGGTATGCCAAAGGTACATGATGTTTTTCTTATGGCCAGTAGGGCCACATAGCTAGATAATGTCCTCAAAAGGGAACATCATGATTCAGTCAAGGGCCAACAGCCTCAGAGCTAATAGTGGGTTATGTAGGCAGGTATCATAAAGTTTATGCAGTGGTTGACAACTGCGAGGTAGACCATCAAGGCATAGTTGTGGAGGCTATAGGTAGAGAATAGATAGCTAGTTCTAGAGCAAGTGACCATTCTACAGCATGGAAGACTCGCCCTCAAGGGTCGAGACATTGAGCAAGTGAGGGTCTAGTGGGATCCTAATTGTGAGTCTTCAATTACTTGGGAGGATGCATCCTAGATGTGAAAGAATACCCTTTTTTGTTTACAAGCTTCTAGGAGTAAGACTAATTCTAGGGGGGAGGATGCAGTGCCCCTCATACTATTCTTTGTTAGACTGGTAGCTGATATGCTCAGGATCAGACATTATGGCACCTTCTTTGATTTGGACTTGCTGCTATGATGATATTTTGATGATACTTTGGTGATACTTCTATTATTTTTGTTTTATGCTCATGTTATGATTAGTATATGGACTTAATTTATTTTGTGGATTAATCTTATTGTGAGCATTATGTGATTATCTAGTGATTTTTCTTATCTTTTTGTTATGTAACTGATTATCATGAGTTTATGTGGTTTTTTGATTGATGTGTTTAGGTGAAAGGGACAGTGTCACATTGCTCATTTCAGAGTACCCTGATACATTGTAATTTCCTTTCATAGTGTTCATGATTATATGATTGTATATGCTCAACCGTTTTGTGTGCTACAGGTTGCAGGTACTAGGAATCAACTCCACCTGAATTGTTAGCTCAGTGTGTTGCTTAACCCAATGCAATAGTTGATCAAAGATAACATTCAATCCCCTACCCTAGCCATCATCCTCAAAGAGTATGTGTACCTACTTTGTTACCCTGTTAGTGTTGTTGGATGTTTGTGGTTAGTTGGTCTTTCTTTTCAACACTAGTTATGGTTTAGGTAATTGTTGACATTTGGCTATTTAATTTTATAAAAAATTGGTAAGTGTTGTTTTTGGTTAATCAATACATTAAAATAAATTATTATGTTAAATGGGCAGTTGGATAATTAAACATAAATATATTCATTAAAAGTTATAGTTTATAATAAATTAAAAGTGTGATGAAATATTTTAATATAAAATATAAAATATAATGGAATGAGATAATTAATAAATAGTAAAAATAATTAAAAGGATAGAAATGTTTTCTCTGTTGCAAATGCATAACTTCAAAAAAATTGTTGAAAAGGAAACTTGATGTTTTTTGGCAATTTTAGAGATTTTATCAGATTTTGGATTTCAAAAATAAAATGGCCTTCTTTTTGTAAAAAATGATCTTTTTGTGAGATTTTCATGATTATTTATTTTTTGTTTCTAGGAAGAAATAATATTTGTCTGCAACGAAAATTTTCTATGAAAACAATTGCATTCAATTGTTGATTTTGGAAAATTAGATTGAATTTCGAAGAGATGTTGATAGGGAAGATTGATCCCAGCTTCACATTCCCATCCCAGACTACATTGGATCCAAGTTGGCTCTATTTTTGTTCTTGTTCTATTTCTCCATTTAAGAGAATGGAATTCTCTCTTTCTTGTCTATAGAAAATGTATGCTTGCTTGCATGATGTTGCTTGAAAGTGTGATTTCCATCCATTTTAAATCTATATAGAAATAAATATATCCTACAATCATTGTATTCTAGAAGTTTTAAATCCATTATGTACATATTTTTCAACCTTAGCATTCCTTAAATCAACATCATTTATTGCATATTGGCCCAATCCACAACATACTTGTCTGTATCAATCACTCTCCTTGCTACAAAATATTTTATTATAGAATTTTGGCATTACGCGAACCATTTCCATTTGTTCGAAAGTGACTTTAGCCTTTTTAGCAAGCCATTTTGAATGCACCCCTCTTATTGCTTTCTGCATGAGATAGGTTTTATTCAAATCCATATTGAACGTTGAGGGTTATATTTTGTATTTTCTTGGAATTTTCTTTAGCCATTTGAGGCTACATAGCATAGCCTATCGTCTTACAATGGTTCCTTCTAATCCACTATAGTTGCTGCATTAGTTGCTTCACATTTTACTTTTGTTTCCAAATTCAAAATGCGGAATAAACCTCTAATCATGGTATTCAATAGTTTTTAAGGATTATGATGCTAAATATTTTTATATAATTCTCTTTATGTGATGTACCTTTGATGGTATACCTTTTTAATTAGTTTTTTTCACTACTTTGAGCATGAGATACTATATATTCAATGGGTTATTTGATGGTTTGGAGTTTGATTTGTAGGTATTCCATATATATAGCATTCTATTTGTATAGATTGATAATACTTTAGTAAGTTCGCATTCTCTCCTTGTTGTCTTGTCTCCTACCCAACACCTTGGGTGGGTAAGTGTCTACTTAGAATACTAAAAGGTGCAATTCTTTTGTTGGAGAGTCATCTTCAAAATTGATTCTATAAAATCCATATCAATTTGCATAGTGTTGATTTTGTTTTTCTCACATCTTTGTGCTAAAAAATTTGATATTGAACACATGCAATTCCATTTCGGCATTATACTACTTTGATGTAATATGCATGGTGCTTTTTCGATATTCAGTATGGGTTGTATTAGATAATGTTCTTGAAGTCTTTCTACGTTTTTTCTTTTAAATCTCTAGCTATAGCTTAGGTTAGGCATTTATACCTTTCCATCAATAAATATTCATTAAATAAAATAATTGATGCACGTGTAATAAATTTGGAGATTGTTGAATAGGAATTGTGTTTCGTAATTCAACTCCATCCTTGCACCATTCATATGATATAATATATATTTGAAATTTTATTTTATTGCATTCAATTTATATGCTTTATAATTGGTAATTGATAGACATGTTTAATGTTGGCATTTATTTATTTGTAATTTGGTGAATATATATTATGTTTTGGCACTTGAATATATATATGTGTGTGTGTGTGTGTGTGTATGGAGAGATTCTTAATCCAGTGGTAACCTAAAATGAATTAGGGGGATGGATAGATTACACATTAAACAAGATAATTGAATGCTTCAGCCATGCCTGTAGTGCTCATTTAGGCTAAGGATGGATTGAGAAGGCCTGGTTGGAAATATCAACTTCCTTGTCCTCATGAATGGAATGTTGGTTATGCATTTGTCACCCTATTGGGCCATCATTTAGTGAGATATTATTAGGACAACCATAGATGGGGGTTGACATCTAGTGAGAGACTATCAAGACAATCCATGCTAGGACCATGCGATGACACTCTTTCCTATTGCAATCTAGCATTCCATAGTTATGTCTTCCCTGTCTATTGTGTGAATTCCTCTGGAAGTGATGTATGTATTGTATGTGATGTTCATGTTTTTGCAATGTTGTGTTGGAGTCATTTATATCCTTTTTTATGTTAGCCTTCTGTCTTTCTCACTGTTTGTTGTAGTTGGACCTTGTGTTATCTCCTAGCATAGGGGGTGGACCTTAGGGTTCCACATGACCGAGAGGTTGGTACTTTTTCTTCCATTGGATTTCCTTGCTGCTTGTTTGAGTGTGTGGAGGTTGTACCTTGGGTAGTAGATCCTAGTTCAAGGAGACATTCTTTCTTATATTTGTATTGAATTATAAATGAATTGTACTTTGTTTGTAATCTAATGTATTCTTCCCATTTGTATTCAGGGAAGTATTATTGTAAATAATGTAATGATGTAATAAATTATAATGTATTATCATGGAATGTAATTTGTATGTATACTTGTTAGTTATTTATAATGATGTTTAATGATGTTTAATGTTGTTTAATTGATGACATGTTATGGAAATTCATATTGTAGATAAATCATGATTAATGAAATGATTCTAGTGCTTGATTACCATATGTGTTAGTAGTGTAGTCATGGAACCTTAGAGGACTTAGTTTAGTTTATGTGTTATGTTAAGTTATGCAGTTCAATGGAATTTCTTATATAAAAACAAGAGTGTTCATTATTGTAGCGTGATTGAGTAGTCCTCTGGTGTTCCTTGGCAAGGCATTATAGTTAGTTCCTTGAAAACTACAATTAACGATTTCATTTCTTTAGCCTAAACTTTTATTCGATGGTTCTATATTTGGTTGACATTCTATATTCAATGAATACATGCTTCATGTTGTTAATTGATGAATACACATATATGTTTGGAGTTTGATTAGTATGCACTATAGTTAGTAATCGATGGGAACACATCTTGAATGGAATTCAATTAATATGAACATATTTATGTTTGAAATTGGTGTTGTAATCATTGCACTTGGTAATCAATAGTTTATCACTACATTTTCTGTAATTCAATGGATATGTATTCAATGTTTTGTTAAATATATATATAAATATACTTATATATATGCATATATATGTATATATTAATGTATATATATGTATATATATACAAATATGTTTATATATGTGTGTACATAGATGTTTGTTTGTCTTACTGTAGTTCGATATACTGTATTGTAAATAGAATTATGTCAATATTATAAACATATATATATATATGTGTGTGTGTGTGTGTGTGTGTGTGTGTGTGTGTGTTTGTGTGTGTGTGTATTGAAATGTGTATATATATTATGGTTTAGTACAAAAGTACTTTTTCCTTATGATTATTTGTTTATGATTATTATAGTTTATGTGAAAAGTGAATTAAGGCTGGCTTCCAGAGGTTAGGGGGGAGTATGTTTTTTCAATGTATGTGTTTTATGTTTGTGTCACTTGGAAGTGGTTGGTAATGTTTTGTGTAGTGTTCAAGATGGTCCATCCCTTACACTATGTATAGCATCTTGTGATAGTGATATATGTGCAAGAGGATCAATTCCTTGCACTGTGTATGATTCATGTGATTAGGTTAAGTGTGCAAAATGGTAAAAAAATTTATTGTTGTGTAGGGTTTACTAGTTGCAAGTAGGGGAAGTGGCTCTCAATTGGGGCCAGAACCCAAAGTGGTGACTAGGACAACCCATTGGAGAGTTTCTTAACCCAGTGATAAGGTCTAAATAATGAATTAGGGGAATTGGTAGATTTCAGTTTAAGAAAGATAATGGATGCCACACACATGCCTATAGTGCTCATTTAGGTGAAGGATGGGTTGAGAAGTCGTGGTTGGAAAAATCAACTTCCTTGTCCTCACGAAAGGAATGTTTGCTCCACATGTGTCACCCTATGGGCCAAGACCTAGTGAGAGGTTTACCAAGACAACCATATATTGGGGTTGACGTCTAATGAGAGACTATCAGGGCAACACGTGCCAGGACCATGTGATGACACTTTTCCGTATTGTGGTCTAGCATTCCCTAGTTATGTTTTTCCCTTCTGTTGTGTGAATTCCTCTGGAACTAATGTATATGTTGTATTTGATGTTAATGTTGTTGATGTGTTGTGTTGGGGCCATGCATATCCTTGTTATGTTATCTTGTTGTCTTCGTGACTGTTTGTATGTAGTTGTACCTTGTGTTATCTCCTAGCATGGGGGGTGAACCTTAGGGTTCTACATGGTTGGGAGGTTGCTACTTTTTCCTCCATTGGGTTTCCTTGCTGCATGTTCATGTACATAGAGGTTGTACCTTGTGTAGTGGATTCTAGTTCATGTTCTAGTTCAAGGAGATAGTTTTTATGTAAATGTAATGGATTGTATCTCAATTGAACCATTTATTGCAATTCGATGTATTCTCCCACATGTACTCAGGGGAGCATTATTATAAATAATGTAATGATGTAGTAGATTTTCATGTATTCTCATGAAATGAAATTTGTATATATATATTTTTGTTATTTATAAATTATATTTAATGTTGTTATTTGTTAACATGTTATAGAAATGCATATTATACAATCAATTCATGTGGTGGACTAAAATGAACTTGATTGTTAGATGAATCATGATATCTTTATAGTTAATGAAATGATTATAGTTCTTGATAATAGATGTGCTAGTAGCGTAGTCATGGAACCTTAGAGGACTTAGATTAGTTTATATGCTAAGTTATGATACACATTCCATTGTGATTTCTTATAAAAACAAATGTTTTGTTATTAAGTCATGTTTAATGTTGTCCTCTGGGGTTCCTTGGTGGGGCATTAAAATCTTTACTATTTGTTGTATAGGAACTCATTGTTTTGAAGTTGTGTTTGTATATAGATGTGAGTTTTTTCTACATTGTTGTTAGCAAATTTGGGCTCATTTAACTTGATCCGTATAACACCTTTGATTCTTCCATTTTGACATTATTTTAATATATCATTAGGTTCATTTATAGGTCCATACTCAATGTTATACTTTCTAGAATTTAACTCATCTTGCATTTTGAATTATAGCATAATTCACTTTAGGAGTCTTATCTTTAGATATTTTGTTATATTTCTATATTTTTCATTTATGTAATCAACTATGGCAATCAAAATGAGTTGACCAAGAACAATTGATAACATTTTGGTGTTGTAAAAATCCATAAATTTGTTCATATAAAATTCTATAGAAATTTTGGATTGATAGGAGAAAGTTGTATGCAATTACCATTGGGAAAATATATATCTTTATTAGACTATATATTTATTCAATTTTTTCTTAGTATGGAAATTTTTTTGACTCATAATCATTTACAATTCAAATAATTATATATTATCTCTACAAAAAGTGCATGGGAATATATCTTTACTTATGAAAGGATTTTTGAAAATGAGATTATAAGTAGGCTATGCTTGGTAGAGGACACTATAAAATACCATGTCATCATCTCCAAAATATTTTACTTGGGTAGGTTTATGTCTTGCATTCCTTTACCGATAGGTTTATGTCATCATCTCCATAATATTTTACTTGGGTAATTGTTTATAATTTTTTTTTCTAAAGAATGTAACATTTCATTGCTAAGTGGAATGATAACAAACTTCTTGAAAGGAAAGCAATATAGAGTGTATTTTAATTCCACTTTCATTATCTATTAATTTTCTTCTATATTTTATTATGAATCATTTTTGTTAACAATATTAGAGTAAGGATTTGAACAATAAATATGTAGAAGCATCTATAAGGTTTAGTTTTCTATAAATATTTTTCATCTTCCTATACCAATAGTTATAAAAAAGAATTTTGGATTTTTCATATTGAATCATTTATCATCAATGCAATGTATTTTAGTGTGGCATTTTTTTCTGTTTAACATTCTTTGCAACTTGTAGTACATTCTATGGTTTTAAGAAAGTTTATATTTTCTATAACGTGGAAATATATATCCTTTTTTTTTTTTTAATTTTTGTCACAATTGTAAATTGGTATTTAGGTCATATGGCTAGTTCTATTGTTGCTATTCATTTTATTTTTAATTTCAGAATTTATATTTCATTTTTTTAAATTCTTCACATGCATTTTCATGATCATTCCAAACAGTATTGAAACTCTATGTGTACAGAGAATAATCTTATTTTATAATATTCATAGAAGACACATATGTATTCAAAAAAAATTTAACCCTTCTTTAATAATTTTTCTATATTATTGGAGCATAAAAAGTTGTCACTCTTGATAATTTCACACTAGGTTTAGCTCCCCTTATGTGCTTGAACCTATTAAGCATTAATTTCCATTTTTATAAAAAATTCTTCAAAAATCAAATATGCGAAATCAAACTCTACATTTCATATTTTTCCCTTGACACTTTTAATCCCTAAAAAACATGGATCTAGTTTAAGGTGTGTTGCACCCTTGAACAACATTTTTTGCTCTAAATTTCAATATGTAATTGTCAATAGTTTATTATTTTAATTTTCAATGTCAAATGTTAGTAATCGGTCTTTGATTTTTGGGAAATTTAAAGAATTTCATATAAATACAAGGTATTTTCATTCTATAAAATCCTAAAGAGATTTATCAATTGAATTGGAAAAATCAAGTATATTAAAGCCAGTCAAGGGAAGTAAAGAGAAAAATTATCAATATTTTTAGCAACATTGTTACTTCACATTCATCAATCAAGTTTAAGATTTCAACACATCAAGATAAAGGAAGAAATTATGTTTCAAGGAACTATCATGATAAATCATGCCATTTCATGAAGATGTATTGAGTTATCCTATACATGCTAATTGCAACAATATATTATGTTTCATGAGCTAACCTTTTATAGGTCTATCAAGAAATCAAACCATCCATTAATCAAATTGTTTTTGAAATATCTTCTTCAAGAGTTTTCACATCAAAAATTTTTTGTCATTTTTCATTTATTAATTTTAATCAATTATTGTTGTTTTGGTCTCTACCTGACTTACGATATGCCCTCTTGATCATTATCAATCCTTGTACATGGAAGTAGTAATACCAATATAGGGTTTGAGTTAGGAAAGCCCCTATACAACACAAGATTTCCCCTCTTTTCATGCGTGCAAGTTATATCATGTCACGTCTCAAACTTGCATGAGGTTTTCTTTTACTTTAAGTGGAACTAAAACATGAATAAATGTATGTGGTAGAATAATTGTTGCGAGGTTTGAATAAGGAATTAGGTGAATGTTTATTTTATTTGAAAGATGAAATGCAATGAATGATATTTTATTTCAATAAAATGAAATGTGATGATTATTATGATGTAACATAGAGAATGATATTTTTTTCTTTGATTATATTTTTGGACACTAATTTATTAATGGGCTCCTAGTTTATATGAGATGCAGGTTTGTCAAAGACCAAGAGTGTGATTGAGGTAGAGGAGGTTAGCCACCTAGCAGGGTTAAGTTGGAACAGATTCTCTCTCACACACCACTTAGTAATCATATAAAATTGCATTTAGGAGGTTAATTAATTAATTGTTTATATTGTTTTATTTTGCAATGTTTATTTAAATTTAATTAGTGGTAATTTAAAATGCATAGAAATAAAATAATTAGTTTAGTATATTTTTTAGTTAATGTTTTAATTGTAGATTAAGATGTTATTTATTTTATTGAATTATGGATAATGTGTGCATGGAAAAAAAATCTTTATTTATTTTAAAATCAGATTTATTAGAAAACTTTGAATAAAATGAAATATAGGAAGATTTTCAAAAGTAAAGTGATAAGATAGAAAATAATACAAAGAGGAAAATATGAGCAAAGATGACTAAAAATTAGGAAAACAAAACGAAAAAAAAAGCAAAATAAAGATGGAAAAAGTAAATAAAAGTTTATAAAACTCTTTATTTCTCAACAAGAGAGCAGGCATTCTGAAGTTTATTATTTTTCTTTCATCTTTATCAGATTAGCGTTGGACTGTAGGTTTTTAATTATTTATTCTCGTGAAATCTCTATTCCAAATGTGAATGAATCATTTTTGTTTGGATTTCATTTACTTTCAGAGGAATATTGCTTTGAAATTGTATATTGTATTTTTTGTACAAATCTCAATTAGAATTTACTTTTCTGTAAAAAACCCCCAATTAGATTTTGTAGAGAACATATCCACCACATATTTTGGAATATATATATATATATATATATATATATACAAATATATAGAAAAAAATGTAATCATATATATATATATATATACATAATACACATACATACATAAAATAATGGAGAAACTTTATTTTTATGCAATTTCATTTTTTAAAATCTATAAAATAAAATTACATTGCATACAAGATAAGTAGTTATAGCTGCATATGAAGGGGGTTGTGGAGAGGCCAGCGACCTCTCTATAGGCCGCTCAAAAATGGAATTAGCAAGAAGAACCCAAGATCGAAGAGCAAAAAAAATGAAGGAAAAAAAACTACACACTTTAATAGTGTCTGACACAACTTTAGTTCACAATAAAAACATTACATTACAGAATTTTTAACCTGGAGAAAACGAGTAAGAACAAAGTAGCCATACTATCAATGATGTAACATAGTTCTGCAACTCACACTTCTACAGAGAGAAAGCTCTTGTAACTTGCCGTCATAAGATAAAACCAACTTATTCTAAATTTCTAAACACATGATGATCATAAGAGATCTATATGCTTCCAGTTTCTTAACAACAATTGTTACAAAATACTTTCTAAAAAAATTGCATTTCCATAACTTCAATTTTTACAAAGAAAATAAGCCACACTGCTAGTATGTTAGGCTTGTGAAATTATAGGATTAATCTATACAAAATGTTTCATTTCAATGAATCTTTTAGTCACAAACAAATTTTGTTAAGCTGGGAAAATGTATTTATGTGATAAACTTACATAATATTTTGCTAAAAAAAAAGAAGATTTAAGAATATTGCACGAAAACTGATGTAGGTAATAGTAAGTAAAACTATTCAACATCAAAGGAAAAATGAATTAGAAAAATGGATCGAATAGCTACCACAGGGTTGCACCTATGGGGAGCAGTGCACCCACCCTCCCTTACTCCATACATTGAAACTTAAATATGATTTAATATGCATTTCAAACTCATGAAAAATTATCTCATTCTGCCAGTCATTGCTTATAACATTGAATTTATTCAATGTTGAGACTTAGTTTATATCTCTATTAAAAAAACATAGTTGTATTGGCCGCCATCAGTAGTATTTAATATATATATATATATATATATATATATATATATATATATATATATATATATATATATATATATATATATATATACTGTAATACCCCCATATTTTTGATACTATTTGCTATTATTCGTTTCTCTTGTGTGTTAGCATGATACTGACTTGTGTTGGCGATTCATTCACCGACTTGGTGTGTGCGGATGCGTAGTTTAGTTGTTTGCTTCTTGTGCCATTATTAGTATGATTTATGATACTCTGTGTGTTGATTGGATTATTGTTTATGCAAATGGTTTTTCATTAGTATTATATATGTCAATGTGATGATTCTATGGTGATCATGTTATTTGGATTCAATATTATTTTATAATTCAATGGTTTAATAGTTAGTTATGATGCAGTAGTTAAATAATCATGTTATCTTATGATCAAATTAGTTATAAATATTAGTTCATTATTGATATTGTAATTGTTAGAATAGATTAGGTGAGAGGACAGTGTAGCATCACTCGTTCACGAGTGCCTTGCTATGCTGCAAGTCCTTCTCACAATAAGATGTTTTGATTATATATATATATATACATGTGCTACTTGACGGTTATTTGGATGCAGCATTGTAGGAATAAGTCTCGATTCCACCTACTTCGGCAGGACAGGGCAAGCATTAAACTAACCCAATGGGTAAAAATGTTGAAAAAGGGAGTAGGTTTGGAAGTGTCCCCGTCCCAAGTCCGTCGTTTGTTGTGAGTCGTTGTGTCATGACTGAAGTTTTGCCCTTGTCATTGTGTAGTTAATTGTTGATTTTTTATTTAATTTATGGTTAGTGTTTAATTAATTAATCTTATTTGATAAGATAATTAATTAAAGTTGTTTTGTTGTTTTGATTTAATTGTGAGTTAGTAAATGGTTAAATTTAAATATATTATAAATTAAAAAGTGATTCAATTAATTAAAAGTGCAAATAATTATAATTAAATGAATATTGTTGAAGATAATTAAATATTATCTTTTTATTAATAATAAATTAGGAAAATCATGTGAGGATAATATTTTGATTAAATAAATTATTTTAATTAAAATTGTAGATAAGTTGTGCTTTTAAAAGCTGGAAAAAAGACCAATAAGAGGGAGGCTTTTTGAGAAAAGAAAGTAGAAGAGCTTTATTGATTCTTTGTTTTGATTTATTATTTTTATGAGAGAGTTATTGGGCACACAAAAGTTTTCTCTTTGTTTTTGGGATCTGGAAATAAAAAAATAAACAAATAAAAAGAAAGATAGTTTTGGTTTGGTGTTTTCTGGGTAAAATTATTGTGGTTTTCAAAGAAAAGATAGATTCAGAAGAACGTTGAAGGCCGAAGATTGAGAAAAGAGCTGAAGGCAGGAAGTCGAGAAGAGGATTCAGAAAGGATTCTTCATCGGACGAAGGACTCCAGGTTTTCTTCTTTTAAGTTGTTAATATTTTTATTGTTCTGAAAACAAATCTAGTTGCTAGGTTTTTGAAGCTTCATTGAATGAAGTATGTGATTTGAAAACTTATTGTATTTATACTTTCGAATCTTTTGTAGAAAACTTTAGTAAAACCCCTTAAAAATTCTTCAATATATTTTAATAGAGAAATTTATTGTTTGCAAAGAAAATCACTTTTCTTTTATGGATTAAAATTTTATACCAAAATTTTATACAGAGATTGATAGAAAATAAATTTATTTATATTATTTGATTTGTATATATATATATATATATATATATATATATATATATATATATATATATATATATATATATATCTCTTTGTTCGTTTAGAATAAAAATAATTTAAATAAATAAAAATAAATAAATAATACATATTCATTAATCTTCATTATTCTGATTCTAATATATTATTTTCTTGAATTAATTTAATGCATATAATTAAAATTTTGAAAAATCATAGAATAAAATTATTGCCTCGAATTTTGTATTTATTGAAAACAAAATTGAAAAGAAAAGAAAATTTAAATTAAACTAAATGAAATAATAAATATAAACTTTAAGTCATATAAAATAAAATAAAATATTAAATTTTTAACAGGGGTTTGGAGGTCGGCCGAAGCCATACCCCCATGGCCCTGTGGTTGGCTGTACGCAGCCACCGTGGGCTGCGCACGGCAGCCAAGGATGCTAGTCGCAACCTTTGGGGGCTGCGTACCCCCATAGTACAAGGTATTGTGGCTTAGGTGTAAGGGGTTGCGTGCCTTTAATTTGTTTTATTTTATTTTTATTTTATATTAATGTATATGGTAATATATATATATTATATTATTTAATATATATATATATATATATATATATATATATATATATATATATATATATATATATATATATATATATATATATATATATATATATATATATATATTTATTGAGTTTTAAATTATTATTTTATATATTATTCAATATAACTTAGTTCAAATTTGTTTTAAAAAATTAGTTTTATAATTTAATTTTTATTTAATTCGAATATGATTGATAATATAATTTTATACAATTAATTAATATATTTAATAATTTTCTAAATGATATTTAATGAATTTTGTAATATATTTTCTGGTAAAATGATTTTTTATAAAAATGCTTTATTTTTAATATATTTTTAATAATTTAAAATATATGCCTGTGTGTGTGGAATTAAGCTTATTTTCATAATGGATTTTATAAGTATAAATTTTTATATTTGATTTTAATTGATTAATTATTCTATGATTGAAATATGGATTAAGTAATTTAATTTAAATGTTTAATTATTAAAATATCTTGATTTTGAATATAATTGTGAAACGTAGAGATAACGAATGATTTATTCCAATTAGATGACTTTATTTATTAAAAGTTTGATTTATCGATAATTTGATTTGATTATTACAGATAATTGAGACAAATGAAATTTAAGGGATAGATTTAAATAGAGACTATCTTAAGATGATTTTGTTACGTAGTAGAAGCAAAAGTGGATTTTATATTCATAGGATTTATTTCGAACGTTGAATTTCTATAGTTTAAATGATCAAGTGTTTTCATTTTCTAAGGTTGATTTTTAGTAATATATGTAATTGAAAAAATGAAATATATTATTGTTTTAAACTCCTTAAAGTTGTCAACATGCCTTGATTCACTATTGAGTTTGTGCAAATAATGTTAATTATTTACTTAATTTCTTGTGTGATATAATTGTCTGACTAGGTTTTGGAAACCCTAACATTAGATATTGAGCTGCCTGGAATTCTTTTTATATCATGTTTCTTTCATTCTCAAGGTTGGGCAAACGGGGTTAATTGTTTAGTAAGTCTACCAGAGGAGTTCTCTAGGATGGGATGTTCTTGTAGTGGTTCAATTTGTGAATCGCCTTGGGAAATGTGAAGAGTTATTTTATGTTGTTGTACCCGGTTTCCATGAACGGAGATTTGTGCCTCTAGGGAAATAGGAGAGGGTAATGAGATTTGTACCTCCTTTGGAAGGAGTGTATTTTCGTATTTGGTTTCCTCCAGTGTTCGGAGTGAGTTTCCTTGTTTTGTTTCCTCCTTGGATTGGAGAGGTTATGTTGTCTAGTTACCTATAATGGTATTGTACCTTGTGTGTTGTCGATAGGAGAGTGGCTCTTTGTGGGGGTCCAGCACACAAAGGGGCACCAGGGTAACTCACCTAGAGTTTAACTAAGTGATAATCTAAAAGAATTAATGGGGATCTTTCACACTAATAAAGATAAAGAAAGTCTCTCTCGTGAAGCAAGTGAATGATAAGGCTCGAGATGAGATGGGACGCATAGTTTTGCATGAGGGTCCCACGGCCGGTAGAGGCAAGCCAGGGTAACCCAGGATGGGGGTCCAGTAGCCTAGGAAGGTTAAGCTAGGGTAACTCATGGCAATTTATGCATGACACTCTTCCTATGTCGACAGTTAAACAGTTATTGTGCAATGTACATGATCTTTGTTCTCTGGAAGCATTGTAACCTCGTGTTAAGTGATATTGTGTTTGTAGTGGTTAAGTGATTTTTTTTATTTCTCTTTGGTTATTGTTGGATGTAGTCTTTAATATTATGCCTTGAGTTTCATTGATGTTGTGAGTGTGACTAGTTGTAATTTGGAAAGGTGTTTTATTGTTATGTTCAGAAGTGATTTGTTGTTGTGCCTTTTGGATTTGTCGTTGTGAGTTTCTAAGTGGTTTTTTGATGTTATGTTGTCTATCTAGAGTTAGTATTGTGTTACTGTTAGACGTTCTTGGTCGGGGATCCTTCCTTGTCTACTCCTAGCATGGGGGTGGTTGGGTGGAACGTGCTTTGCACCCCGTTGGGTTCCCTTTCTGTTGCAGATGTATCTTTTACTGTAGGGTTTTGGAGGATGTTGATGATCCAGTAATTCTTTGTACCAGATGTATGTTATACTTTAGATGTAATGTATTCATTGATGTATTGTCTCCCACGTGTGTTGGGATGACCTTGTTGTAAATTGTATATGTGGTTATTGAGATGTATGTTCAGACAGTTGTATTTTACTATCATTTGGATGTAATGTTTATTTAGGCCATGTATTTATTTAGGAACGATCATTTGTGATAGTTGTGTTAAGTTGTGTTATATCTGTGGTAATATAAATGCTTCATATCTTTATAGAATCTTTCGTTGTCATATGTACATATGTTATGAATATGGTTATTGTTTAATAGATATTTTAAATGATGAAGTGGGAATGAATAGATTTATGTAACTGTTTAACTATTGTTTAATCTATTGTCTTGGTTATGGGTTAGAATAGTAATGTCACCTCGTGTACCCCAATGGAATTAGTCGTGTAACTTAATACATTGTTTTATTGGAATACTTAAATACAATCTTATGTTCTTAAAAAAAAAATTGTTCCGTTGTTATTAGTTCCTTTGGGGTTTGCACGGTGGGGCATTACACACACACAGAATTCTACGTAATTAGGTATTTGTAAAAGGTATGAATGTTGTATGTAATTATAAATTTGAAATCTGAGTTGTTTATTTCCATATATATATATATAACTACATAATGTATATATACAAATATATATATATATATATATATATATATATATCTATATACATTATGTTTTTTTATTTTATACATCATATAAATATATATACATTGTGTACTCAATAAGATTATAGTTTTCTCAGAATATTGTATTTTTATTTATTAATATATATATATATATACATATACATATACATAGGTATATATATATATAAATACAATTAAAATATACAAATCTGAAGTGGTACTTCTTTTTTTTTCAAATGATAGTTTATAAATTTAGTGAGAATGTATATATTCTGATTTATAATGAAGTCTACAAATCTATTTTTTTTAAATGATATATGTGAATTCTGAATTTCATTCTGTGATATATATATATTTTCATATATGTATGTATTTATATATATATGAGAATACATATATATATGTATATATATACACACACACATACATATATATATTTAAAATTCTGAAGAATAATTCAAATCCGTTTATGAATATATTTGACATGTATGGTGACTTATCAGTTATATTGGAATTTCAATCAAACAGTAGTAAACCAATGAAACACTATCTTTTTATGTGAAATATAAGAATTTAAATAGTTGAATTTCTATTTGCTTGGATAGTTATTATTTCATATTTCATATTCAATGATATTGAAAACTTGTATAACATTTAGAAACTTGATGATGAAACTATACTTGAAAAGTTGAATGAATAGAAAACAATTGAGAAATTGTAAAACTTGAGACAATTTATGCTACATTGTATTTATTTATGAAACCACTTTCAGGACAGGATGTTTATTGTCGATTTCTAGAGAGGATAGTTTCCCTATTCGAAACTATCACTTTTTGTTATTTTGTTGCTTGGCCATGCATATACACCATTGAAATAGATGGATTTTTAAAAGCCTAGATATTATTGATATTAGTATCTACCACATCATACATGCAAGAGTTATTTCATTCTATATTAGATTGCATACAAGCATCAGACTTGCATCGAGAATTCTCTCCTCCTCCGTTCCGAGTTGTTAGGCTCCTCACATAGGGTTAGAGTTTTCTTTGAGCTAGGAAGAGATCCGAGGAAGTATTTATACTTCGCGGTTGGGCAGAAAAGGTGCCTGGACCCAGTCTTGGTCTCGACTTTGCGAAGGACAAAGCCATGTCATGGCGATCGAGCACCGAGGATTTCTCATCATATGGATATTTATATACATTTATTGTATTACTTGATTTAATCATTGATATGTACTTATATATGTAACATTGAAATAGATGTTGTAACATTACTTGATGTAAACTTTTACATTGGACATTGTAATTGCTTGGAAGCAATCGTATATATATATATATATATATATATATATATTGTTTCATTATTCTTAAGAGGTAATGAATTTTGTATCAATATCTTTAATTGGTAATGTAAATATTCCTTGAGGTTTCCATGATTAGTAAGAAAGTTTGGCGTACCTTTACATTTGGTATTAGAGCCCTAGGTTCAACACTTGGGCCTCAAGACTTCTATGCTATAGGTTACAATGTGAACCTATTTGATGACCTAAATTTCTAGGTGCATTGAGTGATTTAGCACCCGATTTTGGGTTGAAGATTCCTTTGATGAGTTGGAATCTCGATGATTCTTGGATGGTTCAGTTGGGAACCAAGAAGAATAATAAACATTGTATGACTATATTAGTTGAGATTACTCCTTGCTTTAGTGGAATTTTCATAAGAATTCCCAACAAGAATAATGTCATGGCTGAAATAAGGATTAGAGATTGTATCTTTAAAGGGAATGTTGAGATATTTTGATGTATAAACCTAGGCCAAAATGGATAAGTCATGATGACAACCCATGAAGTGACAATGTAGGAATAGAGAAAAATTGTGAGAAAACAGATCTCTCTTCAAGGACATAAAGGGTGCATGAATATGCTATAAAAGTAATAAGTTACAAGATTGCTAGAGTAAAATAATGAAGTTATGAAAAGTAGAAAGAACAATCACCTACAACCAAAAATGGTTTAAACTTTAAAAGATCCTTATGGAAGAAAAGAATTGAAGATGTATGTAAATAAGAGAGCATGGATGTCTACAATGACAAAGGTATTAGACTATGAGTAAGTTTCCTTAAGAGTCTTTGATATGGACATAGGACATAAGTTGCTTGGATAAATTACCATGAGTAGCTTGTCGACCAGGCAGGTGTTGATTGATACTATAGAACCTTGTGAGTTCTAGTTTAATATTCATGATATTTATAAATACGGTTTTTTTGTGTGTGAGTAATGGATCATTCGAGTCATGCACTTTGCATATATTATGCTAGTTATGCACATATAATGGTCTTATATAAGAATATGTTGTGTGAGTAATGCACTCATAACTGATTTATATTTGGTATGAGGAATGCACTTATGATTAATTTACTTTTGATGTGGGTAATGCACCCAAGCTTGTATACTTCACTTGAGCAAGTAACACACTTAGATATTTATTATTTTTCACATCTTCTGTACATGCATAGTATGCTTTAGTAAATTATTGTCTCCATGCAAGTGATGTAGCTTGAGACAGTTCGCGTACTTGTACAAATGAGAACTTCATGTAACTATTGTGTGAATGTTGAATTAATGTGTTATCCATATAAGTGGTGGATTCCTGTAAAGTGGGAAATTGGTAAATTCTCTTTGTTGTGAGAATGAAGTGTTTAGGTACTTTGGGTTGTGGATGTTCACTAGTGTATGATTGTTTGTGCATCATTGGATAGTGGTTGTGATTCCCTTATATGGAATATGACTTTTGTTGTTGGTATCCTTAGTGATGTTGGATGGTGAAGTAGAATGGATCTCATGTTTTGTGTGACTAAGTCTTATATGACTCGTTGTTCAAGATGATTGAATGTGTTATCTTACTTACCTCGGATTTTGGAATCCAGGTTTAGTTTAGTATTGTACTCCCTCTCTTGTGACTAGAGTTAGTCACGTAGTTCATGTGTTATGTAACTTGTAAAATTTGATATTTTAATTCTATTTCATTAACTTTGATTAATTTACTAAATGTACAAAGGCCAGCATTTTTTTTTTATTTGTGTTTGTGAGTAAGTATAACCATTATACTTTGATACTTATCTATCTTGCGACCATTATGGTCACGTGTGAATTATTGTTGAAATTGTCCACATTTTATGCCTTATTGTTGACATCAAATTTTACTTTTCCTTTGGTTTGAATTATTTTCTAAGGATGGCTATGCTTGAATGTTTTAAAACTGTTGGTCAAGTTTCATGTTATGTGCTCTATCATGTCCATGATGGGCCTTCGATAGATTTTATGAGGGAGTAGAATATGGAGAACATACTAGATCTAGTGTGTATGATGTTAGAATTGATAGATTGAAATTTCCTTGATCATTGTTAGATACAAGTTTTTATTGTGTAAAATGACAAGAAAGTTTGAAATCATTGGAGTTGCTATGGATCAGTTGTTTTGAATATCTTATTGATTATTATTTGTGAGGACGTTATGTCTAGATAGTAAAAAGGGAATTTGAGAATATGCTTAAATCATGATTTTAACTATATGTGTCCATAAACATTCTTAATGGTTGACTCCTAATTATGTATAATACATGAGTTATGAGAGCTTGTTTTTGTATATGACAAAATAATAGGTATTGGTAGGAGGAATGTTAGTTGAGAAAGTAAAGTAGTTGTGTAGCGAACTTCAGTTAAAGATGAATAAAATAGAGAAGTAAGCATGAAAAAATTCTATATGATAAACATAAAACAATATAATAATACAAGAAGTTTAAGGTGAGAAGAAACCCTTGAGACATAAATATTTATGTGGAAGTGAGAGGGAAAGATAATATTGAAAGTGTTGATTGAAGTTTGACAGATAGAGTGTATTGCTAAAAAAATCTAAAAATGGATAAGGAAGTTACTATAAGGTGTTCTAAACTACAATCAACCAATATATAATAAAGGAAGAAAAACTACACGATAGAGAAGAATGAATATAGATTGGTTAAGGAATATATAATAAAGTGAGATGGAAAAGATGAATTAAATGAAGTATAATTCAAAATGAGATGAAGATATGATTCAAATTCGAATTGGGAACTAAACATAAAGAATAGATAGTTCAATAGATGAAGATACATACGCAGATACTGAGGGAAATGGGAGAAGTAAAAGAAGGTACAAGTCAAGATACATGGAAAGTTCAAAAATTAGAACTATCAAAGGAATGGATTGAAAGTGTTCTAGTCTCAAAATAGTTGGTATACACAGTGGTCAGTTTGGACCTAGTTTGCACAACTTTGAAGTTTGTTTTGTTATTTTGTAACCTCAACCTAGTGATGGTTAGGAGGTAAGATCTTTTGAATTTTTTGTTTTTTTTTAGATGCTCGTTGTCATGCTTTGAGTAGCATTGATGGATTATGATTTATGCCTTGTCTAGTGGGCATCATAAGTGTGATTAAGTTTGTATGCTTGAATATTGTGATGTTATTCCTTTATGCTCTAGAAAAAGGAGCCATATGTTACTTGGATGTAATTTGATGGTAGTAATACCATGTGTTCTTCAATGTATAAGTATAAGTAGATGTACCATGTATTTGGTGTGCTTGATTGGCATACTTAGTAGGAAAGGGTAGTGCTAGTGCAGCCACCAAGAATTTTAAAGAGATTCAACGTTAAGTTGCGAAAACAAAATATTGTGCATTATAAAGTCCAATGGGATGAGTATTCGGTGGGAAGAGCCACCTGGATGAATGTAGAAGATATTGATAGATCCTCTCCACATTTGAGATTCTAGCATACTTATTCTTATTATAGCTTTTATATATCATGGATGTTTATGTAGATGTTTGTGATAAAGACATCGAGATGATGTCTCTTCCAAGTGGGGAAGGATGTCATGTCTCATACATGGATGAGGTTTTCTTTTACTTTAAGTGGAACTGAAACATGAATAACTAAGTGTGGTAGAATAATTATTGTGAGGTTTGAATAAGGAATTAGGTTAATGTTAATTTTATTTGAAAGATGAAATGCAATGGATGATATTTTATTTCAATAAAATGAAATGTGATGATTATTATGATGTAACATAGAGAATGATATGTATTTCTTTGATTATATTTTTGGACACTAATCTATTATTGGGTGCTTGAGTTTATATGAGATGCAGGTTTGTCGAAGACCAAGAGTGTGATTGAGGTAGAGGAGGTTAGCCACTTGGAAGGGTTAAATTGGAACAGATTCTCTCACACACACCACTTAGTAATCATATAAAATTGCATTTAGGAGGTTATTTAAGGACCCATGAACATATTATCACTTTATATTTAGCAAGAAGAGCCCAGGATCAAAGAACAAAGAATTGAAGGAAAAAAACTACACACTTTAATAGTGTTTGACACAACTTTAGTTCACAATAAAAACATTACATTACAGAATTTTCAACCTAGAGAAAATGAGTAAGAAAAGAGCAACAATACTATCAATGATGTAGCATAGTTCTATAGCTCACTCTTTTGTAGAGAGTAAGCTCTTGTAACTTGCCATAATAAAATAAAACCAACTTATTCTAAATGTGGAAATACATGATGATCATAAGAGATTTGTATACTTCCACTTTCTCAACAACAATTGTCGCAAAATACTTCCTAAAAAAATTGCATTTTCATAACTTCAAATTTTACAAAGAAAATAAGCCACACTACCAGTATGTTAGGCTTGTGAAATTGTAGGACTAATCTATAAAAAAAGTTTCATTTCAAAGAATATTTTAGTCACAAACAAATGTTGTTAAGCTGTGAAAATGCATTTATTTGATAAACTTACACAATATTTTACTGCAAAAAAAAGAAGTGTTAGGAATATTGCAAGAAAACCGATGTAGGTAATAGTAAGTAAAACTATTCAACATCAAAGGAAAAATGAATTAGAAAAATGGATCGAATAGCTACCACAGGGTTGCACCTATGGGGAGCAGTGCACCCACCCTCCCTTACTCCATACATTGAAACTTAAATATGATTTAATATGCATTTCAAACTCATGAAAAATTATCTCATTCTGCCAGTCATTGCTTATAACATTGAATTTATTCAATGTTGAGACTTAGTTTATATCTCTATTAAAAAAACATAGTTGTATTGGCCGCCATCAGTAGTATTTAATAAATATATATATATATATATAGAGAGAGAGAGAGAGAGAGAATTTTGAGTAATCAGGTATTTGTAAAAAATATGAATGTTGTATGTAATTATAAACTTGAAATTTGAGTTGTTTATTTACAAATATATAAATATATAAATATATATATATATATATATAACTACATAATGTATATATACAAATATATATATATATATACATTATGTTATTTTATTTTATACATCATATAAATATATACATTGTGTACTCAACAAGATTATAGTTTTCTTAGAATATTGTATTTTTATTTATTAAAATATATATATACATATACTTATATATTAATCTAATTTTTTAAATGATATATGTAAATTTTGAGTTTCATTCTTGTCATATATAAATATATATATATTCCTTAATATATGTATGTATTTATATATATATGAGAATATATATATATATATATATATATACATATTTAAAATTTTAAAGAATAATTCAAATCCATTTATGAATATATTTGGCATGCATGGTGACTTGTGACTTATATTGGAATTTCAATCAAACAATAGTAAACCAATCAAACAGTATCTTTTTATGTGAAATATATGAATTTAAATAGATGAATTTTTATTTGCTTGGGAAGTCATTATTTGATATTTCATTGCCAATTATATGAAAAAATTGTATAACATTTAGAAACTTGATGATGAAACTATACTTGAAAAATTAAATGAATAGAAAACACTTGAAAAATTGTAAAACTTGAGACAATTTATCCTACATTGTATTTATTTATGAAACCACTTCTAGGATAGGATGTCGAGTGTGGATTTCCAGAGACGATAGTTTCCCTTTTCAAAACTTTCACTTTTTGTTTTTTTGTTGCTTGGCCTGTAATGCCCCGCCATGGTTTCCATTAAAACATAACGTAAAGAACAAATTAACTGAATATATATATATATATATATATATATATATATATATATATATATATATATTTAAAAGTCATTTTATACATAACTATCTTAAGGATTCAAAGATGGCATTACATAGATATTATAAATAAGATCAACGCAATATAACATAAAAGAAAAATATAATTTAAAGCCATGAATGATTCAATCCACATAACTTTATACAATCAGTTTACAAATATTCCCAGATTACATCAAGTGAGATTCTCATAAATCTCAAGACATCAAAATGATGACACAAAGAGTACACTCATATACATGAGGTAAATATACAAAGAGGATAATGATCACATCATTTCTAACATCTAAGTGCATGAAAACCTATGTCCATGAACACGTTCTGCTTCCACTGTCACAAACAATGAAGTATCTGGAACCAACTACAAGTATAGTATCATCTAATAGAGTATCCAATGAAGGTATAACACAGTTTGCTCCCAACCACGTGAAACCCGAAGGTCCACTCCCTCCATGCTAGGAGATAATGGAAGGTCCACAAAATCAAGAAGATAGAACGTTAAATTTGTGTGGCTTACATTCACATCATGACATAAAAATATCATAACATAGTGAATAAACTTTCAGAGACATAACACAACTGAAGATAACTTAACATAAAGGTTCACAATCATGTAATACGAAAAAAGTGTCATCACACTGTCGGGATAGGTTACCCTAGTGAATCTTCCTAGACTACCAGCCCTCTCCAAGAGTTACCCTGGCAGTCTCTACCAATTCCCAGCCCCTATGCAAACTAGTGTGGATTCGTTCCATCTTTCAAGAAGACAAGATAGGTGACTAGCCATTCCATGCCTTCTCAACCTTTCCTCAATCTAAATGAGCATTAAGAAAATAGGCGAGGCATACTTTTATCTGAGTTAATGTTTAATTCTACCCAACCCCTAATACGTTAGTTAGGTGTCCACTGGATTACAAAACCTACAATAGGTTACCCTGACAACCATTTAGGGTTTTGACCCCTATCGTAAGCCACTCTTCCTAAAGACATGAAACAATATCCAAAATACAAGGACAACAATGGTACATGTTAAACAAAACCATGAAATAACATATCTTAACCATGATATAACTCAGTGAACATTACAAATGTACCATTAGGAGAAAAAGTAAATTCATGTACGACCAAGTCGCAAACAGTACAAAGTATAAGATCAAGAAAATTTATGAATCTAAAGTTCACATCACATATTCACTTCCTAGACCGTGGAAGCTTTTTAATTCACAATTACAATTACTAAATCATATTCTTTAAAATTAATTTTAAGAACATACTTCTTATATAAAATATCATTAACAAATATATATATATATATAATTGTCTTAATTATATCCTTACAAAAAAAATCTAAGCCCTCCTAAACATAAGTATTATAAGTTTATATTTCATAGGTAAATCTGCCATAAAAATCTCATACAACTTAGATTACTAAACTAGTTTAGAACAAATAAATTTGTTCACTATATTTGAAAATAACAATAGTTAACACTATTTTTTTTTTAATGATAAAATAAACAAAAAGAAACTGTATATTTTGCATGAGCTTGGAAAAAATTAACTACGCCATGCCATGATTTCAACTTTGAGTTTCAACTAAATACTCTAGAGTATAAAAATAAATAAAAAAAGCCTAAGATTGTTGCACCTTTATTATGGTGATTACGTGCCATGTTAAGCATATTGTTATCTCTTATTCAGAAATCTGTGCCAATTATCCCTATATTCTACAGTTTAATTTCAAAACTAAAGCAAACGTCAACGTTTATAAATAAAGAGATTCAGTTTCCAGAATAATAAAGCAAGCAAAATGAGACATAGATTATACGGTGCTAAAAATGACCATAAAACCATATTTCTTTGGCACCAAAGAACTAACTACAATCTTTATTACACCGATGTCATCAGAAAAATAGATTAATCAATAGTAAGGTAAATCACGATGGTAGCATCATACGAAGATTTTAAAGCGATGAATTGAGTTAATTATAAGGTCACCACTAAATATCGAACCAACAAAAGATTCGTATAGATTACAAGTGAGTTCCATTAGCTAAAATGGGAAGTATTTACAAGACTCAAGGAGTAATAAAGAATGATAGAAAGTGGCGGTAAAAATTAAATAAAATAATTAAATAAAATCTAGACTTTTAAACCAAGCATGGTATAATGGGTAAATTCTCAAGTGTTTACATTCAGTCTGCGCACAATCCAAGATAAAATAAGTTATGGTTTACAGGAAAAACCTCCTCATCTGTAAGCGCCGACACCTAAGAGGTAAAATGTACAGAAAAAGTATTTACAAAATGTCTTTCTTTAAAATCATCTATATGAAATATTTAACTTAAACAATGTTTGGTATAAAAGGAGAAATCATGACTCAATGAAATTATAGAATTCCAAAAAAAATTAACTGTTACGACAGCCAACTGCGCTTGTAAAGGCAATCACTTCATACAAAATGGAAATTAAATACTATAGTTACGAAGAGGGCAGTAGTTACGCCAAGGTTGAGAGTACTCCAAAGGAAATAAGATCTTATTAAAAATATATGGATTTTCAACCAAAATAAAATTGAAAGAACATAAGTGATAAGCAATAAACTTGCAAGCTTAACAGATTTATTTAAGCGTCTGCAGACATGCCTGAATGGCGAATGAGGAAGGCGCAAAAATCTATAGTCCTCATTGAAATCATTAAGGGAGTGTGAACAATCTCTATAGTCACACTAGGAATGAAATTACAGATTAAGCAAATTTAAACATGCCACAATATATTAAGCAATTAGACAGAAATACAGTTAAATGACAGATTGCAAATGAAGTCATGAAGAGTGTTTAAAATCATGACAATATATTTTAGTTTTCAAAACTAAATATTTCAATAGATCAACATACAATTAAAAGAGATCCAAAACTGATTTCAGTTATATATATATATATATTAAATTATATTTCTTTGAAATTTTGCATCATTATTTTATTGTATTTTCTACAAAACTTGAATGCTTGTTCTGATGATTTCTTTATTGTATATGCATATTTGATAAATAAGTACTTTTCCTCAAAGTTTATTCAAAAAAAACTTTCAAGAACTTTTAAAAGAAAACCTGGTAAAACTTGATAGCTGAGTTGAATCAAATTCTGAAGCTTCTGTCAATCTTGCTCAAAAACTGGCTATTTCATGAAGAAACCCAATACAATCCAACGCATATTGTGCTTACAAAACAAAATTTGAGATAAAAGTTTTTTTTTTAAAGCAACTACAGTACAAAATCAAAACTGCAACCGTAAAAATTCTTCCAGAATATTCCCGTGAAAGAAATTGCAACCCCCAAAAGCTTTTAATGCATTTTAATTAACTCTCTCCATCATGAAACTTAACTGATAGTCAATTATGCATGCATAATTGATCAAACAGTTCTAACTTACCCTTTTAACATCAAATCAAATTTTCAACTTCAAATCCAAAAATCCGTAACATATCAAAAACAACATCTTTTAAAATATCTTCTTTTCATGTAAATCCCATTTGCACAACTAAGTCAACAATTATATTAATTAAATACTTTTTGCAAAATTAACTTTCACTTTTAAAAAAATATCTTATTTAATTTAAATTAATAAATTAAATCACAAATCTAACCATAAGCATTTATAAATACATTAAGAGATATTCATTGAACTTAAATATTAAATTCCCAAACAAGAACAATATAGAAAAATACGACACAACATAAATAAACTAGACAAATATAAGGGTAACAAATAAGTACTCGTTCAATAAAGAATGATGGTTCAACAAGGACCTATCATTACCTCTGGATCAACATAATTTCATTGAATTAGGGTATGCTAAAACCTAACTTGTAGGTGGAGCCGATACCCAGTACCTATATCTGCATAAAACATCACTGTTAAAACATATATACTTATATCAGAAAACACACCGTGAAGAAGAATTGTAGTGTAGAAGGGTACTCATGAATGAGTAATGCTACACTGTCTTCTTCACCAAAACTGACGAGCAATATAAATCATAAACAATCATTTCAACATGATAACCACATAAAACTTATAAGGAAATAAACCATATCACGTAGGGGTCTATCACTATATCATCACGCAAACACAACCAGATAATCAGGACGTCAAATTTATCATCCACAGAGTGTAAAAAAAAAACAACATAGAATCATAATCAACTAAAGCATCTATTTATCAAGCTAAATCAAACTAAAATAAAGTGTCATAACTAGAGGGACACTACATCCTCCCCCCCTACAATAAGGCTTACTACTGGAAGCCTGCAAATAGATAAGGATAAAGCTCACGCATATGTATATGATGCCTCATCACTAAGATCCCATTAGACCCTCACCTGATCAACGTCTTGACCCCTGAGGCTGAGCTTCCAATGCTGAAGAATGCCCATGGGCTCCAAATCCAGCTACCCGTCCTCTACCTGTAACGCATTCCAATCGAGCACATGTGAAATTTTAGGATGATAAGGTCTAAGAACTGATACATGGAAAACATCATGAATGCATGATAAATTGGGCGATAAAGCAAGTTGATATGACGTAGGACCAATCCTCTTAAGAATATCAAATGGTCCAACAAATTGAGGTGCAAGCTGAGAGCCTTTTCCATAACAGATTGGACTCTTGCGCGATCAAAATTAAAGAAAAACCCTATCGCCAACTGAGAACTGTCGATCCACTCTATGTGCATCGTCATACTTCTTATATGTCTGTCTTGTACCACTTCCAAATTATCTTTGATGTGATCAACCTGTTGCTCCATACCACAAAGCATCTCAGGACCAAGTAGAACTCTATCCTCAAGTCGATCCCAACTCAATGGGGTACGAAAAGGACGTCCATATAGTGCCTGAAAAGGGGTCATACCTATGGAAATTTGATACCCATTATTGTAGGAAAATTCCACTAAGTATAAATAATCTTCCCAAAGAGATTGTCGATCCATCACGTACATTCTGAGCATATCTTTGAGAATGTAATTAACTCTCTATGTTTGACCATCAGTCTCAGGATGATAGGCTGAAGTAAAATTCAACTATGTACCTAAAGCATGTTGTAATGATGTCCATAAGGCTGATGTAAATACAAGATCCCTATCCAAAATAATTATGTGGGGAATACCATGCAACCGAACAATATCCTCCATGAATATTCTCGCCATAGAGGAAGCATTGTAGGACGATCAAACTGGATAAAAATGTGCTACCTTAGTCAATCTATCAACAGTAACCATGGTGGCATCATGTCGATGTGATGACATAGGTAATCGAACAATAAAATTAGCTGCTATAATATCCCATTTCCATTCAAGAATGGGATGAGGTTGTAATAAACCGGCGAGATGTTGATAATCAGCCTTAACTCTCTTGCACTCAAGACATCTCGAAACAAAATCAGCAATGTCATGCTTCATATAGGGCCAAAAGTACAACTGTCGAAGATCTGCATGCATCTTCTTAACACTAGGATGAGTTGAGTATGGTGCTTGATGTGCCTCTATCAAAATTAGAGTGCGAAGATCCTTCGTAGGTGGTACATAGATATGACCCAGATGTCGCAACAAGCCATCTAACTCAAGAGTATATCCTAAAAATCTTCCCTCCAAGGGTCTACTTGATTCAATCTCCATCTTCACTTTTAGATATAATCTATCAACAAGTAGTGTTGCTAAAATCTAGCTCCTCATCTCAACACCAAGTGTCAAAGAAGAAATCTCATGTCTTCACCGACTAAGAGTGCCGGCCACAACATTCTCCTTTCCCTAAACATATCTCACCTCAAAATCATATTCACATAAGAACTCCATCCACCCTCTTTGCCTAACATTCAAGTTAGGCTCTGTGAATATATATTGCAGACTATTGTGATCACAATGAAGTTCAAAACGATGCCCCAACAAAAAATGTCTCCATCGAACCAAAGCATGAACAACTGCATCAAGCTCCAAAGCATGAGTGGGATAATTTTGTTCATGATCCTTGAGTTTTCAAGACTCATAAGAAATCACATGTCCATCCTGCATCAGTACAACTCCTAAACCCTCCAAAGAAGCATCAGTACAAACAACAAAATCCTTTGCAGGATTAGGAATGGCTAAGATAGGTACACTAGTTAGCTTATCTTTAAGAATCTGAAAAGCCAACTGACATTGATCTATCTAGATAAATTTTTTCCCTTTCCTCTGAAGAGAAATAATGGGGTGTCCAATCCTAGAAATCCCCTAAACAAACAGTCTGTAGTATCCCGCAAGACCCATAAAACTATGAACCTCAGCAACATTAGTAGGGACGGGCTAGTCAATAATAGCTTGGATCTTTGTAGGATCCATAGCTATACCCTTTCAAAAAATCACATGACCAAGGTATTTCACCTTGGTTTGGAAGAATTCACATTTATTCAAATTTGCATATAATTGATTCTCCCTCAAGCACTGCAGTACCTGTCTCAAATGCTCTTCATGCTCCTTCATATTTCTTGAATAGATAAAAATGTCATCGAGAAACACAAGAACGAAACGATCAAGATAGGTGCAAAAAAAACCATTCATCAAACTCATGAAAAATGACGGTGCATTGGTTAACCCAAATGGCACTATTGTGAACTCATAGTGCCCATAAAAAGTTTGGAATGCCATTTTAGGAATGTCTGCTTCTGCAATGCACAACTGATTTTAACCTGATTTCAAATCAATCTTAGAGAACACATTTGTACCCTTGATTTGATCAGAAAGATCATTGATTTTGGGTAAAGGATATCAATTCTTAATCATCACTTTGTTCAATTGATGATAATCGATGCACAATCTAAGAGATCCATCCTTCTTCATGAAGATGACAGGTGCTCCCCAAGGGGAAACACTCAGACAAATAAAACCCTTTTCTAAGAGTTCCTCCAACTGAATACAGAGCTCTTCTAGTTCCTGCGTGGTCATTCTGTATGGGGCTCGAGATATGGGCTCTGCTCGAGGAACTAGGTCAACTCTGAAATCTATGTCACACTTCGGTGGAATACTAGGAATATCACTAGGAAAAACATCAGTAAATTCCCTAAGAATAGGGTGATCATCGAGTGATATCTCTTGACTCTCCCCTAAATCCAAGTCATTGACTATTGTTACAAAAAGCTGACAACCCTGACGAAGGCATCTCTTCAACTGCATAGTAGAAATTATCCGCTAAGAGATGGGTCTCTAAACACCAAAGATTTCAACCTCTGAACAAAAATCATAAATACAACATACTGTCTTTTATCGATAGTCAATCATTGCATGATGAGATTCTAACCAGTCCATCCCTGAAACAATTTTATACGAACCTAGAGGTGTGACTCAAAGATCTAGTGAGGTAGATAATGGTCCAATCCTTAGTCCACAATTGCAAACAAGGGATTCTACTACTACCTTCACTCTAGAAGCAAATTCTACTAGCCAACTATCGCCTTGCTTTACTACCACAAATCCACATCGCTCAACAATAGTAGGTGAAATAAATGAATCAGTAGCTCCAAAATCAAAGAGAATAGGAACATTGGTACCCTATAACTGACCTGATGACTCAACCACAGTGTTCTGATGATTTTCCTGGTAGTTATTTACCGTAGCAAAAACTCTATGTGAATAGCCCACATCACCAACTGTTGGCTCTAAAGTTGACGGTCGTTGACCAAATCCTGAAGTACCACACATAGGGCACTGCCTAGCAATGTGTCCCTGCTGACCACACGAGAAACAACCAGTACCTCTGCCACCCGAAGGTGCATTGGATTGCTGAAAGTTGCCTCTGCTCACTGTAGACTGTTCACTCTGAGCTGGTTGATCCTGTCGATTGTGCTTATTGAGGCACCAGTTACGATTCTTTCGAGATTGTGAACTATTACCCTGCAGAAATTATGAATTCTTATTCTTTGGCGGATTACACTGTTGCTACTATCCACCCTTAGGGGGTGCCTGTTGATTCTGAGAGGAACCACTTGTCTCTATCTAACCATCTCGCAGAACAAAACCTGAAATAGGAGCACTATCTGTCTGAACTCCCGTGTGTCCACCCAATGCCATACTCAGATTCTCTTCCACAATACGTGCCTTCTCCAAAACAACTTCCATATTTTTTGGCTCGAAGACTCTGACTCCTCTGCTAATATGGACATTTATGCCCCTGATGAAGTGCTACACCAACATCGCCTCATCATCCACAATCCCTGCATATTGTTTGATCTCATAAAACTTGCGCTCAAACTACTCCACCGACATAGCCATCTGACGTAGATCATGAAACTCATCCACACGTCGCTACCTCCAATGCTCAAACAAGAAACATGCTCTGAATCTCTCCAGGAACATATACCACTATACTGCACCAATCTCTAGATGGAGCTTTTACTCCTCCAAACACCACCATGTAGAGGAAAAGCCTCTAAGATGCATTATGACACAATGAGCTCGAGTGATTCTACCATAAGGATGCATCGCAGAGCATCGTCCCAAATCAATCAGCCAAATTTTTTCTTCTAAACCACCACCCAAGCCATCAAATGTAGGAGGATGTGCCCTCAAAAAATCTCACATATGACTAGCAATGATAGCATCCTGCTACACAGAATCATCAACTCTCCTCGGAGATCTATCACAATCCCTGACCACCTCCTGTTCCACTTCCTATCTAGGTCCAAGTCAGGCAAGGACCTCTTCTAGTAGAGGGTGTAACTGTGCTCCCTCTACTTTTGACTATTTTGGAATTTGTTCCTCATTTTCCTGATCCAACTGAGGACCCAACTGTTCTACCTATTCGCTCTCATGAGAGCTCTAAGGGGGAGTAACCTAGCGGTTAGGCCCATGACCACCACCTCAGCCTCAACCATGACCTCTACCACGACGTCTAGGCATGATCCTACACAAAATCAAGGACAAGTCTTGTTATAAGACAAATAAAACAAACAAGAAAACACATCAACAAATTTTAGCGTCAAAATAAACCTAATGGGCTTACGAATCCAGAGCACCCACTGTTAGAACTTGGCTCTGATACCAATCTGTAATGCCATGCCATGGTTTCCATTAAAACAAAATGTAAAGAACAAATTAACCGATTTTTTTTTTTAAAGTCATTTGATTACATAACTATCTTAAGGATTCCAAGACGACGTTGTATAAATATTATAAATAAGATCAACACAATATAACTTAAAACAAAAATATAATTTAAAGCCATGAATGATTCAGTCCACATAACTTTTTACAATTAGTTTACAAATATTCCTAGAATACATTGAGATTCTCATAAATCTCAAGACATCAAAATGATGATAAAAAGAGTACACTCATAGACATGAGGTAAATATATAAAGAGGATAATCATCACATCATTTCTAACATCTAATTCCATGGACACCTATGTCCACAAACACGTTTTGCTTCCACTGTCATGAACAATGAGTTATCTCGAACCACCTACAAGTATAGTATCATCTAATAGAGTATCCAATGAAGGTATAGCACGGTTTCCTCCCAACCAAGTGAAACCTGAAGGTCCACTGCCTCTGTGCCAGGAGATAATGATAGGTCCACAAAATCAAGAAGACAGAACATTACATTTACATGGCTTACATTCACATCACGACATAACGATATCATAACATAAAGAATAAACTTTTAGAGACATAACACAACTGAAGATAACTCAACATAAAGGTTCACAATCATATAATACGCAAAGAGTGTCATCACACTGTCGGAATAGGTTACCCTAGTGAATCTTCCTAGACTACCGGCCCTCTCTAAGAGTTACCCTGGCAGTCTCTACTGATTTCCGGCCCCTATGCAAACTAGTGTGGAGTCCCTCAATCTTTCAAGAAGACAAGATAGGTGATTAGCCATTCCAGGCCTTCTCAACCTTTCCTCAATCTAAATGAGCATTAAGAAAATAGGTGAGGCATACTTTTATCTGAGTTAATGTTTAATTCTACCAAACCATTTAGGGTTTTGGCCCCTATCGTAAGCCACTCTTCCTAAATACATGAAACAATATCCAAAATACAAGGACAACAATGGTACATGTTAAACAAAACCATGAAAGAACATATCCTAACCATGATATAACAAAATGAACATTACAATTGTACCATTAGAACAACAAGTAAATTCATGTATGGCTAAGTCCCAAATAGTACAAAGTATAAGATCAAGAAAATTTATGAATCTAAAGTTTACATTACATATTCACTTCCTAGACTCTGGAAGCTTATTAATTCACAATTACAATTACTAAATCATATTCTTTAAAATAAATTTTTCAGAACCTACTTCTTATATAAAATATCATTAACAAATATATATATATATATATTGATATTCATAATTGTCTTAATTGTATCCTTAAAACAAAATAATCTAAGCCTTCCTAAACATAAATATTATAAGTTTATATTTCATAGGTAAATCTGTCGTAAAAACCTCATACAACTCAGATTACTAAACCAGTTTAAAACAAATAAATTTGTGCTCTATGTCTGAAAATAACAATAGTTAACACTATTTTTTTTAATGATAAAATAAAGAAAAAGAAACTGTATATTTTGCATGAGCTTGGACAAAATTAACTACGCCATGAAATGATTTCAAGTTTGAGTTTCAACTAAATACTCGGAGTATAAAAAAAATAAAAAATTCCTAAGATTCTTGCACCTTTATTATGGAGATTACGCGCCATGGTAAGCATACTGTTATCTCTTATTCAGAAATCTCTGCCAATTATCCCCATATTGGACAGTCTAATTTCCAAACTAAAGCAAACATCAACGTTTATAAATAAAGAGAGTCGGTTTCCAGAATAATAAAGCAAGCAAAATCAGACATAGATTATATGGCGTTAAAAATGACCAAAAAATGGTATTTCATTGGCACCAAAGAACTAACTACAGCCTCTTATTACACCGATGTCATAAGACAAATAGATTAATCAATATTAAGGTAAATCATGCTGGTAGCATCATACAAAGATTGTAAAGCGATGAATTGAGTTAAAGATAAGGTCACCGCTAAATATCGAACCAACAAAAGATTCTTGTAGCTTACTAGTCAGCGCCATTAGCTAAAATGGGAAGTCTTTACAAGATTCAAGGAGTAATAAAGAATGATAGAGAGTGGCAGTAAAAATAAAATAAAATAGATAAATAAAATCTAGACTTTTGAACGAAGCATGGTATAATGGGCAAATTCTCAAGTGTTTACATTCAGTCTGCGCACAATCCAAGATAAAAGAAGTTATGGTTTACAGGAAAAACCTCCTCATCTAACAGGGTCGACGCCTAAGAGGTAAAATGTACAGAAAAAGTATTTACAAAATGTCTTTCTTTAAAATCATCTATATGAAAGATTCAGCTTAAATGGCGTTTGGTATAAAAGGAGAAATCATGACTCAATGAAATTACAGAATTCCAAAAAAAATTAACTATTACTCCATCCAACTGCACTTGTAAAGGGAATCACTTCATACAAAATGGAAATTAAATACTACAGTTACGAAGAGGGCAGTAGTTACGCCAAGTTTGAGAGTACTCCAAATGAAATAAGATCTTATTAAAATTATCTGGATTTTCAACCAAAATAAAATTGAAAGAACAAAAGTGATAAGAAATAAACTTGCAAGCTTAAAAAAATTATTTAAGCGTTTGCAGACATGCCTGGCTGGCAAATGAGGAAGGCGTAAAAATCTATACTCCTCATTGAAATCATTAAGGGAGTGTGAACAAACACTAGGAATAAAATTACAGATTAAGCAAATTTAAACATGCCACACACTAGACTATATGGAAGGAATGGGATGGGAGATGCCCCTATCCTAGAAAAAGGGGGCTCTATCTATGGGGGAGAGGAACTAGTATATACGAGGAGAGGAGAAGTTAGGGCCCCCCCTCCATACCATATAATATAGGGGAGATAGGGAGCTCAACTCAATTTTCTTGGGGGAACTACCTCTCCATGAACACCCGCTGCATCGGGGGGGAATGGCTAGGGTGTTCAGCTAACTCAGTCGGAGATAGAGTATAGTTTCCCATTACTCTAGCAGGCTGATTAATGGCGGAACGGCTAGTTTCCCATCTATAATCCCCTCCCACCCATCTATTCCCTCATGAACACCCGGAGATAGGCCTAAATTCTAGGCAATTAATCTACCTCCCTATAATTCCCCCCCGATGCAGCGGGTGGGGGGGGAATCTGCCGTTCCCCTAGATTAATTGTTGTGGGTTATCGTTTATCCATATAGGCAACTCTGGCTATACCTACACCTGGTGAGTATACGGTATGAAGGGACCCACACTCCAGTATTGGCTCAACAGTACTAGCTCAAATGCACACTTTTTGCCTGGTCGGCGCATTGAGGCCGGCAGAAGGGGCGGGCATTAAAGAGCTCGCTATTGACCATACTGGAGTGGGGGGTGTTCCGGCACTCTAATCAGGGGGTAGGGCAGTTAGTGGAAAGGGACAAATGCGTGGGGGAGCAAGCGTTAGAAGCTGATGTCCCATGGAGACATCCCTACTATCTAGTCGGTATCAACATTAGCTGCCCCGCACCCTGTAGTTTCTTTAGGCGATTCCTCCCTGGACGCCCCAACTATTCTAAGGGGCGGTTGTGGTATTCAGCTCGAAGAGCAACCTACCACTGCAAACCTTTAGCTCACTGAACGGCCACACGGTTGGAGAGAAGAATGGGCCTCGAACTACCACTTCCTACTTTAATACCAGCAGCTCAAAGAGCTATAGAAGTGGAAGCCCTACCATTCTATAGGCGGGGTGGGTGGGGGGACATAGATGTTCAAGCTCAAACAGCGACCTCCCTCCATTCTCCACTTACTCGACTTAGCTCACTGTCAGAACGAGTCCCTTAGCTCCCTACTGTAAAAAGGTGAGTGAACCATTGGGAGTCCCAACTAATCTACCTCCCTAGCCGTAGCTTCCCCCCCTCCCAACGGGATCTACCTCCCGCCACCTTGGAATAGTAGGGGCCCTCCCCCCCGGGAGATATACCTATATCTGCTATATCTCGCTATATCTGTAATTAGACCGAAATACAGTTAAATGAAAGATTGCAAATGAAGTCATGAAGAGTGTTTAAAATCATGACAATATATTTTAGTTTTCAAAACTGAATATTTCAATAGATCAATGTACAATTAAAAGAGATCCAAAACTGATTTCAGTTATATATATATATATATATATATATATATATATATATATTTCCTTGAAATTTCGCATCATTATTTTATTGTATTTTTTACAAAATTTGAATGCTTGTTGTGATGATATCTTTATTGTATATACAGATTTGATAAATAAATACTTTTCCAAAAAAAATATTCAAAAGAAACTTTGAAGAACTTTGAAAAGAAGAAAACCTAGTAAAACTTGATAGCTGAGCTGAATCAAATTCTAAAGCTTCTGCAATCTTGCTCAAAAACTAGCTATTTGACGAAGAAACACAATACAATCCAACCCAATATTGTGCTTGCAAAACAAAATTTGAGATAATTTTTTTTTTAAAACAACTACCGTGGAAAATCAAAGTTGCTGCCATAAAAATTCTTGCAGAATATTACCGTGAAAGAAATTGCAACTTCCAAAAGTTTTGAATGCATTTTAATTAACTCTCTCCATCATGAAACTTAATTGATAGTCAACTATGCATGCATAATTGCTCAATCAGTTCTAACTTACCCTTTTAACATCAAATCAAATTTTCAACTTCAAGTCCAAAAATCCATAACATATCGAAAACAACATCTTTTAAAATATGTCTTTCATGTAAATCCCATTTGCACAACTAAGTCAACAATTATATTAATTAAATACTTTTTGCAAAATTAACTTTCACTTTAAAAAAAAATATCTTATTTAATTTAAATTAATAAATTAAATCACAAACATAACCATAAGCATTTATAAATACATTAACAGATATTCATTGAACTTAAATATTAAATTCCCAAACAAGAACAATACAGACAAATATGACACAACAGAAACAAACTAGACAACAAAGAAGGGTAACAAATAGGTACTCATTCAATAAACAATGATGGTTCAACAAGGACCTATCATTACCTTGGGATCAACATAATTTCATTGAATTAGGGTATGCTCAGACCTGACAAGCAGGTGGAGCCGATACCTAGTACCTGCATCTACATAAAACATCACTGTTAAAACATATATACATATATTAGAAAACACATTGTGAAGAAGAATTGCAGCGTAGCAGGGTACTCACGAATGAGTAATGCTACACTATCTTCTTCACCGAAACTAATGAGCAAGATAAATCATAAAAAATCATTTCAACATGATAACCACATAAAACTTATAAGCAAATAAACCATATCACGTACGATTCTATGACAATATCATCACACAAACACAACCAGATAATCAAGATGTCAAATGTATCATCCACAGAGTGTAAAAAAAAAAACATAGTATCATAATCAGCTAAAGCATCTATCTATCAAGCTGAATCAAACTAAAACAAAGTGATATAACTGGAGAGACACTACATCTTGGCACATCGTGCATGCAAGAGTTATGTCATTCTAGATTAGATTGCATACATGCATTAGGCTTGCATCAAGAATTCCCTCCTACTTCTCTGTGCTAGGTTGCTAGGGTCCTTGTGCAATGTCAAAGTTTTTTTTGAGCTAGGAAGAAATCCGGGGAATTATTTATACTTCGTGGTTGGGTGGAAAAGACGCTTGGACCCACTTTTGGTCTTGAATTTCCGAAAGAAAAAGTAGTGTCATGGTGATCGAGCAACAAGGATTTCTCATCATATGGATATTTATATACATTTCTTGTATTACTTTGTATGGCTTACATAGCCAATTGTAATTTAATTTGTGAACTTAATGTAATCATTGATATGTACTTATATATGTAACATTGAAATATATGTTGTAACATTACTTGATGTAAACTTTTACAATCCACATTGTAATTGCTTGGAAGTAATCGTATTAATATATATATTGTTTCATTATTCTTACGAGGTAATGACTTTGTATCAATATCTTTAATTGGTAATGTAAATATTGCTTAAGGTTTCAATGATTAATAAGGTTGGTGTACCTTTACATATCAAAAAATTTCATCGAGTGATAGCCTCGAGAAATGAAGAGCAAATTGTAGCCAAAAACTCAAAAAAAAAAGATTTGAAAAAAAAGAAATCCAATATAGGGTTCCCTAAACCCTTGTCCTTTTAAATTAGACTCAAATTTATAGTACAAGTTCCTCTTTGTGTCTTGGTCTCGAATTTGAAGCCATTTTGTTACTTTCCATTTTTGTCTATCAACTAAGTTATATTTTTAGATCTACAATTATATGTTAGATAGGCTTATCAAATCATTAATTACATTTATCACAACATAACACATAAAGGTAAAAATAAATACTAGGAGATTGGATCTCCATTGTTGTAGCGAGTCAATCATAAATCCCTAGTGTGACACCCCTCCATTTTGTTGTGTTTTCTTGTCAATTCAGATACTTTGTTAGACTATATTTTATGTTATTTTTATTCTATCGCTGACACTAGAGTGACAATAGACTATATTGATGTGATGACACAATATATGCATGGTGATTATGTTTGGCATGCTTTATGTTGCATAGATGCTTAGTTGTGATGAAAATGATATATATGCTTCTTGTAGTTTAATTGATATTTTATCTTGTCAGTCTTGTGTGACTGTATTGGTGAAGGGGACAGAATTACATCACTCACATGCGAGCGCCCTGTAATTTTTTGCGATTCTCTCTTCATGGTGTGTATGCTTTATTATCTGGATACATGTACGACATTTGCTTATTTGTAGGTTTGCAGGTATAGGACAACAGCTTCACCTGGTTTCATAGGTCTAAGCGTGTCCACTACTCAATAGTAATGATTGGGAGATAGTAATGGGCTACCTGGTCATACCTTTACCCTAGTTCAATGTGTCGTCAGTTTCAGTTTTGGTCGTATCCCTTATCTTTGTTGTTCCAGGTATTTTATTATTGTGCAAGTTTAATTTTGTAGATTAAATGTGTGTTTGATTAAATATTTAATTAATGGAATTATTGTTGTGGAAGCTTTAGAATAAATAAATTAATTAATTAATTTAATTCAGTTATGTTATTAGGTAATTTTAATTATTAAATTATATAGGAATTAAATAGATAAGATTGTTTAAATTTGTTTAAATATATAAATTGTTTATTTTTGTAAATGCATGTGGTTGGAAAATATCTGTGGTTGTTGAGAGAAAATATATTTTGTTGGGATAATTGTGAGTTAGAAATTTGTTATCTAATTTTTGAAAATTGATTCTCGGAGGAAAAGGATTGGGAAAAGGAAAGAAATTTGTTTCATAGGAGGAGTTTTGTTTTTTGATGAAATATTGGTGAGGAAATTGGGGATTTCTCTGAGGATTTTATTTTAGAATCTTGTTGTAGAATTCTTGGTTGTGGTATTGTGTGTTTTCTAGAAAGGGGAAAATTTACTAGAGGAAGCTTTGGCTACATTGGCAATTTGAAGCTACAGAGAAGCTCGACAACAATTCTTGAGGAATATTTCTTCTAGAACAGGTTCCTTTATTGTTTTTGTGAATTTTGAATTGAAAAGTTGTTCATATTAATGTAATGCAATTTGGAAAAGTTTAGAAATAAATTTTCATTACTGTAGAAGCTTTTGGTTTTATAAAAGATTGCAATGAAAATTAAACCTCTGTAGAAAACAATTTAAGTCCTTTGTTTTAATTTGATCATTTGAAATAGACTGAAACAAAAGGAAGTTATAGATCTCTATAGAAAGACCTTCATTTTGTTTTGGGTTCTCAATTCCTTTTAATTGTTTGGGAAAATGAAATCTTTGAGTTTTCCCGTAGAAAACTTCTTCTGTGTAATTTTTTTGTCCAATTTGAATCAATGTTTGAATTTGTTTATATATATATATATATATATATATATATATATATATATATATATATATATATATATATATGTACATATATATTGAAATGTATATGTACACACACACACACACACACACACACACACACATATATATATATATATATATATATATATATATTATATAAATGTGTTAAATTTATTTTAAACCACTATAATTTCAATTGTAAGAAATCACCGTACGACAAATTTCATAAACATGGGTGAAATTGTTCATAAAATATATACATGTGTTTGTTTTTAAACACAGTGAATGTGTGTATATGGGAGGTTGGGGGTTTCTCTCATAGCCACCCATATGGGAAGTATGTTGTGGGAGGTAGCGCTCAATGCTGCTCACCCACAATGTACCCCACATGTGAGTGTGGCTGTGGCCAGTGCACCAAGTACAACCTCATACAACTATAGATATCGCACAGATTTCGTATTGTGCGTCTGTTTATTTTTTGAGTTGGGCTTTTAATTAGTATTGTTAGGAAATAATATATATATAGATTATATAAGATATATATTATTTATAATATATATTTTTGGAAATTGAATTGTAATTAATTTAAAACAGAATTTGGGAAAAGTATAAATAATTTTATAATTAAATAATATATTTATATGTATTTATATAATTATATTTAATTATATATATATATATATATATATTAAATGTATTTAGTTAAAGTGTGAGTAATTCAATAAATATTTACTAGCATGATTAATTTAATTGAAATAATTGATTATTTTAGTTTAATTCACTATTTAATTGTAAGTTGGAATCATATTTAAATGGTGCATTGTAAATATGCGAAATTGATTGTTTTGGATTTAGGAAATCCGAACGGTAGTGAATTTAAATGCAATAGTTGTTTATTTTAATTTCAAGCATTATTGTATTTGTGTAATGGGGGGAAGTATTTGTTATTGTGAAAATCTAAGTCTTCTAGAGATGTAATTTGGTAAAGGGGATGTTGTAACTTTAGTTCACCCTTTGAGATTTCCTTGGGTAGTGCACGCATTGGGATTCAATATTGGACATATGTAGGGATGTGTTACCTCTTGAGGTGTGTTGGTTATTTGTTGTTAGTTTTAGTGCACTGTCTACCCTTGGGTATAGTATGATTTTTTGTGTTGTCAATAGGGGAGTGGCTTTCAACAAGAGTCGGGACACAAAGTGGTCCCAGGATAACTCGTGTGGAAGTCAGTGTAATTAGTGGAAATTAAATAACCTAATTTAGGGGAATGGGTAGTTAACATATTTAACTTGATAATTAGCCTCACTCATTGGCTCAAGGTATTTTGTTAGAATTGAGATGAGTCGGGAAGGCCTAGAATGGAAAGATAGTTATCTTTTCTTCTCGAAAGATAATCGATTATGCATTGGTGTGCATGTGGGTCTAGAGTTCGTAAGAGGTTACTAGGATAACCCAAGATGGGGGCCAGGACCTAAGAATATCTCCTTAGGATAACCAATGGAACCTTTGTGATGACACTCCTCCTATGACAACAATCATTTATTTTGTATAGTGGTTGTCCTTGATTCTTTGATTCTGGAAGCAATGTAACCCTATGTTTGTATTTACTGATGTATAGTGTTGTTTTGTACTTTTCATGTGTTAGAGGTAGTCGGTTGTCTTGGTTACCTGTTACTATCTCCTAGCATGGGGGTTGGCCCTATGGGTACCATATGGCTGGGTGGTGTGCTCCTTACACTATTGATATTCTCTTCCTATTCATGATGCCAAGATCTTCTTGTTCGAGGAGCTCATGTGGTTCTATGGATTTGTACTTCTCTTTCTCATTGTAGCTGTGGACACTATGTAATTGTAATCCTTATTTGTATCAAGGAGAACCCTTGTGATGTAATTGTAACATTAAGTATGATTTATTTATCGTTGGATTAAATGGTTTATATATGGTTTATATGGTGTTGTATCTATGGAAATATGCTCATTACATTTCTATGTGTTAGACTTAGTTTTCAATGGATTACTGCTTTGTTGTATTTTGTTATCATGAGTTAATTCCATGTACTGTGTTTTAGAATAAAATGTAAGTTTCGAATTTCACATCTAGACACATTGTGTGGCCTAGAGGATGTATGTGTTAGAGTATTTTACTTCAGTCGTCACTGTTACTCTTTTTTTTTTAAAAAAAAAATTGTGCTTCCGTAGTGTTGCATCGTCCTCTAGGTTGTGGGACGAGGTTTTACACCTAGTCAATTTATCTTTAGTGTTTGGTCAAGTGAAAATGAGATAATCTTAGTTATCCTAATTGGATCTAGGTTCACTTTTCCTACTCAACAATTATATTCAAAGAGAACATATAATAATAGTATTTTTTGTAATAGGTATCTTAGCATGAAGGTGCTTATTTTATTTAACAAACTAGATCATGTTAGGGATTTTTATCTTTAAGTTATTATTTTTTTCATTGTTAACTTCAAATTGAATTGAGCATGAAGAAATGCTTTAGTTTTCTAATATGATGAATGTAGTGATCAATTACTAATTGGAACACTATCTTTCAATTCATCAAGTTATGGTTCTAGTAGTGATGTGTAATTGGGAATGAATGTTCATTCTTCATGTAACAATGTGTTTATAAATATACATGTTCTTGAGAATGAATTTAATGGTAATGAAAACACCATGGTTTTTATAAATTGAATAGAATTTTTTTATAAATTAATTAATGTGTTTCTAAGTGTTCATATTATTTATGTGGCATATTTTCTTATCATTTCATTCTATTTATGTATCCTTTGAAATATGTAATCTCATATTTATCAATATTTTAATATATGATGAAAATTATATTGTAGCAACATGGTCATTGAGAACAAAATGTACATTAGTATTTTCTTAGCACAAGTGCATCATTTTCCTATAAAAATCTACTATTCCATGTATGTGAAGGGTACCCATTTCAATATTTTTTAAATTTTTATTGGATTTATTTATTATAGACATTTTCACTTATTTTATTCCTTGATATGAAGGCATCAAAAGTTAGGACTAATCAAATTATTTTTATTCAATAAATGTTAATATTTGGATAAAAATATTTAATATAGTTTCCTCGATTGATGTAATTATCTTAAAAGTAAAGTGTTTTCCTTATAGGTGAGAATATAAAATTATGAATAAAATGTTCTTTCCTATATTCTCTACAAATTCTTCTATGGTGATGCTTATACCTATTTCTGAATTTTTTCTTGTATGTAATATATTTGTCTACAAATAATTCAATTTTAGAGGCACTAACTTGGTAAGACAATTATTCACACCAACAACCCCCCCTTAAGTGCAACATAGGGAGTAGATTATTATACAAATGATGTAGAGGTGTAAGGATGGGTCCCAACTACTAGTCCATGTTACACACCCATGTACAAATGAAAATGCAATCTCTCACAAATGAACAAAGGAAGAAAACCAAGTGGGACAAAACTCCTCCCCAAAAGATATATGGAAACAAAAAATATCAATGAAGAATGAGAAGGAAAAAACCCCGTGTGAATAGAAAGACCCCCCATAAGAGAGAAGAGAAGAGAGACCATGTAGCACACCCTCAATGGTGAGTCTCCTACAATGGTAGAAGCTTGGAATTGAATATTGAAGATGATCCAATCTTGTCAAACAATGTTCCTCCCCTTAGGAAGAAAAAAAAAACAAGAAGATATGTAGGATGTCTTCCTATTGCTAAAAGGAAGAAATGGGAAGAAGAATTATATGTGATTTCTTTGAACTATGCTCAAGTGTCTCCATGTCAATGCCAAAATATGACACTCTCCAAATAATCATTTTTAGGCAATAGAGTTGAAGATTTCAATCCAAAATCTAGTATAAATGAATGTAGAACACAATCCAAAGGCAAGTATGCCTCTTTTGAAGACAAATAAGCCTCCTCCGAATGTTTTCCAAAAGTATCCACATACATGTCAAGTTGCCAAGGATGATCATGTAGAGAATGAAAAAGGGGGTTAGAGTAGTCCCTTGCAACAACTGAAGAAGGATCATCTCCATCAAAGAGAATATGTATGAAATTAATGGTGTCTCCCAAATTTGAAATGTGAGACTCAACAAACAACCCACCAATGTTAGTCAAGTATGCATCCCAAGGAGATGTAGCTGGAAGAAAATGTAGATCTTGTTGCATTAAATCACAAAAATCTATATCTATAGCAACAAAACTTTCATACAATGCAACAGTGGATGGAGGAGATAAAACATAAGGCTCAAGAATGGGATATGATGCGAAAAGTCCTAAGTTCAAGTAGCCAAAAGTATCCACAAAATCATGGTTCACACTAGAAGTGTGATCAACAATTGATGGAACAACGTCATCATCAGAAGGAAAATTTGCAAAGGTTTACAATCAAGATGAATGATCAACCATCCTAGTATCAAGAATATCTCTACTATCCAAGTCTCTAATGATAAATAAATGAGTGAATTCCACGGTCCTCCCATCTCCACTATGTGTAATATAAGATGGAAAGAATATTTTTTCATAAATAAGGTACACATAAAACATCTTTAATGAATGTGATATGAATTACAGAGGTTGGAAGTGAAAATTTGTGAAGTGCAGTGTGAGCTTTAATGAGTTAGACTATTGGAAGTAGTGAGCATAAGGTGTTTACAATCTTCAGAAAGGTTTCAAATGTGTTGGTGATGTTCTGGTGGACTTTTTTGTTGTAATGAGATGGATTTCTCATTGTAACAATCTTCTTTTCTTCTTTTTTTGTAATCTTGCAATGAGCCTTTGCCAATAAGCCCTTCTTTCTTTGGGAAATGAGCCCTCTAATGGTGATACTATTGTATTTGATGTTACAATTACTTTACATTTTGATCTAATCCTCATTGTGGTTTTTCCATTCTTTTTTTTCCACATAAATCTAGTATTCTCATGTGTTTGGATATGATTGCATTACTATTTCTCATGTTAACATTATGCTAATGCATAATAATATTTTTAATGGTTGTTAAGGGTTTATGAACCAATACAGATTTGAATATTAGAGAGGGTCTTAATGATTTGATGTATAATTTATTCACCCCTCTTAGTTGTCTTTTGGATTCACTCTGTGTCATGTATCGTACCAACCCTGAACTTTTTGAACAAACTAATGATGAACTTGATAATGTGCTTGATATGGTTAAAATTATTGATATTCATCCTTACTTTGCACATATTAGCACTTCTATAGATACACATGATGGTCCTCTTTACATCACCAACAAAATTAGTGACAAACCCATAAGGGGAACACTCTTTAATCTACTATATTTAGTGAATGCAATCATTGAAGAATATATTTAATTGCATGAACTATATAAATATAATTACGAACAACTAGAAGTATCATTTAAATATCAAGTTGGTTCTATTTTCCCTATGATTTTTTATTTAACTCTTGCAATTCAAGTTGGACCTAAAAAAATTGGATGTGCTATTTACCATAATCCTCACATCAAATCAATTTCATGTGAAGTTAGGTCACTCGTGGTTTACCTCCATGATTTTGGTCTCCTCTATTATTCATAAATGTCTTATATTCCCATTTGAAGGACAAGTAGATACTATTTATCATAGTGTATTTAAACATTGGGCCCTTTGTGGAAAATTTTCACTTGATTAATTTTTGCGTCAGCCAACCAAAACCACTCAACCTCATGGATAATTTTTATTTTTATCATATCAAAAGTTCAAAGCTAAGAAAATAGAAAAATTTTCTCTTACCAATATTATACCAAAGGCTTGTCAATCTCTAATGGCTATGATGGTTTTTCCTCTCACGAATGGGTAGCAAATGAACCTTGTCCCCAACCATCTAGCATCTATTCCATGGTTCCCCCTCAACCATTGTATCAATGACCATAATACAACCATTTCATGAGGAATTTGGGGATTACTTTTATAAATCCTAAAGAAAAACACACCATTTTTCAAAAAACCTAAAACCATCATGGTTTCCCAACCTTTCATAGTTTCTTCAATTCCTATGAAAAAGGAAGAAAAGGGACCAATATTGGAAAGCACATTGATTCCTTCTTCACAAGTTGAATTTTATATAAGATGACATCAAAATATAAAATAATGCAAAAGATGTAATATTGCATCTCCTGAGCTTGAGCTGAAGATAACAAATCCTTACCCAAAGACCACCTATTCATGCAAACAAATTCTATTGAGATGGGTAAACCCACAATACTAGTTTAAAATTTTGTTGAGGAAGGAAAATTGCAAAAACACTTTGAAGAACATTTTTTGGTTTTTAGGGGTTCACTCAAAGGGGGGTTTGCATGAACCCAAAAATGGGTTCGCTTGAACCCCCCTTTGAGCGAACCCCTTTGTGATGTTATCTCTTTTTGGCACATCTTTTAAATAAAAAAAAGGAAAAATTTTTAAAAAGGAAGGTTCAACTGAACCCCCCTTCACTTTAAAACAATAGAAATAGTGTTCCACATCTTGGTAGGTGGAATACAAACTAGATTTTTAGAGACCCAAACCTATTTCCCTCAAGTTTAATTCAAGGAGGGCCTAGAGATCAGAATGCAAAGGAGAAATATATCTTGATATAGGGTTATCCTAGCGTATGTTTTAGAGATTAGTGAGGGGTTCACCAAAAAGCTAGGACTCAGAATAATGTATGAAATGCAAAACGTAATGATGGAAATTAATGATGCAAGAAACTTCACTAAATGAACTATAAATGAAAATAAATTAGAACAATCTGAAAAAGTATAGAGCACCTAGAAATATGAGAGAGATTGAATGGAGGCCTAAAATGTTGAATAACCTAAAATTTACGCCTATTGGGACTCATTTGATAATCTAGGAAATCAGTTCCCAAAACAGGTTTTTGGAAAAGAATATCTAAAATTGTAAAAATCTAAAAATTGATCTAAACTGTGACTCATTTTCCAATCTGGGCAAATGAGTCTAGTTAGGGTTTTCTAGAATTTCAAATTTTGAATCTGGTCTTCAATGTCTACTCTCTATATTCCTCTTTCTTTTCAATTTTGAAACCCTTATTTCGGGGTTGTAGGTGACTTTCTAGTGAAAATTACAACCTTACAAATTAGGGGACAATTCCAACAACTTTTTCCAAGCTTGTAACAAGTATTCTTCAATGATCCTTGAAGCTCCAACACATGTAGATCTACAATCAAACATGTAAAGGGGATAAAAAAATTTTGATTGTTAGTGAATAGGGATTTGCCTGGGTCAAACCCCTTTAAGTTAATTCAACCAAAATGATGAAACAATGAAACAAGGACATGAAATATGAAACATAGGACATGAAACATGAATAATCATACCTTGAATGATGCCTTGTAAATGATTTCTTCTAAATATACAACTCAACATGCAATGGTCACAACACTAGCTCAATAACATTCTTGATGATTGATGATATTTGACAAGGTGATAGATCTTGAATTGCTACAACAATTGATGCAGAATCTACCCTTGAATGCCCTTGAAACTATCTTGAATGCTCTCTTAAAAATCTTGTGAAGTCTTTGAATGATTAACTCTTGAATGCTTGACTTGATATCATGAATGCATAATGAAATAATGATTTGGGACCTCATTTATATAGGTAATCCATATAATATCTCGCTAATTAGATCCCATAGGCTGAGATTCATAAAACTTGAACTTAAAATCCAATTTTCCTACTCAAAACCTTGAAACATCCCCAAATGACTTATTCTCCACTTTTGGAAAATGGGTCCCACCTAGGGGGACTCATTCACCCAAGGTGGCGAATGAGTCCGACCCTAGATTTTTAAGGTGGATTTTTTGATTTTTTTAATGTTTTAGGTGATTTTATCAGGTTTTTAATTAAAATATGCCTTGGGATACACAATATAGGGTCTTAAGTGCCTATTAATAATGTTATAAATGTTATAAATTTAATAGGGCCCAAAATACAATGTGAAAGTGTAAACAAATACACTTTGCAACATTAAATTATAGCAAAAATAGGTCCATTTAGCTAAAAAGAGCCTTAAATCCAATGTGAATGTGTAGAACATGTTACAACACTAGATTAGGTCCACTTAATTTAGAAGCCTCCTAAATTTAATGTGAAGGTGTCAATAAATACACTTTACAACATTAAATTGAGAAAAATTTAAGTTTATTTAGCTTAGACTAGCCCAAAACCTAATGTGTATGTTTGAAAATCATCACAACACTAGATCAAGGTAATATCAAATCCAATTTATCATTAATTATTCAAAAATAAAGCAAGGAAATGGCATAATTTTTTTGTTGCCACATTTAGCTCCCACTTTAGTGAGAGGATGAACTTGCTTCAAACTCACACTAAAGTAGACATTCAAGAGAGGTCCCAGTATATCGAGGTGGATGAAAAAGGATGACAAAGATAGAAGGAGGTGGCCAAGCGAAAAGGGAGACACACAAGGTGTATGATTTGCAGCAGAACAAGATACACAAATATACAATGCCAAAGACATAAAGAAGAGAGAAAAGAATAAGATGGGTGGATCCAGATTCAACAAAAATGTTCTCACTCTAGGGTCATAGAAATTTAGGTCATCTACAGGGTGAGTATCGACAATATGCTAACTCTAGGACCGCAAAACTTTAGCTCATCCACAGGGTGAGTATATGAAAGGGTGAGACACATGACCAGTATGTGCCCACATACACAAGTGCCTAATGGAAGTCATGCCTACATTTGGCTCCCATACAACAAGACCAAAACTATACCTCCTGATAACTTTCATAAGGCACCACACAATAGTGATCTTCAAGATTCATGAGACAAGAAAAACTGTGTATGCTTGGAGCTCATGAAAAAATAATGAACTTCAAGCTTCATGAGTCAAGCAAAACTTCATATTCTTGGGACACATGAACAAACAAGATGGAGCTATAGGAATGCAAAGTATATTATGCAAGGTGGCTATATAATAGATAGTAGAAGGTGTGTTCAAAGGGATTTTCCTTAGTTCATGCAAGGTCTCTTCGTAGGGAACATCATGCTCAATGTCTCCAAGAAAGGAAAATTCAATGAAATATCAGGCTCTTAGAGGAAATCAAACTCAATGACACCACAAAGAAAATGATGCATCACAAGAAAAAAGAAAAATTGTGCAGTGAAACATGAGTATCAATGTATGCCCCCACTTTAAAGTGGTTGCTAACACCATTGTTGTGAGCAATTACTTTAAAGTAGAAGAAGATAGGAGAGCCTATTTGGAAATCCATATGCCAAGTCATATGTTTTTGAATTGAAATACATCAAGAATAAGTATGTCATATGTGATTCAAGTTAAGGTCTATCGTCAAAATTCCAAGATTTCTCTTATATGTACATGAAAGGTGGTCAACTAGCCAAAGGTGAAAACAACAAATGACCTACAAGGACAAGGCTAACTAACCCCTTTCCCCCCACTTAGTGTAGGAAAAGGATGAGCCAAATATGATTTAAATAAGTGTCAATTATAGGAACTAGGTGCTTCAACACAAGGAAGAGCACCATAGTCCCTAAGATATTGAATTTTGTTAGTTAAAGCCTTACACTAATTAGTAGAATGGCCATGGACTCTATGATATGTGCAAATGAACTCTTGTAATAAAATTTCTTTCATGTTCTTGCAGGGCGATATATCAAATGATCTTGGAGGAGTCTAGAAAAGATACTTTCTTGATCAATAATAGGAGATGATCCTTTATTTTGTGACAAAAATATCTCTTGCTTAGCACAAGGTTTCATACTTACACAAGACTCTTTAGATTGTGATATTCTATTTCCTTCTTTAAAGGAAGACGTAAAATTTATCGAATTTAAATCGTAAGTGTTTTGCATGATGACATTAATGTTAAGTGGGGACTTCTTTATTTCTTTTGTTTCATTTGAAGAATAATGATCAAGATCAATAGTGTCTATCAATTCAATATGCACTACCATTAAAGTAGGCTTAGAAGAATCTTTTGTAATAGTATTGATATTGAGTGATGGTTTGTTTGTTTGTTTCAAGGGACACTAACCAGGACCACAAGTTTCTTCTTGTTTATTAGGATCTATAGGGACATTAATGCCTTATTCGTTAGTGCCAAATCCTTTTCTCCATTATAACCAAGTTGTTTCATAAGCTCATAACCTCTTCTATAAATTTTTTTCATTTTCTTCAGATTCAGTGGTTGTTGATAATCAACTTCATCAAAGTTTGTTGTATAGTTTGCTTCTTTATCTAATATGGTTGAGGTGGATGCTTTCAAAGGGTCTTCCAATTTTTTTCTTGTCATTACTGCTTTTTCTTTTCCCTTTTTAGAGTCTTTTTTTTATGATTTTGTATTCTCTCGTGAATGTACATTCAAAATTCAATGAACCTCAATCATCTTCTAATAGCTTTCTGACTTCTTCTATGTGTTTTTTATTGTCCTTTTGTTGCATTGCTTCTACTTGTGTAGTTGGTGTTAATATTTTCAAAGGATTTTCCTTGTTTTTCTTGAGTTGTAAAACACTATAAGACTCATTATCAACATCCAATGTGTACACTTTGTTGTTGTATACATACTTCATCATATGATGCAAATTAGAAGGCACACCATTCATTTCGTGAATCGATGGTATCCCTAAAAGGAGATTATATGAAAGATTTCTAGGAATAACATGGATCGATGTCTCTAATGTGACCTTTCCAACTATAATAGGTAAAGTGATGATAGTAAGCGGTCACTTTCCCACATTGTCAAATCCACTAACAGATAAAGATAAAGGTTGAATTATTGATCTATCCACACCAAGTCTATCCAAAATGGTCACACTACACACATTAAGCGTTGATCCACTATTAACAAGGATTCACTTTATACCTCTTGCCTTGTTGCAAACTATTACCATGAAAGCATCATTTTTGTTTTTGCACTTCCAAAGGAGGTAGCTCACTTTGGTGGAAAACTATGTCAGAGTTTATTTCTTGAATCATGGTTGCTCTGTCATTTGGGTTTGCACTAGAGGGGACCGATGATGTAGAGTAGGGGTAGTTAGGATCAAATACAACTAATCAACACATTTTAAGAGCCTTTGCACATCCATCAAGGTGGTTTCATTCAAAAATTAGCTTCATTCCTAATAGTACTTCAACAAGGTCTATTTGGGCATAACTATGAGATTAGATCTAGGAAACAAAATGTAAACACATATTCAAATACCCTTTTGGCTCATTTAAAACATATCTCAAAATGGGTTAGAGTTGCTTTGTAATTGTTGTTGGCCAAAAATTGACCGTCCTAGTTTAAACTAGGCCTAATTTTGGTGACTAGGCTTGTTTTTCACTAGGGATTGACCTCAAGAAGTTTCTATAAAGCTTCCTTAATCTTCCCTTAACTCTAACAAGTTCTTCACACATCTGTTAACATGCTCCAATTACCAAGCAACCGAACCTTGACTCTTTCAATGCTTTACACCACCTTTTCATGAGTTCTTAGGTCTGATACATGATAATTTTATGAAAAATAGGGATAATCAAACTCAAAAAAAACTTAAACAAGTGTCTTTGTTCATTAAAATGTGGGTTTTAACCCTTGGTCTTTCTTATATCCTCTCAATAGGGAATTTTGGACATATCTTTTGTCCTGAACCTGATCTATAGAAAAAAAAAACATATTTGGATACCCATTTGGCTCTTCACAAACATATCCAAAATATAGGTGGGGTTACTTTGTACAGAAGGCTTCAAAAAAATTAATGTCCTATTTCTAAGAGGGTTTTTTTCTAAACTCTCTACACACAAATGCAGGCGAAACTTTATTTGTAACTCCACCAAAATGGAAAACTATGAAATATCCTCTAAAGGGTTTTTATATACCCTCAAAAACTAACCATTCATTTTTTTTTATAGATTTTTGATGGGGGGAAGAAAATATATGGATTTTTTTTATTCATTGGAAACCCTAGGGCAGATTCAAACCTTTACAAAAAATGTTATAATTTTCTCTAAACTTAATGAATTTTAACTAAACAAAAACCAAATGAAAGCTAACTCAATTATATGGGCTGATGCAAGAAGTTGGGTACACAAAAAGCTCAAAAAGTGGAAATGTTTTTGCTTTTTTTCAGAATTTGTCACACTTTGACTGAAAATTTGAGGCACTTCCACAATGAATCTTAAAAAGAATCAGTAATATGAAATTTAGAATTTTGAATCTAGTTTCGAAATGTGTAAATTATTAAAATACCCAGTTTATAAAAATTAAATTTTGATAAGGATCTATAAAAACCACTTTTTAAAAGTCCCTGTTTTTTTACCATACCAAGCAGGTGTACAGACAACACTTTTTGACCCAAATAAAATTATTTTACTAATTCCTTTTAGGAAAAGAGAGCTAACAACATGAAGTTTGGTCTGGATATTTTTTGTAATTTTTGGTTGAATATTTTTTTTTATTAATTTTTTATTGGCCTTAATTGATTTTTTTCAAATCAACGTGTACAGACAACATAATTGGACCTAAACAAAAAAAAAATTGACTCTTTTTTTTCATTGTGTAGAGAATTGTCTAAATTTTGGTCCCATATAATTTTTTTTACAAGAAACTCAACCAATACAAAGTTATTAAAAAACCAAAAACACCTAATATTTCAAGTTTAAGGTCTAGTTTGCTTAGAAATTAATTAAAAAATAGCAAATGTAATCCAATTTTAACAAAAATTATATATTTATAAAGTAAACATGGTGTTCTCTAATGGGTTTTAATTTTATAGACTCATTCAAAAAAAAGTCCATCATCTATGTTGTCAAAGTTGGACATTCTTCTTCAATCTGCCTTAGTTTTTTAGTTGCAGGTCAAAAGCTAAGGCTCGGATTGCCAAGCCTTTTCCAAGCCTAAAACCAGCGCGAGATTTGGTATGGGAGTTCAACTTTTAAATAACGCGTATGCGTTATATAAACACGTATGTGTTTCATAACGCATACGCGTTACGTTTTGCCCTTTGGGAAACCGTAACGCGTACGTGTTATGAAACGCGTACGTGTTTTTTTAAAATAATGCGTACGTGTTTCTAAAATAGTCATTTTTCCTAATTTCAAAAATACTAGTAAAACACGATTTTCCTACAACATTCCTTTTCTGTAGTACGGTCTGAAAGTGTCATTTTTTGCATTTTTTATTGCAAATTTGTCTTGTGCAGGGCATATTCTATTCAAATTGTTGGAAGAGAAAAAGTGCAAGTCAAATTTTCTTAAGTGGAATCAAGTGCAAGAACTTTTTACAAGAAGATTTGAAAAAAGTGAATTTTTGGATGTACTCATGATGATTTTGTACTTCAGAGTTTATAGAAAAAATGATCTTCATAGTACATAGTTTAATTTGAATATTTGAAGGAGGTGGCAATTTTAAAATAGTTTTCTTGAATTATTATTTTTGTCATCAAAGAGGGTTTGGTAACCATGGGTGATAAGAAAAGACAAAAAAAAAAAGATGTAGAAAGGTAATGACACCTGAAGAAATTTAAGCAAATAAAGATAAGGAGGCAAAAAGACAAAGGGAAAGGAGAGAAATGATTCATCAAATGAAATATTTGGAAGAATATAGTTCCAAGAATGTTGAAGAAGAAGCCATGAATGATGAAATGAATGTAGATGATGCAAATGTGGAGATGGTGAATATGGAAGAAAATGCAATTATGGAGACAAACCCAACTATGCCTTCAACTTCAACTTTGAATGATATGCAAACAAATTCAGGTGTGTCTTCAAATCCACCTCCCAATGATATGGAAAATGCACCTATTCAAACAATCTATCCAGGTATGTGTTCAAACCCAAGTTTTTATAATATTGATATTGTGTTTAGATGAAGCTGGATACACACTTGATGAAATCAATAATATTAGGGTTGAAACAATGCAGAAACAAGAAAATGATGAAATTATATCTTATGAGAATTTAAATGAGAATGAAATCCCTTTTACATTTGAAAATGAAAATGAAACCCCTTGTGTGAATGAAAATGAAACTCCATCTATGGATGAAGGTGAAAATGTTTTTTTTACAATTGAAACAAATGTGCTAGATAACCTTCATGGTAAAGTTTCTTCAAGAAAAATTAGAAATTATGGAAATAAAATATATAAAATATTTTTTTATAGAAAGAAATTAGGATTCCAATGTCAACTCATGGTGCAATTGATGAGAATGTTTAAAATGAGAAAAGTGATGAAAAAATTAGGTGTTTTTGTAAAACCAAAAAAGAAAGATGATTCAGTAGAACAAGTCATATCTAGTGTTGCTAATGCTATTGATGTTATTGGTAAGAAAAGTCGATCAAAAGATAAGAATGCAGCTCGTCATGCAATAACAACTGCTCTAGTTGATAAAACAGCTTCAAATAAAAGAATGTTAAGTAAGATTAGTAAATGTATAAACTTAAATCCTAGAACTTTGATAAGAGCTTCTAAAAGAAGAGAAAGTATTGAAAATGATCCTATTAATCAATGTTGGAGTTTTAGTGGTAGACTCCCAAGATCAGACATGAAATTAACTAATGAAATTAAATCTTTAATTGAAATTTTTTGCTATGGTAATACAAGAGTATCACCTAACATTAGAGATGTCTTAAAATTAAGGTTGGGTTCCAAAATTTGTGAACCTCATCCAAAGCATCTCTTAGATATGACTCAAACTGAATTATATAAAAAAAATTTAAATGCTTCAATCTTACCATTGAATATTAGCATAAGTCAAAGATCATTTAAAAAGTGTAAACCTTGGTATGTTAGAATTAATAAGCAACGAATCTCTTGTTGTTGTAAGACTCATATAAAATTTCATTATTATTATGATATATTTTGATATATACGATGCACTTTGCATGCTAACCAAATTATGCAGGACATTTGTGGTATTAATATGCCACCTGAAAGAATCAAAGATTTTATAGTAGGTTTGTTTTGTAATCCCTCTTTAAATGGAAACTCATTTTTTTAAAAAAGATGTATTTATGGAGAATGCGATAGATGTGGTAACTTTTCATTATTAGGAGAATGTATGCATGAAAGTAGTTTAGATGAATTTGGAAAACAATTAGTGGATGTAAAAAAATTAAAAATATTGAGTATTCTTTAAAAGATGGAAAAATTGGAAAACGTGTTGAGTTAATTGTGGAAAAAGTTAGTGTGCATGCTTTTATTACTGAATTTAAAGATAAGTTTGTACCTAAATATGTTCAACACTCTCAGAATGCTCATTGCTTGATAATAAATTTCGTTTATGTAAAAACACATTTCCAATTGGAACTATATTGTCAGTTGTTGATTTTGCTAAAAATTATACTCTTGCTCCACAAGAAGAAATTCAATCGCAATATTATAATTCAGTGCAAGTAGCTATATTTTTTCACATTGTTTATAGACATGCTGAAGATAGTACAGAAGATAATAGAAATTTTTTGAGAGAGTACCATTTTTATGTAAGTGATAATCGATTACATTCATCTGAGTTTGTACAATATTGTTTTGATATATTTTATAAAAATTTAAAAGAGAGGAATTCAAATGCTAGAACATCTCATATGGTCAGATAATTGCACGGGTAAATTCAAAAATGCTAGAATGTTTTATTGTCTATGTAGAGTTCATAAGGAAAATAATATCCAACACATATAGAGTTTTTTTGAAGCTGGTCATGGTAAGGGAGAACATGATGGAGCAGGTGCATGTGTGAAAATAACTCTTGCTAGAGAGCAACTAAAATTTGAGGATGCTGCAAAATTTAGAAATGCACGTGCAATTGTAGATTGGTGCAATACCAAATTATCTACAAGAACAAGTGAGAAATCAATAATTCGACGCTTCTTTTGGTTAGTTGAAGAAAATGATATTTTTTCTCGACAGGATTGTGAAACAATTAATGGAAGTGCAAAATGGCATTCATTTAAGAGTTCAATGCAAACACATGGACAATATGGACAAGGGAGTTGGCATGCTATTGTCAATTTTGTATTGTAGGTGATTGGCAGGCATGTGAAAATATGGAATGGGTCAAACAATGGCAACAAAGAGCTTTAACGCCTACATCGACACATGTTCAACATGAAATGACAATTGAAGATAATCAAGTGTTCGCATCAAATGATTATGATCGTGTTTCAGATCTTGTACAAGAAGGTACATTATTTATTGAGTTGAATTTTGTATGTATGCATGTTTATATGAGTTAAATATAAGTCACTTTTTATTGAATTTTGTATTTATTTTTGTAGGACATGTGTATGCTGTTGTTGCACCTCAAGGGAATGAAGAGCAGACAGAGTACTGGTTGGCTAGATGTGTTGAGAGAAAACATAAGTTGGTACATACTAGAGTGGATGATGACAACTTTGAGTATCCAACTGGTTCAGTGGTTGTTGTTGGCACCTGGCTTCGAAAATATTTGATGAGAAAGAATGGCTTGCCTGCATTTGAAGATTATGAAAGACACAAGAAGATTATGCATTATTCACATTTGATTTTGGCAACCAATATAAAACTAGTTAGATATCAAGGGAGGCCTGCTAATAAAGTTTTATGGACAATTTCAATGGATGATCATGAGACAATCATAGATGCATTACAAAAAAGAGAGGATGTAGATGGTACAATAGAGTAAATAAATATTGGTAAGTATATCTAGTCGTATATATATTTAATTGATATATATATATATATATATATATATATATATATATTTGTCTTTAATCATTTCCTAATTAAAGTTTTATATCATTTTTTGTTTCAGGTCTCCCAAAATTAGATGCTTTACAAAAAAGAGAGGAGATGCACATATATTACAATGGAATTTGAATCTAGAGACAGGTAACTATAAATAGTTCTAGATACATTTAATTGATACTTTATAATTGATTTCATATCCCCTTAAGCCATTCTCTTAAAACCCCTTAAGTCATCCTCTTATGTACCATTAATCCATCCTTTTGCAGCCCCTTAAGTCATTCTATCAACTACCATTAATCCATCCTCTTAGGACCCCGTAATCCATACCCTCATATATCTACCCTTAATTTGTCCACTTGCATCCACTTAAGTCACTCTCTCAACACCCCTTAATTCATCCTCTTAGGACCCCTCAATCAATATCCTCATATATCTACCCTTAATCCATCCACTTGCATCCCCTTAAGTCACTCTCTCAACACCCCTTGGGGTTTAAATTCATTCTCTCAACTCCCTTTAATCCACCCTCTTACATCCCTTCAACTCATTCTATCAACTCCTTAATCCACCTCTTACATCCCTTCAACTCATTCTCTCAACTCCTTAATCCACCCTCTTGCATCACTTTAACTCATTCTCTCAACTCCTTAATCCATCTTACATCCTTCAACTCATTCTATCAACTCCTTAATCCACCCTCTTACATCACTTTAACTCATTTTAGGGTTTAGGGTTTTAGGATTTAACTCATTCTATCAACTCCTTAATCCACCCTCTTGCATCCATTAATCCACCCTCTTACATCACTTCAACTCATTTTATCAACTCCTTAATCCACCCTCTTACATCACTTTAACTCATTTTAGGGTTTAGGGTTTAACTCATTCTATCAACTCCCTTAATCCACCCTCTTGCATCACTTTAACTCATTCTATCAACTCCTTAATCCACCCTCTTGCATCACTTTAACTCATTCTCTCAACTCCTAATCCACCCTCTTACATCACTTTAACTCATTTTAGGGTTTAGGGTTTAGGGTTTAACTCATTCTATCAACTCCCCTTAATCCACCCTCTTGCATCACTTTAACTCATTCTATCAACTCCCCTTAATCCACCCTCTTGCATCCCTTTAACTCATTCTCTCAACTCCCTTTAATCCAGCCTCTTACATCACTTTAACTCATTTTATCAACTCCCCTTAATCCACCATTGCATTCCTTCAAGTCATTCTATCAACTCCCCTTAATCCACTCTCTTACATCCATTCAACTCATTCTCTCAACTCCCCTTAATCCACCCTCTTGCATCACTTTAACTCATTTTATCAACTCCCCTTAATCCACCCTCTTACATCCCTTCAACTCATTCTATCAGCTCCCTTTAATCTACCCTCTTGCATCCCCTTAATCCACTCTCTTACATCCTTTCAACTCATTCTCTCAACTCCCCTTAATCCACCCTCTTGCATCACTTTAACTCATTTTATCAACTCCCCTTAATCCACCCTCTTACATCACTTTAACTCATTCTCTCAACTCCCCTTAATCCACCCTCTTACATCTTTAACTCATTTTATCAACTCCCCTTAATCCACCCTCTTTCAACTCATTTATCAACTCCCCTTAATCCACCCTCTTACATCCATTCAACTCATTCTCTCAACTCCCCTTAATCCACCCTCTTGCATCACTTTAACTCATTTTATCAACTCCCCTTAGTCCACCCTCTTACATCCCTTCAACTCATTCTATCAATTCCCCTTAATCCACCCTCTTGCATCCCCTTAATCCAACCTCTTACATCTCTTCAACTCATTCTATCAACTCCCCTTAATCCACCATCTTGCATTCCTTCAACTCATTCTCTCAACTCCCCTTAATCCACCCTCTTGCATCCCCTTAATACGTCCTCTTAAAGGACCCTTAAGTCATATCCTCTTACATCTCCTTAATCCTCTTAGGACCCGTTAAGCCATATCTTAGGGTTCATGAGATGCATCCTCTTAACTCCCCTTAAGGAATTCTCTTAAGATCCCCCCTTAAGCTATATATCCTCTTAGGTCCCCTTAATCCACCCTATGGCTAACATCATTTGAATTTGTATGGAATTTACTATATGCAGTTCTTTTCTTGCATGAATTTTTTACTTAAATGACTCGTAAAAATTGTAGTTACTTACATTAATTATTTTTGCAAGTTGTCATGAAGTCGGTCTACAATGCGATTGTTGAACTGAAAAACTATTTTATCTGGAGACTATGTAAATATCAATTTTTGGTATTCACCTAAAAGTTGATTTAAGCTTTAATTGTCTCTACATGCACATATATGTTTCATCATGTTATATAGTTGTACATTAAACTTCTTGATGTACATTATATATGTTTTTTCGATGTCACTTTTTAAATATCTTATTCAAATATTATAGATTATACATATTTCATGTGTCTTCTATTTACCACATTTTATATAATTATTGAATTGTATAGATTATACATTAAATATACATACAAGGAGATGGTTTTTTGTTTATTGATTCAAATATTTGCTATGTAATTGGAAAATAGTTAGAATTACTTGCGCTTAATTTATTATGAATATGATTTAAGAAACTATTTCAGGAATGTTTTAATTTGTCACCTAACCATGTGATAAGTTATATATATATGAAATTTTATTCTAGATAAGAATTATTATATAGTGCATGTATTACTTGAAAATTTGATAAAATATAAATATATAGATATGTATATAAATGCATATAATTATGAAAATGAACATAACATGATCTCATAATTGACTACATACATAATCATCATATTAAAGTCAACTGATATAAATACACACACATATATGATAATAACATGTTCAAAATAAAACTAGAGATCTAGATAGTCCATAAAATTTATATGTCAAGTCCAACACATATATTGAAATAAAACTAGAGATTTGTAGTCCATAAAATATAAAACTATCTAACTCTTAGGCTGATCGGTCAAATCAAGTCTCCTCTTTGTTCCACGTTGACTAGATGTACCTGCATCATGCTATAAAAGAGTTCAAGAAACTCAAAATTAGATTTAAATTTATTTAGAAATTTTGATATAATTAAACATATTCAAAATTGAAAATATAAACTTTTAGATAAAAAATAATAATTAAATATCGACTAAATATAGTAAAAATGATTTCTAGTATGCATAAATTACCATATGTTCATGTGAATCAACTGGCACATTTTCTTCAACAGATAACATAATTGTCTGTTGAGAAGATGCAAATGCCTGATCCACTATATCCTGCATATTCATATAAAGCAAACAATATGTGAAAACCTTGAATATATATATGTATAAAATGTTCGTAAAAATTGTATAGGAGATTTAAAGTAAAGTTTACAACCTTTAATGATATGACCTCATGATCACGCACCTGAGATTGCCCATGAATAGATGTCAATGATGTCTCAGGTGCGCGGCCTGCCATGGTTATCTCATCAAATCCCTACATATAGATGTACAATAGTTCATATAGATCATTCACACATGTGTATGTAAATGAAAAAATTAAATTAGATCTATGATGTGTATTTAATTTAAACTTAACAAACTTTTGAAAGCACGCACCTGAGCTGATGATGTCTCAGGAGCGCTCACCACTGTAACTTGTGGTTGGTCAATACTAGGAATAGTATGACTTCCCTGCATCTAGATATAATATATCAATTCACACATGTGTACAAATTAAAATTAAATTATATATATATATATATATATATATCCACACAAATTATTTAATATATTTTGGTTCAAGTACCTGTCGAAAAGGTGAGCCCAAATCTACAGCACTCGACATATACACACGATGATGATATTGAGTTCCGGGCATCACGTCATCATGCGTCTATACACCAAACACAAAATTATTGAATTAATATTATATTATATATATAGTTTGATGTTATTATTTACATGAATTTTTTACATTTCAAACTTGAATTAAATTTAGGTTCAAAAGATGAACATACCTATGTGGGACGATCCTCAGAATATAGTAAATTTAGGTATGATCCCGCCCTAGATGCATGTGCCTCACCTGAAGTGGATGTCTGAGTATCCCTATAGCCCAAGCCTCCATGCTCTGTATTGGCCACTTCAGTGGCCATGTGTAGTCTGCTGAGTGAGATGTCCTGAAAGTGAACTCAATGCTCCTAGTGTAGATAACATGGTTTGCTGCTGAAATGCAGCGAGAATACCAGGAGGAGGAGGAACAAGAGGAGCAACTGGAGCACGTCGCTGAGGATCGACATGTGCTCCTAGTCTATGTTGGGGCATGCCACACCCAGCTCCCTGAAATGACCTCATATCAAAATAGTTGGGTTTTTTACCCAACTCAAACTTAGCCCATAACTTTCTCAAAAAATATAAGGGCACCTCACTGTTTCCATGTGGTGGAGTATCAAACACCATCCACCATCTCTCCCAAAAATTTGCAGCTATCTGCAGGTGCCTACACCATAAAATTGAAATTCTTTTTTTTGTGGGTGGTATTGGTTTGTTTGTTTGGGGGTTCACAAAATATTGGCACATAGCTTGTTTAGTGATTTTTAGGTCATTGATTTCTTTATATGACAGCCCATCTGCATAGAATTGTCTCCTCTCTTCTCTCCATTGATGGAACCTATCTAGGTCCGCATCGATAGATCGAACAGAATCGACAATAGTTTGCATCGTAGATGCAAACCGTGCGAGATGTGGAGGGATTCTAGTCTCATTTTTTATGAGATCTATGTTTCCTTGAATGACAACTAAGTTGGCTCGAATATTCTCTCTTAGTTGATTTTGGTCAAATGGAGGAGGGGGTGGGGGGTTAGGTGGTGGAGAATGCGGAGGTGAGTGAGGCATATCCTCATGTGGTGGGGTGGGATGTGCACCAGGATCTATAGGGATTTTTGGATTAGGCATGAAATCCTCTAAAGTGAAAAGTGGATCCATCCGAGAAATGATATGGCAACTGCATGTTAAACAATTAAAAAATATATATCAACAAACTAATTAAATAATGCACACAATTTCAAAGTTATTTAAAAATCACATTGAACATGCACAAATTCAAAATATATTTCATTTGAAGACCATTCAATTTATAACATTAAAAAATCATAGCATTAAAAATTCATATTATAAATGAGAGTTGAATAGAAACCGATAGTCACTTAAGAACTATAAATGAGAGTTGAATAAAAACAGAAGGTTAGTAGAACAAGTGATGAAAAATATTGAAAATCATTGAAGACCTCTCTTGCACATTCTAGGAGACAACATAAATGGTAACCTCAACTACTAAGATGATCAAATAATTTTCAGATTCACTGCATGAGTCAGTATCCAAGAATTATATTGTTCAAGAATGATAAAATAAAAAAAGATATTCAAAAATTCCAAGAATCTTGAGGTGGTTGATTTTGATGAACTACAAGGGAACTTAGAAGAATCTACATTTTCTTAGAGGATTAAGTTTAAGTATCAAAAGGGGCGGGCTAGTATGAATGATTTAAATGAATTTATTAATATCTTTTCAAATAACTTTATAGACTCGAAGTATTTTAGGTACTAGTTAAATTACTTTGCACATTCTTTATTCTTTTAAATAAATGTAATAAATCAACATAGATGTTGATAAATATTGAGATGGTGTGGGATTTCCCACTCATCTTGTAGTTCTCAGTTGGCTTTCAATTAATTTTCAATTAGTTTTCCAATTAGAGCAAGTCACCTAGGGTTAAGTTTCAACTAAACTCTTTCAGATCCTTAAATTTTGGGACACCTAGTTCCTATGTACATGACTATAATATTTAAGTATGTTATGAGTGCCCTAGTTATGGGGCCACTAGTGTTATATAATAAAGAATGTAATTTTAAAGTGGCATTGATAAAAAGGTTTGTACATGTAGGTTTATTTTGGAGCTTGTAAAAAGGAAAGAAATTAAAAGATAGCTATTTAATTAAATCCTAAGATTGAGAGTGGTATTCTTGTTTATCCATTAATTTTACTTGAATAGATTGGACACCATATTTTCCTATCACTAGAGATTAGAGGAGGGAACCCCATTTATTTCCATATATAGTTAATGGATGAAAATCCATAAATCAATCATGAGAAATTCCATATAGGGATAGTAATTAAGATACATTGAATTATTATCCAAGTGACTCCTACAATACCTATTTTTTATAAGTTTTAAGTGTCTCTCTTGGAACCTATGGTTTGTAATTCTAAGGTGGCTCCTATAGCACCATTGGTTATAGATTTATCATATTTCTTGATAATAATATTGTTATTTTTGTTCCTAAAATTATAGTAAACTAAGTTGAATATAAGTAGATTTTATATTGTAATAAGAGGAGTAATCAATTACTACTTGATTGATGTGTTGACTATTCATTTTGCAAGAGTTTATAATTCATTTCTACATATTTTTTAAGTATATTACCTATTGTAGTAGATCTAATTTGAATTAAGATTCATTTATTGGTGGATTTTTTAGTTAAATCAATGAAAATAAGCAATATCCCTAATTAGGGATATTATAGTGGTATCAAGGCCATGATCTTTCCATATTATATGGAAAAATATCAAAGATTTGCTTTTTCTAGTTGATAGAAAGAATTTAGAGGAAGATGTTATGGATTGTCTAGTTACTAATGATGTAATTGGATAGGCTAATAGAATATCAAAATGACACACAAGAACTATTTATTAAAATACAAAGGAATATAAAAGAGCTGAGAGAGAAAGAGCCAAGACCAAAAAATAAAAATATTGTTATAGGGGAGATCAAGGAGTGAGATTCAAAAGATTCATTCATGAAGGATGGAGATAAGTCAAAATTAGATTCATATGAAACCCAAGATAACTTTATTAAAGAAAAAATTAAATTATAAACCAAGGATTACCAAGAGGAATACATTACTAGATTTATTAATACCATGGATCTAAATCCATCCTAAGACAAATCTTTCAAGACAACAAGAGAATAATTCCCATATTTTGCAAGAAATGAAGATGAATTAAAAAAATAAATTTTGAGGAAAATTTTCTTCTCATGCAACATATGCGAAGATAGGAAGAATTCATATCATGGAGGTAATGTTAGATAAATATTTTTAAAATTATATATACACTAGAGAAAAATTATAAGATATGGATAAAGAAGAATCTATAGAGCATAATCCAAAAGAAGAAGAAAGACCCAAACCAAAGTTACCAAAAATTGAGAAGTAACACATAAGTAAGCAAGGAAAAAAGAATATTCCATACAATTTGAATGTGAAGGATCCTTGATAGAAAAAACTATGTTAATAACTTCTAAATAAATTGCATTAATGAAGTTAAGGAGAAACATGCATTATAGATTGAATGTAAATGTTTATAATTGAAAATAATCTTATGAAGTTTGAGCCTCTACACCACAAAATAGAATTTTAGAATCACCATATTGATAGGAAAATAATTGAAGGAAATGCTTTCTACTCTAACACTTAAGTTCTTACTCAAGATGATGATTGTATTGAAGTAAATTTCTTAGTTAAAGAAGGTAAGTTCTTTGGCTACTCCTATTATTTAATCTCAAATAAGAGTAAAAACATTTATGGTAGTTATCTCATTCTTATCATCATGGAAAGTCTAAGAAGATGAAAATAATGAAAGACCTATAACTTACAAATCCAAAAGAAAGCATGCATAAGGGTTTAGGATTTGACTAATAATTTTTTCTAAGAAAATATAGTAATGATAAATAACCTTATTCAAGAATATTTACGTAGTATGGTATGGGATTCAAGAAATATTGTCATATGTGAAGATTCAAACTTTTAATAATTTTAATATCATTTTTTTTGGTAAGTTCATCAACCTAGACACTTGGCTAAGAGGAAGATCTAAATTGATTACAAATGATCATAAGTAAAACATTGTGATTCATAATTGAATGTAGTGGTTGAATCTCAAGAGAAAATACAAGGAATAGTGGAAAGTTGCCTCTTGTTTGACAATAATGATTGAGAAATTTAGAATTCAGTGCATCAATAACCTTTTCTTATGAATTAAATTTGGAAAAGTAAATATATTATCAAATCCTTCATATCAAATTTGGGCTACAATTTAGTCTTTGCATTTCCATTATCAATCATTAAAAAGTGTGTTCTAGATATAAAAGTTTATTTGGCTTTAGGTGGTAATCTTTATAAATTGTGCAAATAAAAACATATCTTCAACGTGGGTAGGTGTTATTTTATATTTATATGCACATATATGTCTATGTATGTGAGTAAAGTTATATGAAAACATATATATACATAGATATATCTATGAATACAACTAAGTGTAGGTGATGTATATTAATGTATAAATATACATGTGTGTGTATTCCATATACCTGCGTCTATTTATATATGTATGTATGTATGTATGTATGCATGTATGTATATTGGTATACCTAATTATTGAATTTTTTTACTCGTAGCCCATTCAAATGCCTTTGAAAGTTTAATAAATAGTCATATTTGTAAGGGTTTCTCTAAAATTGTATTAGGGTTTCTTTAAAACTGTATTAGGGTTTCTAGTTTTAGCTCACCTAAGGGGAGAGAGGTCTCTAAGAGGTTTCTAGTTTTACATTTTAGGGTTTAGATTTCTAAGTTAAATGTGTCCAATTTAGGTTTAGATTTTATGGTTTTCAATTTACAATTTAACGTTATTTATTTTTTAAATGCAATTTAAAAATATTAAAAATTGAAATAAAACACATTAAAGAAAAAAAACTTAAATACTAATTAAAAAACAAAAAAACAAGATACAAAGCAAAAAATGGCAGAATTCAACCAACCTAGAGGTCACAGAGGTCGGCTGTGTTGACGGGAGGAGGTGGCAGTCGAAACATGCTCGAAGCAACAGCTTACAAACACGTACGCACTCTAGATTGTCTTCTCCCAAGCAGCTAAAAATAGTGGATAAAATGAAAAGCCAGCAGTCTATTTAAAAAAATAAATACTTTTCCAAAACGCGTATGTGTTTTGAAATGCGTATGCGTTATGAAATGACTCGTACTCATTTGTAATGCATATGCGTTTCATAACGCGTATGTGTTTTTGGTTCACGTACCCATAGCTGAGCATGTACGCGTTCGAATTTTGGTTCGGGTACCCGTTCCATAATGCGTACGGGTTTTTAAAAAATGCGTACGCGTTTTCTGTGAATTTTTTTTTGTTGCCCAAAATTTCCCCTCTTCGTGTACTCAACTTCTTGCTTTTACCCATATTTTTAACCATACTAAATTTAGGTCATACAAATTTAGTACATATCTATACCATATGAAAGAATAGGAATGTTACCAAAAAAATAACAAAAAACAAGGGTTTCATCTATCAAAACTTCAAATAAACAATGTTTCCTCATCATTTCATCAGACTAAACTTTCCTTTGAAAATAGAAGGAATTTTTAAAACATTTTTCAACAGATTCCCCATGGCCACTATCTACATTTCAACTTCTGATAGTTCATATTCCACCGGTTCACAACAAAATGTAAAAGTTGTTTTTTACAACATTATGCAACTTTGACAAGTTTTGCAACTAGACCCTAACTTACCCCTAATTACTCAAATTAGACTCAAAAAAACATGAAATGGTCTTCTTAGACCTTATTACATGAAAAAAAACACAAGACAAATAAAAATGACAACTTTTGATCCTTGGAAGCATAACAGCTTGTGAGTGCCCCTCCACCACCAGACCACAACTTGCTGCAAGGTTGTTTCAAGGATAGTGTGATAATTAGGTGAATTCTTAATTAGGTCTCGTAGGGATATGTTTGCAAGAATATTCTCAAGTTTTTTAGCAAGATCATACTATTTCCCACTATGCAAAGACAAATGAGGACCGGGTAATATTCTTTCCCACAATGATTATCCATTGTGTGTTTTCATTTTCTATCTTTTTTGAAACTTAACCAACGAATATTAAATTTCATTGGACCATGCTATTTTTTTATCAAGATCACCTAGTGAAATCCTCACTTCACTAGTTTTGTTGCCTTTATATATTCAAGGGTAACCTAGAAAATATTAGACTTCACTAGCCTATGATCTACAAATATCTTGTGGTATGGATCTTAGTAGGAACCTATAGATGTGACTAGCTCATGAATTCATACCCTTGTGTTTTGATTAGATTAAAATCAAGAAGGGCTCATATCCATTTATAAAATAGCCATAAATGCCAAGCAGGGGGGAATCACTAGCTATGAGACATGTCATACCCTTGTTTTTCCATTATGTTTTCATTGTGATTACATCATGTTTGCATTATTTTTGTTGTATGTTTCCTTTATGCATTTGCTATTTATAATTTTTCTAATTACAACGTATCTTTGACTACATTATGTATTACATATATGTGCATTGTTTTTTCTTCACATTGTTTCCTAGTAGGATACCAAGGCTAATGGCTGACACATCCCCTAGATTCACTTTCATCTTAGTTCTACAATTTTTTGATGAAATAACCATTCTTTTCTTTTTCTTACTTTAGTGTGATTATAAGCCTAATTTTATACTCTCACTAAAGTGGGGACTAAAGATAACATCATAAATTGTCACCCTTGATAATTTAACACTATGTTTCACTCCCCCTTATGTGCTTGGACATAATTATGATCATTATTTTCCTATTTTATTAATTTTTTCATAAAATAAAGTTAAATTTGGGAATTAAATTCAATTATTTATTTAATAACCATTTTAAATTCAAAATAGGCTTGTTCAAGAGCACCCTGACCTTTGAGCACCCTATTTTTGCCCAAATTTAAATATTTTACTATCAACAATAATATCTTTACAAATTTAAATTCAATTTTTAGCCTTTCAAAATAATTATTGTAGGAAATGTTGAAATACATATAAATATAAGTCTTTTTCACCATTTGAGTACCTAGGTAATTTGAGCAATTTAAATACTAATTTTGCATCATAAAATGTCATTCAACAGTAGAGTAAGTAGTGTTTTTTACAACCTTTTCATTAATTAAGATCATGTTTGCAATTCATCATCAAGTTCATGTCAAATCATAAGTAATATTGTTTAATGTTTTATATTCATTATCACTGTGACTAGTAACACTTGAGGGATCTTCAATTAACTATATCAAGTTCTCCTTGCATGAGATGTACACAATGAATTTAGTCCATCAAGGAATGTATATTTGAATGGTAAGTATTAGAATTGTGATTTATCATTTGTTTTTATCAATTTTCCTCTACATGACCTATGGTAAGAACTCTTTATCCAACATCATCATAGATGTTGTGAAGGTGGAAACACTAAAATGGGGGTTGAAATAGGAATGGAATTATACATCACAACCCTTTCTCTTCTCTCTTTCTTAAAATTTTTAGATCTCAAGTCTAGATTTTGAGAAGATTTAAGACCTAACATCAAGATCAAGAATGCAAGAAGATTCCTTCATCAAATTAGGGAAGGATTAGTCATTCACTGATAGACAAAGTTTTGAAGCTATTTCTAATAGGGAATAACCTACAAACTGTAACACACATGTACATTCTTTGAAGTTTCAAAAATGCTAATTTTTAGTATAGGGTTCCCATGCCCCTATGTAGTTAATTAGATCCTAGATTTCAATGATAGGTTCCTCGGTTTCTTCTCATCGCTCCTCTACTTTGAATTTCTATCATTCAATTTTTTGATGTTTGAATTAGAATTGTTGTGTTGTACTTGCATATTTTTCCTACATTATAATCACAAAATCACACACATCACATCAATTCACATTCAATTTCACTCCTACATCAACCTTGGGGGACCAAAACCCTGATCAACCATTTTGGATCTTCCTTCAGGATAGTAGCCAAGTTGTCTTTTATGATCATTTTTGTGTCCCCCAATGTCAAGGTCTTGAAATGTGTGATTTAGGTTAACATTATAACTAGATCCATTTTTCAACACCCCATATAGCATAACATGATTTAGCTAAAAAATATTAGTTAGAATGATTTATCCTAAAAATAGGCCAACACCCTCAAAAAGAGAGGTGTAATAAAATATCAAATGATTATAATAACCCATTTCCTTTAAAGGACTTCATTCTCAACATAAGTCAAACATAATCTATATCAAAAAATATATAAAAGTGTATTTATGCAATAATTAGAAAGGTCACATGGTGAAATAATGCAATGCGAAAATGAATGAGTTCATAACATAGTTAATAGATAAAGGGTACCCAATATAAAAATAATTGAGCTTTTTGTTAAATATATAAACTATCTAAGAGTATTATTGCTTAGAATAATTAAGTTGAAGTAGAATTTAGTCTATGCTATAGGTGTTTTGTTTAGTTCTACTAATAATAGTGATATCAAAGTATTTATTCTTTCATCTTACTAAATCTATAATTGCTTATATTCAAATTAATTGACCCTAAATCATACATTAATAAGATATGATTGAATTTAAGTTGTAGTTTAGCCTTTGGCATCATATAGGAGATATTTAGTTTCTATATTTATGTACAAACAAGATTCTATTTTAAATCTCTCTCCTTAAGCTCCTTGGATTTAATTCATGGGTATGTGCAGGATCATCATGGAAAAAACAGGCCCTTAAGTGGCAAAAAATTTCAGAAAAATTAGAGTTAGGAAAATTGACATAAAAATTTGAATAAGTTATCTATATTATTTCAAAGATATCTAAGAATAGAATCTATAGCAAATTGAATGCAGTTTCTAAACTACTAGGTTTATATAAAAAAAATCTATTTGGTGAAAATTTCAAATTTCAGGGAAAAAATAAGAAGTAGGTGTTTGTCTGACCAACCTAACCACAATAAAACGATAATATTTTTTATAAGATTTTATATATAAGTAGACGACTTATGTCCAGATGTGATGCATATTCTTTTGTAATTTTTTCCAAGTAAATAATTAATTATGAATTTTTATTACAACTTTTAAAAAATACAAAAACTCATATGTCGACCACCTTAACTTGGTCAAAACTTCATTAAATTCATTTTGTTTAATCATATAGTATACAAAGCATAGAATGTGACATGTTTTATATTAATGTGATACAGTTTGAAAGCTATAGATGTTTTTCAATTAGCTTATCAATCAAGACTTTAGTCGTAATTCAAATAGAAAATGAATAATAATTATTTATTAAATTCAAAGTAAAACATAATTTATATTGGTGGAAAGCTTAGAATCTCTTTTAAAAACCCTTTTTGTTTCATCAATTTTAGGTTAAAAAAAAGGTCGTCAGCCACATACCCATCATATTGCCACATTTTGGCCCATCATGATCTTGCACATACCCTCATAATTTTGGTTAGTTGAATAGTTTTAATAACCAAACAAGCATAGTCTAAATTGATGAAAAAAAGTTATAAATTTTATCATTTTAGAAACAGTTTGGATTTTGAAAAATTACATTATAGTATAAGAGTAAAATAACTAGAAGAAATTTGTATAAGAAGTGGTTTGTTCCCATCGATACAAGTTCCTACAACTCTTTTTTCTATCAAATTCTCACTACTTTAATTTTTTTTTATAGAAGTATGTGCATAGTTTAAAATTTTGAGAGTTAATGAATGTTATAGGTTAATTCTTTTTTAAAACATGTTCTAAAAATTTCAAATATTTATTATTTAGAGAAAAAAATAAACAACAAAAGGTCTCTAATATAGAATTGCACTAGGATCTTGTCATAACCCAATTTTATTGCATATTAATTATAATATGGTAAATTGAATTATTGAAGAAATTCATTATATTAAATAGAAAATTTTGAAAATTTTGAAATACATTGAAAGAAATTGACTGATGTTGACTATGTGATCTTTTTGAATTATCTAATATGTTATCAAGAATTGAATGTTACTAATGAATTTTGCAAGTGCAAGTTTGTGTAGTTGCAAGGTGATGGATTGAAGGACGAGAACACGATTGAAGTAGGATTGTTTAGTCAATTCAAACTGTAAGATAGATGGAATCTAGTTGCACACACCACAAAAAAGGCATGATATCTACATTTGAAAATTCATATAGGAATTACATTAAGTTGGCTAAAATAACTTAATGATTGAAAAGATGTATTTGTGAAATGAAAAGTACATGGAACTTATATTTAAAAAGTCAATCTTGAGCTTTTGTTTTGAATTTAGAGGAAAACAAAAGATTTGGTATGTGAATGAATGTGTGAATTTCAATTATACATTTATATCATTGTTGAAATGAAAATGAAAGACCACTTTTATATAAATGATAGATATGTACATGAGAAAATTTATATGTGAATGCAAATATATATGTATATATATAAAGACACATGAATATATATATATATATATATATATATATATATATATATATATATATATATATATATATATATATATATATATATATATATATATGCATATACATATATACCTATATATATGTTTATATATATAAATACTTATATAAATATTTATGTGTGTCGAGAACATCCATATGTGTGAACAAACATGAATGTAAATATTAAAGTATATATATATACCTCTTATCAGTGAACTTGAAACTAATAATTATCATTCCCAAATAGATAAAATTGAAATGAAATCATGAGAAAATCCCATGAAGGACGTGGTTTGCCATCAACATAATGGAAAAATTCAAATTTAGAATGGGGCGGCAATATCATTAATTCCCATTATCATTTTGAAACATCCCCTTAGTGGAGGCATTGTAAATGTAGGAAATATGTTATTTTGAACTGGGATATCAACTCCATCAAATAGTGAACTGGGTGTGGAACATAGCATGTAGGAAATTGCCAAAGGGAATTACTTGTTACTAATCGGTGATTTTTTATTAAAATGTTGCTTTTAAAATTGAGTTTTACATTTTTTATCTTTATTTCCATGCTCAAACAGAAGTTGCATTATAAATTATATATTGGTTGAATAAACTAGACTATTGATATCTTATGCAAATTGTATGAATCAGATTTATGGCTTTGTTGTTTCTTTTTTTACATTTGGATTCTCTTGGGCATGTAGATCCTATGGCTTGGAATGGTCAACTACATATATTACTTTGGATGATTTATTTCATTGACCCTATGTTTAGGATTGCATGTATTATTTTTGTTTAGATAATCTTATCACATGGCTAGTGGGAAAGACCTATAGACATGTGATTGGGGTGATATGATTTTTTTCTCTTCACCACCTCTTTTGGGGTAGGCTGAAATCAATACAGAAGGATTTGATGTATAAACATTTAACTTTATTATTATTATTATCTATATGATGGATTCCCATTTGGGTCAAAGCCATCACGTTCGATCTTGCATCAAAGAGTACTCTAATTCTATTGTTTGCTCGTTGCTAAAGGCGACGAAGGGCTATGATGCCCAAAATTGTATTACATATTTATGATATTTATTACAGTTGCAATTATATTGTTATGTCATAGAGACATTATGAATCTCTTAGCACCTAATCCATAAAGGATAAAGATCGAATGATGAACTTGTTCTTGTTGGCATATGGCTCAGAGAGATCATTTTTGTCTACTTGTGTTGTCATTGATGGAAACTAGAGTTAGCAACATGATCCACAATATTAGCATTGTTTATACCGACAAGGAATCTAAGACTCTGTAATCTACTAGTAGAAAGAATGAAGAACAAGACATCTAGTTGGAAAGTTGATCCAATCACTTTTTCGGATCATTATTTCATGGTGTGGATCTCTAGGAAATCTTTCTTAGCATTTACACTATCCTCTGATGAGTTTTGTGGTATAGTATTAAGTTGGAGTTTGAGTTAAGAGATTCGGTAGCATGATTCATGGTTTATTTTCCATTGTGGCTGACATGTTTCATATGGCATATAGTGGATATATGTGGAATGTGTATTCTGTTATTTCCTATGTTTGGAATCTTGGTTTGGGTCCCTACTATAAATCCTGGCTGACTTGTGTGGGTATGCATCAATACTAATTTGAGATTTGAGCTTTAACATAAGAAAAAATATGATATTTTATTGAGAGGATGACATATATTGAATTTTTTATTAGCATGTATAAAAAGATCATAAAACCATTTTGTGTGTGATTTACAAGTCATGGTAGTAGATATAATGTAGTAGAGGAGGATTATCAAGAAGAGAGTGAAAAGAGAATCTTCATTTGCTTGAGGGAAAAATAGTTTTTGTATGCCAAGCAATGCATAGTAGAGCAGAAGTGTGATTCCATTAAGATATCTAGAATCTGATCGAGAGCCTCAGTGGAACTGAATTCTAGCATTTGTAGATGTTGTTTTCTCAATTCAAAATTTTATTTTAATCTTAATTTTGCTTGTAAAGGAAGTGAGCCTTTCCTATTAAGCAGTGAGCTCTAGGCAGTGTGCCTAAATGCAAGTACATTCCTCTTCTTTCTATTTTACTTTTAAAAGAGTAAACATTGTGGATTAATCTCCATTGTGGTTTTTCCCCTAACAGGGTTTCAGCATAAAAATATCTGGTGTTATGGTGTTCATTCATGTGACTGCGTGATTTCATCTGTTATGTGCTGCAAATGTTATATGAAGTTTAATTATTGTTGCTAATTGTTTCAGATCTGTTTTGGAAATTAAAATTAGTGAACATTGGTTCAACCCCCCTCTTAGTGTTCCTAGTTTCCAAAACTTCCCTTATCTTGTTTGCATGTGTAATATGGTAAAATATCGTTCATTTGAAAAATACCCATGTCATCTTTAGGGTGACTAAACCCAAGTTGAGGGTAGGGATTATGGCATGGCCTTGGCCCCTATGTTTTGTGTAGCAGTCAATGACTATAGATTTTTTCATAACATCATAAATATAATAAATGTAAACTATAAATGAGGGTTTTAACTTGAACCTAGTTAAGATTGATCCCATGGTTCTAATCATTTTATCATTATTGATTAATGATTAGCATGCCATCTAGTTATTTTAAATTGTTTCCAAAGGTTAATAATAGCTTCATTTTAGTTAATTCTTACATGAAATTTATATACAATTATTTAGGATAATATAGATTGGAAAACAAAGGGATGGAACTTGAAGCTGCAACCATAAACCACTGTAAAAGACATTGTTTTTTCATAACCTGTAACTGTTTAGCTTGAAATAATATTGTATTAGTGTAAATAGTCAATGTTCTATTGGAAATGATATTGTTTTTCACAAACCATAACTATTTAGCTCGAAACAACATTGTATTATTATAAACAGTGAATGTTCTATTAGAAACAATGTTGTTTCAATGTCACAAACTGTAACTTTTTAGCTAGAAACAACATTGTATTATTGTAAACAATGAATGCTATGTTGGAAACGACGTTGTTTTGTCATAAACTATGACTGTTTAGCTGAAACAATATTGTAGTATTGTAAACAATGAATTTTCTACTATAACACCATCATTATGTTGTAAAAGTGTATGTGTAGCTAACAAAATTCTTGTTTAGTAACTATTTAATTGAAACAACATTATTTAGTTACAAACTGTGAACATTCTAAATGAAATAGCTTCTTGTGTAATTGTTTAGTTGGAAACAATATTGTTCTATTTAAGATAGAGAAAGTATTCATATGTAAATACCATAGTTGAATATTACAACTTTTATGATACAAATAGAACAAAAGTATGTGAGAAACTTTTAATACAGATTTAATTCTAGGTTCAATTATTTCTTAAATTTCTGATAGATGGAAATGTCAAAATGGAACATTATTAAGTGATAGCAATTTGATTCATGGATTTATTTCAGAATGTATGCAAAAACCAATAACTTAAGTAGGAACATATATGTGTATGCACATTAACTCTCGTCTATTTGGGTATGTGCAGGATCATGATGGGCCAAAACGTAGTGATATAATGGGTATGTGTAGGGTATGTGGCTAACAACTTTTTTTTACCTAAAATTGATGAAACGAAAAGGGTTTTTAAAGGAGAATCTCAACTTTCCACCAATATAAATTATGCTTTACTTTGAATTTAATAAATAATTATTATTCATTTTCTATTTGAATTATGACTAAAGTCTTGATTGATAGGATGATTGAAAAATGTCTATAGCTTTCAAACAGTATCACATTTTTTGAATCCAAAACATGCATCACATTCTATTCTTCACTTACTATAGGATTAAAAAAATAAAAATTGAATTTCATGAATTTTTTACCAAGTTAAGGTGGTCATACATACGTGTTTTTATATTTTTTTAAAAATTAATAAAAAAAAATAATTAATTATTTACTTGGAAAAAATTACAAAACATATGCATCACATCAGGGCATGAGTCCTCTACTTATATCTAAAATCTTATAAAAAATATTATCATTTTATTGTGGTTAGGGTGAAACAGACCATTACTTCTTATTTTTTCCCGAAATTTAAGTGTTCTGCATTGAAATTTAAAATTTTCACCAAATAGATTTTATTTTTTAAAATATAAACCTAGTAGTTTATAAACTACATTCAATTTGCTACATATTCTATTCTTACATATTTTTTAAATAATATAGATAACTTATTCAAATGTTTACGTCAAGTTCGCTAACTCTGATTTTTCTAAAAATTTTGCCACTTAAGGGCCTGCTTTTTCCATGATGATCCTCCACATACCCATTTACGTACACATACATGTGACATACCTTATTTTGTTTCTTACTTAATTCATTTTTAAATGGATAATGCTTTATGTTGAAAGTAAACTTGGATCATGTAAATTATATGAATGAATAATGTAATCTACCATTCCATTTGAATCATGTATCTAATTTCTATTTACTAAGGAAATTACTAATATGATTTTATTTTCTATAGACATATCTGAGAACAATATTATTTTACTTGCTCTCGAAGGTTAATTGCAACATAGTTTATATAGATGACTCTTCCAAGTGTTCAAGAAATGTCTAATCAAGATGAAGCAAGCATGAGTCTGCTTCAAGGAAGGTAATATGCAAGGATCTAAATAAATTATTCAAGAGCTTTGAAGCATATTTCTCATGTTTCTACCCTCCATTCAAGTGGAGCTTAAATCTTTCTTCCCTGAGAGTATGGTGTTGGGGCACCTAGGCTTTCATGCCCCAAAGAGGGGTAAAATGTTGAAATTTTCTTTTACTTGCATCTGTTTCATGTAATAAGGTCTTATAAGACTATTTATTAGGTGTTTGAGTTAGTTTGAGTCATTAGGTGGATAATTAGTATGTAAATGCAAAAAAAAGTGTCAATGTTATCAAGTTGCACAAAGCAACTTTTCATTTTTATTTTCAACTGGAAGATGAAAAATTGGAAGATGAACGATTAGTTTGTAAGAATTTTAGAATGGTTTTCAATTCCTTAAAAGGCCTTGTATCATTGACCATAATCTTGGGTTGTTGATATTTGAAGTTATGAGCAATGGAAACCCTGTTTTCTACAATTTTCTAAACGTTCTTTGCTACTATAGGGAATTGTATGGATTGCTAGTGTACTATATGGTCTAAAATTTGTTTGAATCATGTAAAGGGAACTTTTAAATTCATTTTAGTCTTTGTGTGATCAATTTTAATGGCATTTTTTAGAAGATATTAGCATTTTAGTGAAATCGATCATAAACCCTACCCAGGGTTCCTAGTGAACTTGTAAATTGCATTTCTTAACATTCCCACAACATAAATTCCTAAAAATTTGTAGAATGTCTTATCATTGTATATATTTTCATTCCTAAAAATTGTAGGTTCTATGGTTTTGGTTGGCTCATTTTTTGGTGATACCCTAGGTCTGATCTTTTCATGTTTTAAGCCTATTCTAAAGAGAATAGTCAATTTTTGAAGGGTTCCATACAAAGTGACCACCCCTAAAATTTTGGTATGTAGAATAAATCCCAAATGGGTATCTAGAAATATATTTACATTTTTGATATCATGTTTTCAATTAAATTTATGACTAAAAAACCTAATTTGTTGCCCCCATGTTTTAGGCTTTAAGGATTGAAGGCTTGTGAGGAAAAACCCACCAAGTAATGTTTTAGGGTTTCAAGATTGGTTTATTTAGGTTTTTTTGAGTTTTTTTCCCCTAGTGTACATCAGTTATGCAATGTTTTCATATAACAGTTATTGTAAATATGAAAAGTGTAAGATACATTCAAATGGGTTTTATTTAGTTCATATAAGGTCTAAACCTAGGGGACATCATGCCTAATGTCTCCAAGAGAGGACCAATCAAGGAATAGAAGATTCACAAGTTAAGGAATACACTTCACTTGGAATTTCCACTAAGAGGAATATGATATGCTAAGATAGATCATTCTCTTGAAGGAAATCATACCCAATGTCATCACCAAGAGAAAAATGCATCGCATGAAGTAAGAAGACCACATAATGAGACATGAGTTGGAAAATGAAAAAGAATAATGCCAATGTATTCCACCACTTTAAATAAATTCCTAAACACCATGCTATGAGAAATTAATTTAAAATTTAAAAGGATGACTACTAACAAGATATGAAAGCTTATTTGGAAAGCCCTATACCAACTCATATGTTTCCAAATGAAGCTACATCATGTAAATGGGGTTACCCAAACAATGAAATCCCAAACCACATAAGGGATCCATAGATTCAGGATTAGTATGTCTTTGGTACAATGTTGTTAGAGAGCTTGAAAACATCTTCATTCTCCAAATACTCATGGAATGGGAAGAATGACACAAAGAGATAAAGAAAAAGAATAGCTTTTGGGTCAGCATGGACGAAACATAAATGTCTTGTCATCCCCAAAGGAAAAAATAAGACAAAGAAAAGATAAAGGATAACATTTTGGGTCAACATGGAAGAGACATAAATTTCTCAATGCCTTGCATCATCCCCAAAAGGAAAACATAAGACAAAGAAAAGATAAAGGTTTATGACATATAGAGGAATGTAGAACATCATGAAGAGAGAGGTGCATCAAACAAATAGTACAAGAGATCACATTACGCACATGCAATCACACACATAACATGAAAAAATAAAACAAAGACAAGACTAGTAAGGCACATGTGAGTCAACCTATAGTAGGTTTTGCACATCCCAATCTTGTTCATCATATGCAAACAGTGGAAATCTAGCAAAAGGGACAATAACAAGTGTGGTACTAAGAGCATCACCAAGTTCAACATGTGGTGAGTCACTCTTTTTAGGAGGATCATCACAGTTGTTATCATCTAAGATCATGGAAGAGGTAAACAATGAATTCAATTCATTATGCACTTCCTCATCATTTTTTAGCATTCTCATCATCATTATCCAAGTCAATCACAATGGGAGGTCAAATGATAATTTCTAAAGGTGATAGTCCCTATTGTGGTTGCAATATAGGATCTTTTTTTGTGGTGATCAAGAGGGAGACTCATCATGTATTGCTTCACTTGAGTTTGGATGTTGATTTTGTTTATTGTTCTACTTTTTTAACCTTTGAGCAATAGCATGACATCTACACCTACACTAGCATTTATGTCTCTTTTGGTATGATTTTCAAGTTGTGTTTTTTTTTCTTCCCTTAGAGGAGGAATGAAAGGAACCATGGGAGGTTGTTCAACCACTTTCTCTTTTTCTTTGTAAACTTGTTTTATCTTAGGAGGCGCGACAAGATATTTTTGGTTGTCTCTTGGTCATTTGTAGGAGATACCCAAAGGATATGTCTTGAGTTGGTCTTGGTTACTTCGAAGGGATTTTGGTTCAATCATGGTTTCGTCAAGGATAGGAGGCTCATTCATGGGTTGAGGCATGTTTTGAAGGGATAATTCTTCTATGTTTTTTGAATTAAAATTTTGATAGGATTTGAAAAAGAAATATTCATGAGGTTTAATAGGTTCAATAGGATCAGGCTAAAAGAAATCTAATGAAAATTTTCCATGGGAAGACATAGGATTAAAGCCACTCTAGTGTACAGTAAAGATCTCATTGGAAAAGGGAATCTTTAAATGCACAACTAATGGGATGACTTCCATGGAGCATGGTCATGGATAACCAAGATTCACATGGAATCGATCTAATGTCAAGATGATGGGGAATGAGACATCTAATTTTTTTCGGTCCAACCTTTAAAGGAAGGGTGACCAAACCTATCATAGGGAAAGCAAAACCTTTATGCATTTTTATCCATGATTTCTATTTATCATATGTATCTTTATAGATTTCATACACATGTAAGAATTCTTCAGTGATCACATTCTATCCATAGATAGGATCAATTGATATCCCATTAGTGCAATTTTCATTGATTTGGTTAGCTATGTAAAGAGGACCATCAGTTTCCTTTCTAATTATATCTTTTTATGAGAAAGAAATGTCAATAGGTATTTTATTTTGGTCCTTACAAGGTTTAATTTCTATCAATCCAACCGTATTATCCATAGGAATTTTCTCATTAGTGTGCATGTTGTCATCATCTATTTCAACATTCATCACATGATTCTTAGTTTCACTAGCTTTGAAAAATGAAATATTATGATTTGGCATGGGATTGATAAATATTTGCAGATTTTGGTTGGGAGGGGCAACATACTTATTACCTCAATCATTGACACCACCAATTTAAATATGATTTGAATCAATGAGGTCTTGCACCATGTGTTTAAGATGCTTACAATGTTCCATATCATGTCCATTTTGATAGTGAAAATGGAAATAGGAATTTGATCTAAAGTTTGGAGGTAGTGGCTTAGTAGGATTAGAAGCTTTAACGAGAGGTTAGGAAATCAAGTTCTTTTCTAGAAGATGTAACATGGTGTTATGGAGGGTATCAGGTAAGGGATTAAATTGTCTATTTAGATCCCCAAATGTAAAAGGATTTGTCTTCTTTATAGAAGCCACTTGGGTATCAACATGTTGAGTTGGTTCATGGAGATTTAGTTGAAGAAATCCTTTATTTTTTTCCTAAGAGGTTGGAAATTATTTTGAGTTATAGATTCAAACTTTTTAGTACGACTAGAGATGGGTTTTTCTTCATGACTACTAACCAAATTTTGATAATCACGAAGGGCAGTACACTGTTACAACTATGAAAGTGTTTTCATTGATGTCAAATAGTTAACTAGTTCACAACTAGTTAATTTTGTCATTAATGTCATGTAGAATGGTTATTGGTTGCATATGTTGAGGATATTGAGAAAATTGTAATGAAGAAAGGTTGTAGGTTTTTAGTTTTTGCACCATTTTTTGCTCCAATATTTTCTCCTATGTTCATGTGGCTTACATATGTTGATTATTCCTACTGGAAGTTTCTATATCAATATTTTTGGTTTCCATATCATTGTATAGTGCGAGTTTTGTTCACCAATTGTTAACTACATTTTTCAGTGTATCTGGGTAAGGTTCAGGAGAAATGTAGTTGCTCTGGATTTTTTCTTGTTTGAGTCTTATGACTTGTAGTTCTAATGATAAATTGATATGATCGTGTTGAAGATAATTTTGTTGTTTGGAAGGATTGGATAGTGGTAAGGTTTTGTGTTCTTAATTTTCCTATGTATTTTACAATATTTTGGTCAACCTCAAGTGTTTAACACTACTTTCAAAGCTTATGGAAGAGTGTTGAAGTGTGTTTTTGGGTCACCCTTATTCTAATTCCACCCTAGAATGTTTTGGCAGCAAACTAACTTGAATTTGTAAATGAAAATTGTGTATGGCCTACTTTGGATATGTTTCAAAGTTGAATATGGTATAAATAAAATATGAGATATTGGTGAGATATGTACAAAGAGATAGTGCAAAGGAATAGAGAAAGATATATGTGAAATAGAATTTGAAACAGTGTTTATGTGATGTGAGTTTGGACAATCAATGTGAAATCAAATTGTTGATTTTTGAAAAGAAATTAGTTGAAGGTGTACTCTATCATTCATGCATTTCTACAAGTGTTTGAGTGAGTTGTGGTGGAAATCTCTACTACATTGAGATTGTCTTCTCTCTATAACAAATCTATTCTATCTTCTTTGTATTTGTGTGGTAGTGAGCCCTCTAGGTGGTTAACCCTTTTTGGATAGTCATGATTCATACAATGATTCCTATTTTTGGATTGAGCCTTCTCTTGTAGTGAGCCTTTGTAATAAATTTTTATATTCTCTATATTGTGATTTAATCATCATCGTCATTTTTCCCTTATTGGGTTTTCTACGTAAATCTCTAGTGTTGTTGTGTATGTGTGATATTTCTCAATTTTATACTTTTACACTTAACGATTAATTAGATTAGTCGAGTAAAGAATTTGTGATTGATATAATTTTTGGTGAAAGTTTTAAAGGTTTAATTTGTTACAATTGATTCACCCCCACTCTCAGTTTTCTTTTTCAACATACACAAGTTTATGAAGGAATGGAATTTCATCATGCCAAGCTTCTCTTACATCTTAGTTTAGAAGTTCTCAATGAACATTCATTAAAGGTTCAGATCAAGAATTTGTACTTAATGATTAATCATATTAGCAGAGTAAAGAATTTGTGATTGATCTAATTTCCAATGAAATTTTTAAAGGTTTAATTTATTACAACTGATTCACCCCCACTCTTTGTTGTCTTGTTCAACAATTGGTATCAAAGCTTGGTTCCTTGGAGAGGAGCTTAACTGCTTAAGGAAGACCTGAGATGGTAGGAAAGATCACTTTTGAGTATCTGAGGTTTGATAGAACTAATTATTCTATTTGGAAAATACATATGTCAAGATATCTAGAATATTGTGGATATGATGTTGAGAAATCTTATAAGACTTTTTACACTCCTCTTGGTAATGGTTCGAGTACAACTGGTGAAATCAAGGGACATGAAGCAAACAATAAGACAGCTCATTTTGAAGAATAGTCTTTCACATTCCTAGTTGATTAAAGTTTAGAATCTAAAGACTAATAAATTAGTATGGGATGCTTTAGAAAAGATGCATGAAGGAGATGAAAAGGTCAAAGAAGCAAAGTTGCAAAATTTGGAGGCACAGTTTGAGGTCCTACATATGTTTGAAGATGAGAACATTACGTCCTATGTACAAAGAGTGGATGAGCTTGTAGATGGAATGTGAGGACTTGGTGCTATAGTAGATGAGTCCAATATTGTGAAGAATATTCTTACAACTCTCCTTGATGCATATAGTGTAAAGGTATTTTCTATTGAAGAATATGTGGATTACAAGACTTATACTAAAGATTAGTTGTTGGGAACTCTAACATCTTATGATATAAGAAAGCTAAATTTGAGAAATGGATCCAAATTAGTGTTGCAAGGTGTGACCCTTGGTCTTCCTTGTAGCACTAATGCTTGGGTTTGCGACATGGTCTAACCACCTCCTTTGGTTATTAACCGGAGCTTGTATTAGGAATTGATAGGTCGATCTTTTGGTGCAACAAAAAGTCCAACAATTGGTATCAGAGCTGGTCATAGGTTCAAACCATGCACTTGTGTTGGGGGGATTGTTGCAAGGTGTGACCCTTGATCTTCCTTACAGCACTAATTCTTGGGTTTGTGACATGGTCTAACCACCTCATGTGGTTCTTAACCAAGCTTGTATTGGGCATTGATAGCTTGATCTTTTTGTGCAACAACAAGTCCAACAATTAGAAACTAGTTTCAAGACTACAAGAGATGAAGATCCAAATGAAGAGAACCTTGATGAAGTAGAAGTTAACTTTGTGAGAAGAATGAGGAAAGGCTCTAGAAAGTATGAAGGTAAGTTACCCTTCAAATGCTTTAGTTGTGGAGGAATAGGTCATTATGCTTCAAGATGTCTAGAAAGAGATAAGAAGAACAAATAAATATTTAACAGAGAAAGTAAAGATAAGAAGATCAACATAGCACACTATGTGAATGAGAATGCACTTGTGTTTCTAATGAAGAATCTAATTATGGAGATTTCAATGACAATGAATGCTTGTTCTGGCTATAAAAGATGAACCTACTTCTGCTAATTCTGAAAGAAATGTGAAGGAATGTCCTCCAGAGAAAGTTCAAGATATTGTAATCTCTACCCTAAATATTAAACAAGAAAAGAACTATTGGGTTGTTGACAGTTGCTGTTCACATCACATGAATGGTGATAAGACTAATTTTATTAAACTTGAAAAATATGATGGAAGCTTAGTTATGCTTGGAGATGATACTGGTGCTAAAATTTGTGGGATAGGTTCAACAAGTTTTGATGACAAGCATAAAACTAATGATCTATTATGTTAAGGTTTTAAGGAATAATATCTTGAGTGTTGGAAATATGTGTAATAAAGGATATAATCTTGTATTTGAGGATGACAGATGTGAAATCAAGAAAGGATCTGGAATAGTGATTGCTGCAAGAAAAAATTCTGAAGGAAATATATATCAACTTAAGGATGCTAATGGATGTTGCTTTATGACTTAGATTAATGAAATTTGGTTATGGCATCAGAGAATTTGTAATATGAATTTTAATAACCTAGCAAGGATCAGTGCAGTTTAAGTAGTGAGAGATATTCCAAGGATTACAGAGCATGTTAATGCTATTTGTAGGAATTTTCAGTTTGGAAAGCAAGTGAGAAACAACCTCAGATCAAAGGAATAATCTACTACCAAACTATTGTATTTAATTCATACAAATCTCTATGGTCCTACAAGAGTGAGAAGTCTACAAGATGAAAGGTACTTTATTCTTTTGATGGATTATTACTCTAGGTAACATGGGTTACTTTTCTTATAGATAAATTTGATGCTTTAGATAGATTCAAGATATTCAAAGATATGGTAGATAGTGTAGTAAATTTGAGAATAAAATTCTTGAGGTTAGACAGAGGTGGTAAATTCACCTCCTATGAGTTTAATATAAAAAGATAGTTATCTACTCCTAGAGCTCCTTAGTAGAATGGATTTGTTGAAAGAAAGAATAGAATGATTGAAGAAGTTTCTAGATCAATTATTACTGAAGTTGATCTATTGAAATTTTACTAGAGAGACGTTATTCACATTGTTGTTTATCTATTCAATTGAGTTCAAGCAAGAGATAATAGTACTAAGATCCCCTGTGAGCTATGGTGTGGAAGAACTCCTACTATTAAGTATTTCAAGGCATTTGGAAGAAAATGTTATGTCAAACAGAATGAAGAAAATTTAGGGAAGTTTGATGCCAGAAGTGATGAAGGTATTTTCCTTGGATATTCCATTAGAAGCAAAGCTTATTGATATTTTGATAAAAGACTAAGGATGATTTTAGAAAGCACAAATGTCAAGTTTGATGAATAAATGAAGAATTCAATTGACATTATGGGCATGTATGTGATGAACCTGATTGTGTAACAATTGAAGAAGTTGTGGAAGAAAAATAAAATCAAAATGAAGAAGAAGAAGAAGAAGGTCTAGTGGTGTCCCCTAACACACCTAAATATGTAAAAAAGAACCATTTAGAAGATCAAATAATTGGAGACAAGAGGAAAGGATTATTGATAAGAAGAAAAAATAATATTGGTGGTGAGATAAAAAAACAAAATTATTTTTTGAGGTTGAACTGAAGACCATAAGTGAAGCATGTAAAGATGAATATCAGATGGAAGCTATGAAAGAAGAACTTGTATATATTGAGAATAATTAAACTTGGGGATTGGTCCCTAGACTGCCAAAAAAAAACATAATTTGATCAAAGTGAGTATTCAAAAACAAGTTGAATGAGAATGGAGAAGTAGTTAGAAATAAATCAAGGCTTGTGTGTAAGGGTTAATCACAGTAGAAGGTATAGATTTTCAGGAGACTTTTTCTCTAATGGAAAGAATGGAAGCTATCATAATGTTTTAAGTATTTTCTTCTCATAAAGATTTCAAGGTCTATCAGATGGATGTCAAGTCTACATTCTTGAGTGGTGAATTAGAAGAAGAGGTCCACATGGAACAACCATAAGGATTTTAGTTGTCAGATCAACTGTATATGGTTTGTAGATTGAAGAAGGATTTATATGGATTGAAGCAAGCTCCTAGAGCTTAGTATGCAAGTTTAGACAAATATTGGATTCAATAAGGATTGAAGAAAGGTATGGTAGATATTAATTTGTATTTTAAAAGTTAAAATGAAAAGATCTTGATAGTGGATGTATATGTTGATGACATTATCTTTGGATGAAATGAAACTATGTGCAAAATGTTTGTTGAAGAAATGAAAAAATAATTTGAGATGTCTATGTTTGGTGAGCTGAATTTCTTTCTTGGGCCACAAATTAATCAAATAGAGAAAGTGATTTTTATTTCACATTCAAAGTATCTAAGAGAAATTTTGAAGAAGTTTGGGATGGATGGTTCCAAACTGGTATGCACTCCTATTGTGACTAGTTGGAAATTAAGTAAAGATGATGATTCACCTAAGGTTGATAAGAGCAAGTATAGATCTATGATTTGTGGAGTGTTGTATTTGACTTCTACTAGACCAGATATCATGCATACAATTTTTCTTATGCCTATATTTCAAGAAGATCCTAAGGAAACAAATGTTGTTTCTATTAAGGGAATATTTAGATATTTTAAAGGAACTCTAGATTATGGCTTGTGGTATCCTATGGATACTAATTTTACACTAAGTGCTTATATTAATGCAGATTGAGAAGGTTGTGTAGATGATAGAAAAGGTACAAGTGGTGGTGCATTCTTTATTGGTTGCATATTGGTCGCTTGGCTGAGTAAATATCAAGATTCAATTTCCTTATCTACTATTGAAGTCGAGTATATTTTTGCTACGTCTTGTTGTACAAAAGTGTTGTGGAAGAAATAAACATTAAAAGATATCAAAGTAATAGATGATGATCCGATTTCTATCTTCTATGATAATAAAAGTGCTATTAACATTTCAAAGAATCAAGTGATGCACTCAAGGAAAAAGCATATATCTATCAAGTATCACTTTTTGAGAGAAGAGGTTGTGGAGAATGAAGTGAAGTTGGAGTATGTACCTAAGAAGGATCAAGTTGTTGATATAGTCACAAAGGATTTTCCTAAAGATACTTTTGAGTATCTCCCAGAGAAATTAGGCTTTATTGCCCCTCCTTTCTTGAACTAGATGCATATGGAGATGTATCAACCTAGTGGATCTATGGTTCTATCTTTCTTTTGGACTAATGTTTTGGTGGCTACCTCTCAGGGGGAGTAGGTAGTGTCATGTGTTTTAATTTAAAGAGTATTTTTTTCTTCATTTCAAAGAGGAAATCGATGAAAAATATATTATTACTTTGCCATTGGTGTCAAAGGGTGAGAAAAATATGTGAAAAGAGAGAAAGATTGTCATGTGAAAAGAGTATCTACTAAGCGAATAAAGTAAAATCATAGAATGTGTGTTTAGATTTGTTGTGTTGTCTTTGTTGGTTTTCACATTATCTGTTTCTATCAATGAAAAAGGGGGAGATTGTTGCAAGTATGAAAGTGTTGCCATTGATGTCAACTGGTTAACTGGTTCTCAACTGGTTGTTGTCATTAATGTCATGGATAATGGTTATTGGCTGCATAGGTCAAGGATATTGAGAAAATTGTAATGAAGAAAGATTGCAGGTGTTTAGTGTTTGCTCTGGGATTTTCTCCTATGTTCATGTGGTTGAGATATGTTGATTATGGCTGTTGGAAGTTACTATATCCAAATTTTGGGTTTCTAGATCACTTTACATTGCAGTTGTGTTCACCAGTTGTAAACTGTGTTTTTCAATGTATCTAGCTGAGGTATGGGAGAAATTTAGTTGACATGAATCTTTTCTTTTTCGAGTCTTATGACTTGCAGTTATGAAGATAAATTGATATTGATTGTGTTGAAGATAATTTTGTTGTTTGGAAGGATTGGATCGTGCTAGGGTTGTGTGTGCTTAATTGTCTTATTTGTTTTACTCTAGTTTGGTCGACCTTTTGTTTAACCCTAATTTTTAATCTTATGGAAGCATGTTGAAGTGTTTGTTTGGGTCACCCTCATTCGAATTCCACCCTAGAATGTTTTGGCACAAACCTAAGTTGAATTTGTAAATGAAAATGGTGTATGGCCAACTTTGGATATGTTTCAAAGTTGAAGATGGTATAAATACAAGATGAGATATTGGTGAAATATGTACAAAAAGATAGCGCAAAGGAATAGAGCAAGATATCTATGAAATAGAATTTGAAATAGTGTGTATGTGATGCGAGTTTGGAAGATCAATGCAAAATCAAATTGTTAAGTTTTCATAAGCAATGAGTTGAAGGTGTACTCTATCATTCATGCATGTCTACAAGTGTTTGAGTGAGTTGTGGTGGAATTCTCTACTACATTGAGATTGTATTCTCTTTGTAACAAATCTCTTTTATCTTCTTTGTATATATGTGGCAATGAGCCCTCCAGATGGTTAACCCCTTTTGGATAGTGAGTCATGATTCATATAGTGATTCCTATTTTAGCAGTAAGCCTTATGTGGTAGTGATCCTTTGTAATAAATTTTGATATTCTCTATAACTTGAGTTAATCCTCACCATGGTTTTTCCCTTATTGGGTTTTTTGCGTAAATCTAGTGTTTTTGTGTACGTGATATTTTTCAATTTTCCATTTTTCACTTAACGATTAAGAAAATTAGCAGAGTAAAGAATTTGTGATTGATATAATTTTTGGTGAAATTTTTAAAGGATTAATTTGTTACAGTTGATCCACCCCCCTCTTAGTTATCTTTTTAAACATACACAAGTTTATGAAGGAAGGTAATTTCATCATGCCAAGCTTACCTTGCATCTTAGTTTATAAATTCTCAATGAACTTTCATTGAAGGTGAGAATCAAGAATCTATGTCAATTTGGGAATAAATAAATTGGTTGCATGAAATGAAGCCAATAACCTTTTCATCATCCCTTTTCTTGCATCTCATCAAATTAGCTAATTTCATCTTAGGGGTCACGTGCACTTGGAAATGGTTGATAAAGGCCTCAAAAAGTTCATTGAATGAACAAATTGAGTTATTCAGTAAGAGGAAAACCTTTATAAAGTGGTATCTTTCAAGGACCTAGGGAAAAGCTTAGTGAAGAGCTTATCTTCAAGGATGAAATCACTACATAAGGTGATGTAAGCAGAAGAATGGTTAGAAGGATCTCCTTTCTAACCATATTTCACAAACTTAGGAATCTTTATACCTTGTCGTATTGGAATTATTAATATCTCCAAGGATAAGAGATTGCTTCTGACATAGTATGAAGGTTGGCCATTTTGATTTTGTTTTATGGTGTAAATTTTTGGTTGAAGGGATGACAAATTTTGTAAGAGTTGATTAAGAATGGTGGCATTCATTGTGTTTTGGGATGGAGGTGAATATGGTGGAGGTGTATATGTTCTTGAGGGGAAAGTGAATGGAACACTTATGGGAGGTAAAGTGGTAGGAGATATGACATGAGATGCCACAAAGGTACAAGAATTGCTATTTGAAATACCCAAGGTAGGAATGACATTACTATTAGGTTGCATCGTTGTGGTAACTTGAGAGTTGGTATAAGTAGTAATGGAGGCAATGAATTTAGGAGGAGGAATTTAGGTTCCTCCTTGACTTTTAGCATTGTTCAAAGTTTGAGCACAACTAGTCATTGAGGTAAGATGTTTTTCGAAAATCTAGGCTAATTTATGTGCAATCTCTATTCCTTTTTCATATTCAATCATTTGGTGTATATTATCTATGGTAGGAATAGCAGTGTTGGAAATGTTTTCAGTACTCACTAGGTTTTGTAGATGTGCCAATTTTTCATGGATTTGGATTAGGTTTTCTTGAGGGACATTAGCAACCATTGTTTCAACACTTTTCATACTACTTGAAGGTAAATATTTTTGAATGGTATGGTCCATACCTAGTGCATGAGTGTTAACACTATGAGTGAAAGAGCTAGGTAACCCAAGATCCATTATGAGTGTGCTATCATGGGATGACACGAGTCTTGAACTACGTACCACTATAGTATTAGCAATAGAACACCAAGTTGTAAAGCTCATACATGGTTCAATCAAAGAAGGATAATGAATGTGAGATAAATGTAATGAATACAAGATAAATGATATGCTTTAATTCCAATTCATATGTTTACAAATTCACTTGAAATTAAATCAATTATGAAAATATTGCCAATGACAGTAATTCTACAAACTGAAATAGTAATACAAAGAAAACAACCAGAAGCACAGATGATAAGATTTTAAGGCTATAAAATATGTATTCATATGTAATCAAGGAATAATATGCCCATCTGGGTAGATGGGTCCCACATAGGGTTTTTGACAGGTTCAGATAGTGAAAAATATACAACACATAATACCCAAAAATGTGGGAAAAAGGCCTGTATAGGGACTAAATCACCCAGGTGGGAAAATGAGTCCCAAATTAGGGTTTTTAAGATTGAATCAAAAAATTTTGAGTTGATTTTAATGTTTCTAGGTTGTATGTTCAATTAATTGTTTGTAATTATAGATTTCTACTGAGCTTGAATGATGTAAAATGAAAAAATGAAACCTATATGCACATTTCACTAATGAAATTTTTAGAAGACCTAAATACAATTCAACTAATGTAAATCTAATGAAAATTTAATGCAATACAGATCTAGGACTAAAATTTTCTCAAAATCATATATTCAAGGGTCGAATGGTCGGGTTCACCAAAATGAATACAAGGGAAATAAAATAGGTATTCCACCTTTTTTGAGATAGAACTTGGACCTATTTAGCACTTTAGTTCATTAGGAAACCTAGATCCCTCAACTAAGTGGCTTGATTGAGGAATTTCTAGGGGGTTCCTAGTGGAACTGGATAGGGGTTCACCATTAAACAATGCTTTAAAAGAAGAAATTGAATGCACTATGCAAATTCACTATATGAACTATGAATTTGAAAGCATGAGACAAGATTGACAAACTAGAAACAAACAGTCTACTACCTGATAGAATGATGGATTAAAAGAAAGGTATGGAACTTTGAAAATCTACTTTTTGAAGTACGCTAGGATTGATACATTGAGTTGGGAAATTTTGTACTACTACAAGCTTTTTGGACAAAATCTAGAATCTCTTGGTAACTGAGCAAGATCTACAAAAAGGTGGAAAAAGGGGTGTATTGGGAATAATACACTAGGTAGGGTGATTTAGTCCTATTATTATAGTTTGATTGATATTTATGTAGCCTCTAGTGATATTATGTAGCTTCCTTCTTATCTGATCTTCAAATCTAAAAGTTAGAATTCTGTTTTGTAGGTGAGTTTCCATGAAGATGATAATTTCTTGATAACTTTCAAAAAAATTGCAACTTTTTCTTCAAAGGATCTTCAAGCTTTGATTCACCAAGATTTGGAAACACACATCAATAAAGAAAAAATGTTATTTTGTTAAGGAATATAGGTTTTCATTAGTCAAACCCCATTTTAGTAATTAAACCTTGAGATGAAATGAAATAGCATGAAGGAATGATGAATGAAAAAATGCAATGTTGTAACTCACCAAACCATTGAAATTAAGGTTGTAAACTTGTGTGAAATGAATAGCATGAATGTGGATCTTGACTCTTGATTTAAGGCTTGAAACTTTATCTTGAATGTTTGCTTGAATCATGAAACCTACATCACAAATGTTAGGTTAAAAACACACACGATGCATGAGGACTTTGACATGATGCTTGAATCTTGAATGTAGCTCCAAATTCTTGGTGATTTTCTCTTGAATGCTCTTGAATGAATACTTTAAGGCTCTTATATTTCTTGAAAAAATGATAGGATAAATTATGTGAAATAACCTTTTATTGATACATATTTATGTATAATTTTTTAGAATTACAACACTACAAGTTGACACTCAGAATTTGAATCTAAGGATAATAAAATCCTAGACCAAGAAATTGATGTAAAATAGGGCCTAGGTTAAATTAAGACTCATATGCTAGGTTGTTCATATGAGTCCTAAAGGCTCAAAATTATGACACAAACTTCAAGAATTGTTATGTCCAATGTATCATTTGAAATCGAGGCCTAAGACCTAGGGAGGAACCATATGCCCAAATGGGTGTATGTGTCTAAGATCCCTAAATCTAGAACACATAGATAAAAAAATTAAATTATGATTTTTCATTTATTATATGTCAATATTATCCTTAAAAAAATGTCTTTTAACTAGGCTTCTGGATGAAAAATAGGACCAATTAAGGCATAAATAAGCTAGATTTTTACAAGGAGGACCCAAAAAAGTGTGAAAATGTAAATGGATACATTTTTCTACACTAAATAGCCCAAAAATGGTGGATGCTCATATGGATTCAATGTTATCATCACAAATTTTAGATACTCAATGTTTATAGACCTACATCAACTGCTAGCAAGAAACAGGTATGGAACTCTTTGACAATTACCCTCTTTTTCTTAAGGGGGGAATTGATTATCTTAAGAGGGTATTTTATTACTATTACCTCCCTAAAATAGAAAAAATGATGGATCATCCCCCTCCAAAGCAATGAAGGATTTTTCTAATTTCATATTGGATAACAAATTGATTGAGTGTTTACGAACTAATGGTAAATTTAACTAGAAAAACTAAAGGAATCACTTTTGTCTCATCACAGAGAGGCTAGGTATATTTACCCTCTCCATAATTTGGACCAACATTAATTTTAAATATGTCTCTTCCATCCTCTCATTCTCAAGACTAGATCATCATCCGATCTAGCTAGATATTATTTGAAATTCGGTGCCAAATAAATTTAAATCATCCTTTAAATTTGAACACATGTTGTTTAGGTATGAATTTTTTTTACTTTACCTCAGAAAATGGTGGGGAAATGTACCATTCATAGTAGGCTCTAGACTTTACCAATTAGCCAAAAAGCTCCAATTGATATTAGCGTAGATCAAATAATGGAATTGTCTACATTTTAGAAAAAAAAATTGTAGAGGGAGACCAACCACACCAAGGCTCCATGTCACAAAGAGTTGAGAGTGGAATATTTCCCTAGTCTACCTCAGGTTGAAAAAAAAATTTAGGTCAAGGATATAGAATGAAGAGAAATCTCAAGTACTTCTGTCACTCTACTAAACTAAGATTCTTGATGGAACTAAATGAGTCAGCTTCTAGAACCTAAATTGTACCTCAAATATCTCTCTACCAATGGATAGTAGCATGGGTCAGGGATGACAGCATGATGTAGTGGCGTGCCATTAGGGTGCTAGAATTAGTATAGCTAGAAAGTACAAAAGTACAACACAAGGCACAAAATCCTACTAAAAGCTTAGTGGTTGAGGTTTCAAATACTAACTAAGATGATAAATAACGATATGAAAAAAATGACTAGAAAGATGATGTAGAATTGATAGAAAGAAAAGGTGATGAAGATTAACTTACAAGGAGTCTAGTTCATCAGCAAGCTCCACACGAATGTGTACCTACACACAACCAAGAGAGGAAATTTTTTTGGGGCTATATAGAGGTTTGTTGAATTCAAACCCCCACTTTGGTGTTTCGAACTCCACAGACAACCAAATAGAGAGATAAGAAGTACAATAAAGAGAGTGATATAAAGGATACCAAACAATAACAATAACACTATGCTACATAAGTCAAGTGACAATATTATAGAAATAGAGAAATGAAACAATATCACCTTCCCAAGCAAGGTTCCCTCAAGCATGTAAAGCAAGATGCAAGCTTGGTAAGGTCTATGCTGTCACAACAATGAATAATCAGTCTTGTAGGACACCAAGTTACAAATCCAAGAGTGGCAAGAGTACAACAAGAAGTGGAGAAAATGTGTAGGAGCTCAAGAATCATGAAGCAAGATCAAACTAGCATGTGATATTGTGAAGAAGATGGAATGAGAATCAAAGATATGCATTTGAAGAGGATTTAGGAGGGAAAGAGTCATTCTCAAGTTGGTTGGAAGGTGTAGAGGCATTATGATTCGTCACAAATGGAGAATGTAATATCTTTCCAAATTCTAGAGGTAGGAATCTATTAGGGATGGAAATGCACCATGCAAATGTCCATGTGTCGAACATGCATCCTTGATAGAAATTCCCCCACCAACACAAAAAACAAGTGCCAAGTGGATGGATTGTAGATAGCTAATGTGGAATTACTTAGTCGGATTTGATTTTTCTAAAGTAGAGGGTGTAATATGGGAATTTGCAAGAGGGGTGCAAATTAATACCTATACATTTTTCCCCATCTTTAGTGAGCATGAATGCTGAAAAATGTTTGGTAAAGTAGATCGAAAGGGTTTAGAAATATATACTTAAAATGTTGAGGAAGCAGACCAACAATGAACAAATCCCATAGGATGCAAGCACTTCACAAGACCTCAAACTTGCAAAGAAGGTGCCCCCAGGTACTGTCTCCTAAAGGAAGCCTAATGTAGAGGGACTCCACAAAGTCAGATTGGAAAGTAGCTTCATAGGCACACCTATAAAGCAACATGTTAATCTATAGACAAAACATGTTAGAAAATAAAAAGTAGCCATCCATGCAGAAAAGCACACAAACAATCATGCAGAAAATCAAAAATTGAAGAGATTTAAAAGGCGTCCCTCGAGAACCCTTCAAAAGAAAAATGAATCCACTCAAATACTCATTTTGAAAGAGCAAGAGTATTTTTCATAAATCAATACAACATAAAGGAATCCTTTTGAAAGATGTTCACTTTGTCAAAGAATTTAAAAGGAAGAAGGTCACCTGACAAGGGGAAGGTTAGAACTTCAACTGTAGGAGAAGGTTCTCCCTCCTCCGAGGAAATTTTTTTAAATTCTTTCTTTGTGAATCCATGATGAAGGAAGAATATTCCACTAGGGGTCCTTGTTGAGGAATTGTATTTTTTTTTTTTTTAAGTTTTGAAAATATTTTTGAGAAAATATTCATTATCCACCAAATCCATTTTTTGAAAATCAAAGTGACATGATAGCCCCCCATTAGGATGGTGTGTGTTGAAAAAAAAGGCATATGACATCCTAAGGAGAGAAAAAAAATGAAAAAGTGATGGTGTGGCCTACAGAACATAGCAATACATAACTATGGTAATGTTATTGCACACACGAGGGACAACACATGAGCACCACAACATCATTGAAACAAGCATGAAGGATAAGAGAGAAAAGATACAAAAAGAGGCAATCACATCATGAATAAGGGACACATAGGAGATCTGATATTTCAGGGTTAGAGCTACTCATAAATATAGATAAATATATATAATAGTATATTAATGAGCTTCCATCAACCCCCTTATTATATCAGACCATATGAAGAATGCATGTGAAGACAAAATAAAAATAAAAAATTGGGTCAACATGGAAGGGGAACCTAAATTCCCCCAACACTTTGCATCACCCCTAATTGTCAAAAACCAATACACAATAGAGGAATATTGATGTGACAAATAGAGGAATTTTTACAAAAAAAAACACTCGTGTATCCAAGCACCTGTGAGGGTGACAAGGGTCATCCAGGAACATATAACACAAGCATGAGGGAACACAAACACACACAAAATCTAATCTATAGATAAATAAGAGGCACTCCCTAGTCCTCATCAACCAAGAGGTCATAATTCTCCTAGTCTAGATCCTCATAAGGGGAAGGCAAACAAGCCTACAAGGGTAGGATATCAAAGGGGGAACCCTACGACCCTCTTGTGACAAGAGCCAAGGAAGAAGGAACTTTGAGGTATTCTCTTCTTAGTTCTTGTGGGCTGAATGTCACTGAATTCATAAATATCATTGATAGAACTAGGACATAATCTATAGAATTAAACATGGACTTCACATGGAACTCACTTCACTAGAGTGCCATGTGTTAACTTGACGGGTGAGGGAGGTAGTGCCCAAGATTCATTGAGAAACTCAGGAGTAGTGACAAACCCTGGGGACATTGGGACTTCTTTTGTCACAAGGATGGCACAAGATAATGTAGAACCACCTTCTGAGGAAGGTGAACAACTCTTTTGACCCTCATTGGTAGTGGGGTCATCCTCTATATTTTTCTTTGTCGGAGGATGTGAGATCCCCAAAAATGAGGTAGAAGGTGCAAAGGAAGAGGAGAAGACTGTGATGGACACCACCAAAGTATTAAGAATGTCCACAGGCTTTGAAAATGCTGAGATTCCCAGGAGGGACATCAGAATGAGTGGATTAATTGAAGGAGTAATAAACATCTCCACCCTTTCCCCGGGTGAGGATTGTTTACGCTCATTGTGGGATTCAGAAGTAATACTAAATTTGAAGGAACCAAAGTAGAGGGAATGAGAGAGGAGGACATAGTAAAAGGTGCAAGAGAAGAAATTTCCCAACTCCTCCTCCTTCCTTTGTATGGTGGCTTGCTTAATGACCAAAGCCTTTCTCTAATGCTTGTGCTCACATACAAGGTGGTTCCTATGACTCTGGGAGCTAGAAGTCAGGGGACTGAGATGAAACAAAAGACTCTTGTTTTACCATCAGAGTATCCATCATGGTCATTTCTGGCAGAGGGAGAGACACTTGGATGTGAATAGGAGGGAGGGGTTAAGAGAATGATGAAACAACAATAGGGGGAGCCATCTCTAATGCCTCAATGGTGGGCCTCTTCCCATTCACTACCTTAAATACAAGAGGAATAAGAGGTTGTGGAGGCTGATACATAGAGGAATACCCATGAGGACCCTTCCCCTTACCATACCAAATGGGTCGAGGCACTATGGGTAAGATGGGAAGTTCAAATGCTGGAAAATTGGGATTTTTCCAAGTGGGCACCATCATATTCTCCAAAAAATTCCTAGGAACAAAAACTAATGATGTCATAGCAGGGTGAGAGGAAGTGACATGCGGTAAAAGAATAAAAGAAGAGGAAGAAGAGCATTGGGAGCATTTCTCCTCCCATTTCCAAGCCAAGTCAGCCTCGTTGTTCACCTTGAGACAAGTCATATGCAAAATGGCATAGGGAGAAGGAGGGTGTCTGACCTTAGGCATTATGCCCCCACTCTTGTACTCCACATAGGTTTGGTACAATAGGTCTTTCCTAGGAGGAAGTGAACCAATAGGTGCAGGCCAAAAGTGAGCCAACGAGTAGCCCCCACACCCAGTTGGTGGTTTATAGCCGGTTTTGTGGACTTCATGCACCAAACCCTCATGACAAAACTTTAGAAATTCATGAACCACTGAGGGAACTACATTCATAGTTACCAACCAAGGGATGCCCAATTCCACCTTAAAGAGTTTAGACCCCAGGATTATGTCAAAAAGTGCATTCACAGATCTAGGTCCAACTAAAATTGACAAGGTGATGCAAGCAATAGGAGGTACATAAATCCCATCGTGTGTAAGAATGGTACTCCTATATTCATCATACCCATCTTTATGTAAGAAATTAATCAGCATAATCTCCTCAGTAATGATATTCACTCAACACATAGGGTCAACAAGAACACTCATTATGGTGTGTTCATTTATTTGTGCAAGGATGTATAAGGGAGATGGTTCTCTATTACAACTCATTGGCAAGCCCTACAAGGTGAAAGTTATGCTAGGATATCCACTCGCAGGTTTCACAGATGGGATGGGAAAATGTAAAAAGGGGGCCATTTCTTTGTACACTAAATAAAACTTTCACAGAACCCCCAAAAGTTTCCCAACTAGACAATGATCCACCTAAGGTTTTGTTTTGCAATGCTTATGGAGCCTTTTAGCTACACCACTAGGGGTCAGAGATTAGGTTGCAAGGATGAGCACCTCACAATGCTCACAACAACAACACTCCTAAGATATGAGGAAAGGGTCTTTTAGCAATGCTTGGGTTCACCAAAATGTAGAGGAGGGGAACCAACCACACTAAGGCTCTAGGTCATAGAGAGCTGAGAGATGAAGGCTGCCCTAGTCTACCTCAGTTTCAAAAAAAAATTAGGTCAAGGATAGAGAATGAAGAGCACTCTCAAGTGATTTTTTCCTTCTACTAACCCAATAGTCTTGATGGGACTTAAAAATCAAGATTTTGGTTCAACTCAAACTATACCTTAGATAGCTCTCTACCAAGGGATAGTAGCATGGGTTAGGGAGGATAGCACAACACATTGGCATCTCATTGGGGCACTAGCATTTGTATGACTAGAAAGTACAAAAGTATAGTACAAGGCACAAAAACCTACTAACGGCTTAGCAATTGAGGTTTCAAATACTAACTAAGATGATAACTAATAGTATGAACAAAATGACTAGATAGACGATGAATAATTGATAGAAAGCAAAGGTGATGAATATTAACTCACGAGGATTCTAGTTCACTAGTAAGCTCTACATGAACATGTACCTACACACAATTAAGAAAGGAAAATTTTTGGGGCTGTATAGGGGTTTTCCATAGTCAAACCCCCACTTTGGTGTTTCCACCTCCACAGTCAGCTAGATAGGGAGATAGGAAGTATGATAAATAGAGTAATAGAAAAGATATTGAACAATAATAATAACACTATGCTACATAAATCAAGTGAAAATATTATGGAAATGAAGAAATGGAAAAATATCACCTTCTCAACCAAGGTGCCCTCAAGCTCATAGAGGAAGATGCAAGCCTGGTAAGGTCTATGTTGTTGCAACAACAAACAAGTAGTCCTACAAGACACCAAGTCACAACTCCAAGGGTGGAAAGTGTGTAGCAAGAAGTGGAGAATATGTGTAGGATCTCAAGAATCATGAAGCAAGATCAAACCAACATGTGAGATTGTGAAGAAGATGGAATGAGAATCAAAGATACACATTTAAAGAGGATTTGGGAGGGAAATAGTTATTCTCAGGTCAGATGGAAGGTGCAAAGGTGTTACGCTTTTTCATCAATGGAGAATGTAATGTCTCTATGGATTCTAGAGGTAGTAATCTATCAGGGACTGCAACATGTTCAAATATCTATGTGTTACGTGTGTGTCATCAATATAAATTACTCCACTAACATAAAAAAATAAGCACCAAGTGGATGTATTGCAGATAGGTAATGTGGAATTACTTAGCTGGACTTGATTTTTCTAAAGTAGAGGGTGTAAGAGGGGAATTTGCAAGAGGGGTGCAAATTCACTCCTATACAAGAATAAAAAAATATTCTTATTCAGCAAATTCAAGTGCTCAATGAATAAGTCACTCAAAATGGTATGAACAATGAATCCTCCTACCATCACAATAATTTTGAGAAAGAACTTGAAGAATTTCTTGCTAGAGAAGAAATATATTGGAAAAAAAAGTCAAGAAAAACTTGGTTAAAAGAGGAGGATAGGAATACTAAGTTTTTCGCAACTCAATTAAGGTCAGATATAATGCTAACATGATATTTTGTATATATTTTATGTATCTCATGAACTCCTAAAAAATAAGTAGTAGATTCAAAATGAGGTCATCCTATTCTTTTCCAACCTCATTACCAAGTCAATGCTTTTAGGACTCTAATGTAGTTGGAAAAGAATATGATTTTTTAAATTGCATCACAAAGATCATTGGCCCAAATTATAACAAGTTTCTCTATGCACCATTCATCTTGGAAGAGGTCAAAACTATAGTTTTTGTACTTACCTCAGAAAAAGCTCCTAGGTCGAATAGTTTCAGTACAATATTCTATCAAAAATGTTAGGATTTTGTGTGAAGATATTTTTGGTTAGCTCTAGAAGAATCTCATAGAAGCATCACAATGTTAAAATATCTCAACACCACTCATATTTTCTCATACCCAAATTCAAAACTCCCTCCTAATTTGTAGATTTTGGACCTATCTCCCCCTACAATACCATTTATATTTTTTTCATTATTTAAGCTAGATTACCCTAAGGCTTACCAAACTCATTCCAAGCGTAATCTCAGAGGAACAAGGTGGTTTCCCCAAAAATAGAGATAGCTAAAGGAGCAATAAGATCTCATAAATTATTGCACTTAATTCATGAAGAAAAAAATCCATCTATGATCATAAAATTAGACATGATGAAGGCCTATGAGAAAGTGAATTGGGATTCTTTATGAAAGGTTTTAGCAAGGCTAGGTTTTCCTACAAAATAGTGAAAATTTATTCTTTCCTATCTTAAAACAACTAAATTCTTAGTCCTCATAAATAGCTCTTTGACTAGTTTTTTCTCTACCTCTCAAGGAGTCAAACATTATACTGATTCCTTCTTTCTATATTATACATTACTTTTTGGCCATCCCTCTATGCATGAAGCATAAACATAAAGTATGTGCTGGAAAAATGAGGTCTAATTTAAGGTCAAATGATTAATTCAGGAAAGTCAAAAATATTTTTTAGAATACTAACACTCTAGTAAATGGTAGCATCCTTTCTATCTTAGAATTTAGATAAAACAAATTTCCTTACATCTATTTAGGTACTCCTTTCTTTATAGGGGCTCACAAAAGCCTCATTTTGGCATTGCATATTTATGGCTATACAAAGTATAGTATAATATTTGAAGGTTAGATGGCATTCACTTGCAGAGAGATTTACTATGATAAGATCAGTGTTATCTATTATTCCTAACTACTTCTTATTAGTAATCAAATTACCAAGAGGGATTCATCAGAATATTATTAAAGAAAGTAGATAATTTTTGTGGAGAGGAAATTTGTATAAATTTAGGAAAATATGCTTAGTTTCCTAGGATAAAAGATGCAAGGATAAAATATTTGGAGGTGTTGGAATTCAAAATACAAAATTTAGAAATTTGGCCTCACATGTGAAGCTAACATGGAAGCTCTACATGCAAATCCTTCTTCAAAATGGAGTTGAATCATGAGATTCAAGTACCTAGATTTTTCAACCCTAAAATTAATATTCACATTGGAAAATACATTGGAAGGCTAAAAAATATGGGATTTCATCATCACACGTTTATATGTATTCCCACCTTTCCTATCATGGACTGCCACACAATAGAGAAAAGGTTAATTTTAGGGAAGATTCATGGTTTGGTAACCCTCTACTAACTATAGTTAATGGTCTACATGAGGCTCGAGATTTTTTAAAATCAGTTTGGGGATCAAATATCAAACATTATGTAGTAAGGGACAATGCAAATTTCAAATCCAATGTTACATGAAAATTTTTCCAGAATCTCCCATTCCCCCAACATATAAAAAGAAACAATTGAAATCTATATTGGACACAAGAAGTGTTCTACTTTAAGATTCTAAGGATAAAATTATTTAGGCCCCATTGATAACAATACAATATAATATATAAAAGGGCTATAAGACCCTAACCTTTGAAGAAAAAGATTAACTAGGTAAGTGGCCATATAAGGTTTGTTGGCACACCTCAATGCTCCCTATTGCAGGTGTTTATTTTTGGTTAGATGTTCATAACCAAGTTCTAACAAGTTATAGGTGTTCAATGTTGGGCCCACCACAACCATTCATCTATATCCTATGTGGCACCCATCAAGAATGCTAGAATTGGATCCAAAACAAACTTCATTGGCTTTCCCCCTATGAAACACCATTTTCTAGTTATTTTGAAGTTGCTCGCTACTCTATAAAGGTTCACTCTTTCAAGCACTATGGGTGGTGATCCCAACCTTACTAGTGTGGAATATATGGCTTGAACAAAACAAAAGGATTTTTAGAAAAAATTAATTTAAGATCTAAAAATGTTCCTCAATAAATTGGAAAGGAATATATCAAAATTAGGAACAATAGATGTAGTTAAATAAGAAAACCCATGTAACTCATTCTCAAGTTGGGATAATGAAATGCTAAAGTGTTGGTCCCTCTTGAAGGTTCCAAACTAGGGGAACTTTCTAATGTCCAAAAGGTTGGTAGAAGTAACATTAAATGGGGTGCTTCACCCCCAAATGTTGTGAAACTAAATTTTGATAGCACATCTAAGGACAACCTAGGATTATCGTGGTTAGGTTGTTTAATCCATAATGACAAATGAGAGATACTAAAATGCTTGTCTCTCAAACTACCCATGGGCATTAACAATGTAGAAAAGGTGTACAACTTCTTAGCAGGAATAAAGTTGGCACATAGTATGCAGCTAAAAAATATTCATATTAAAAGAGATTCTTTAAATATTATTAATACTTGTAGGAATTAGCATGCAAGCAACTAGGTCATTTCATGCATCTTGAAACTAGTCTAGGAGCTCCTTGAAGGTTTTTCTTCCGTTGCAATCACATATTGATTTAAGGAAGATAATTTTACAATAGATGTCCTATCAAATCACACTTGTAAAATAGAGTTTGAATTCCTTTAAATCAATCCATCTAGTTTTATCAATTTAGAAGATTTTGAGTAAATTATTCATAAAGAAGGTCAAGGGAATGACACTTCTAGAGTTTCAAGTTATTTTCATGGTTAACAATGAATCACCTATTCTCCCAACCCGTTAATGTGGTATATGATCAGTTACATCTTAGCTTAGTACCGAAGAAGCATATAATTCTATGCAAGATTTTATGTGCTCCAAATGTCTTTTCTCCAATGGTGGATCAAAAAGCCTAATCTTAAGTTTGGTTCCTACCACTACCTTATGAAAGCTATCTTGTTTGTTCCATGAGATGGCTATCCTAATATCCCCAATCTCCACAAATCTCTCCTCCCACAAGGAAGGTTTCAAAGCACATATACTTTCACCCTGGCAACGTCAGCTAGTACCACGTGGCTTTTTAGCTCAAGTCTTATATGTTTGTAGTTTGAAGGTTGCAAAAAGGTGTGACATTGGGCTATCTTATGGAAGGTAGCTTTCAAACTCTTGGGTTTGTAAAAAAAGGTCTATCATACCTGGGGAAATTATCATGAGCTTGGAGGGGCAATCTTCCAAGGGATTTCCTGAAAGCATAATCTTAAAGTTTTCCTAATGATCATGAGCCAAGAAGAAATCATTTGAATTCACTATGATTGTTACTCTATCCTCCTCCATGGCCAACACACAACTAAACCAGGTTTCATTTGAGCACAAGCTTAGGAACATATTGAGCTTGAAGATTATAGAAAGGTGTGCAAATGGTTGTAAATTCCTCTATCTTATTGTCACATGCATTTTATCACATGACCCCAAGAGTGGTTTTAAAAGTTCATGTTAGCTTGATATTTGTATTGGAATTGTTTTATTCTAACAATGCCAAATTCCAATTGCATGCAATCCCAAGAGAATTTTGAGCTTGCACCTTCCGCAATGGTGTGTTATTATCTCTTTTAATACTCATGGTCCCACAAGAGTGGATTTGATAGCTTATAATAGAAACTTTTTCTTTGCCAGCGCCACATGTCAATTGGGTACAAACTTAAGAAGGTCAATGGCCAAGTAAAGTTAAATAATGTATCATTGGTCAGTTGTCACCTCTAAATGGTTCATGGGAATTTGTGATCACTATCACACCCACTTGTGAACTCTACCTTAAAAATACCACTATAAATTCTAAGAAGCCCACTAATTTTAGAGAATACTATTTCCCATTTTCTTCACCAAAGGTGGCACTTTCCCTTCATACCATGCTTGCATTTAAACTATATTTGTCAAGTATTAATGACTAATTACCCTTGACACGACGATGCCATTAAAAAATCAATACAACCAACCATAGGGTACATACAGGATCATGATGGGCCAAAAATTGGCAATGGGGAAAAAATTATAGTTTTCATCAACCCAAAAATGTGAAAATGCCGAGTTGAATTTTTTGTGGCTTGGGTGTCAGTACATTGCTCCAAAGCAATGCCCAAACCAAGATTTCCATATCGGATATCTGATTTGAGGAATATATATATATATATATATCAGGCTGTTAAAATAATTTCACACTTGCACAAGCCGTAGGCACATAGTGAGAAGGTTTTTCACATAACAGATATCCGATTTAGCCGATATCCATTTTAAAAGGTTAGATTTTGGATTTTTCTTTGCTTTAATCAAAATTTTATGAAAAAATTGAGTTTAGAATGGATTTTGATTTTAAAATAGTGTTGTTTATGTATTTGTACTAAAAATTAGAGTATCTTATAGATTTTTGTTAAAAAGTAGGGTTTCTTTTGGATTTTTCTAAAAAACTAGGGTATTTTTACAATATTTTCATTTATATTGTCTAATTTCAATTAGATTAATTAGTTTTTAACTTTAAATAGGCATTATGGCTGTTGAGAATGAAAATGCACAAATTCCAAATGATCCACCAACTGAGAATGAAAATGCACAAATTCCAAACAATCCACTAGTTGAGAATGAAAATGCACAAATGTCAAATGCTCCACCTCCTCCGCAGCCATAAATTAAAGACTTAATTGGTGAAAAAATGCAGCAATTGAGGGGAATTTCTGAAGTTTATATGAGAATCCTTTGATTATCCAAGATGTCAAACACATTGAAGGAAATAATTAAAAATATAGAAACCCTCTCCACCCAACATAATGCCTTTCATTCATGGCAAGAAGACACGAGGGAATATTTTGCATGTGGATTGTCTTATGATGATGTGAAAGATCTCAAAATAACCAAAGCCCAAATAGCCTCTTTATTTGTTAACCCTTGCACTGGTTCGCCATTTAATGCTAATAAACCAAAACTTTCTATAAAATGGTGCACGCATAGGGACGTTGTAGATAAATTTTGGGATTGTTGGTGTATGGTTTTTGATAAACCACCGAACAACAATTGTGATATACCATTTTACTTTATTTAAAAATTATATTTTGAGTGTGTGTTAGGGCATCATGTCAATTACTTTGACATTAAACCCTTCTAGGGCATTGGTGGAGGTATGCCCCAATATAGACCAGGGGCAGTTAGAGTGGTCTCACACCCATATGTTCCCCCTCCTCCCCTTCTTCTACCACCTCCAGTATATCATCCAAATATTATCCAGGATGCGGCCACACAAACTATCTAGCCTATTCAGTCTTTGAGTGGTCTTTTGTATTTGAATGCTTCTATAGTAGCTCAGCCACATTCTGGCGATGTTGGTGATGGCTCAAGTGTTGCTACATCATCCCTGTAAGGTCCCCATATTTATGTGCCACATACTTGCTACATGTGCTACCAGATATGTTTGGGTCCTCTTGTACAGCTTGTTGAGCATCCCTTGGACACTTCTGATTATGACCTCCATGATGTGGACATTATAGATCAAACACAGGGGAGTAGAGTGAACCCTACAGAGTCCTCTCCTGCTAGAGAGGGGGACATTGGAATAGTGACATAGGTAAGATTTAAGTTGTTAATTCATAACTTGCATTTTTTTTAAATGAATATTAATAAGAGATAGTATATTGTACTAATATCTATTTATAAAGTCTATTTAATAGTTGACATCTGAGGAGGAGCTCGTACAGGTGACTGATAGCACCCTTAGGGCCATTACATTTGGCCTCGACATGAACACAGTCTATATTTCATACTCACATGTTTACATTTTTTTATTATATACTTGCTTGTCATTTGAATTGTCATTAATGAAATTATATAATAACTTATATGTTTATCTTATTTTCCTCTTGTAGGAAATACCTAGTGCAAGTGAGGTGCAGCCTTGTCCAAATTATGGAAGTGCAATGTTAGATAAGGGGAAGGTAATTCAACTCAAATTCGATTGAATTAATATTTTTAAGATCTTATATTGATTATACATACATCGACATAGATTGGTAGTTTCATATGTACCTGCCATTTTTATGTACAGGCAGTTATGAGCTATACGTCATTGTTGACAAGTGCCACAATGCCTAAAG